>CM022485.1:9832572-10038693 GCA_011952105.1 Coreoperca whiteheadi
TTATGACGAGAGAAACGGCTTTTGTTGGTGTGGGATTTGTTTTGTGTGTGGGGGTTGTTCTTTTTTTTTTTTGGGTTGCTCTCCATGTGAGTGGGGGTACACAGCCCCCCCCCCCCCCCCCCCCCAATTTGAACCTCGGTTACCCTATGCTGTAACATCACAATTATTAGTTATTTTTTTAATATCAAAACCAGTACACAAGTAGGCAGAGAATATGGAAAATGCATTGCTTGTATGACATGACAGATGAACGCAAAAGCCCTGAGTGAAGTGGTTTTATTATAGTCTGTGGTTGCTGGCAATGTTTAATGTTGACTAGTGAGGTGGTTATAGCTTGGATGGATTGTTGTAACATCTAGTAGGATTTGTAGCCTTATTTTGGTGTCAGTCGCCTTCTTATGCAATCCAGAGATTTTTGCTTTAAACGTAACCATACCAAAATACCTTACAGAAAACACAGATGTAGAGACTATACAAACTCGACAGTAGCTCTTGCCAGCAAACACACACATTAAAGCAAAAATCTGCTCTTCATGAAGATTCAACTTCTCTGCTCCTTCATACTCAAATCCTAAATTAACCTGTCCACTAAGCCTCTCTGGTCCCACTGCACTCCTCAAACTTTTCTAACACTTTAGAGAGTGAATGAGGCTCTGCAGTCACATGTTTGTGACTGGGATTATTCTCAAAAACACCAGAAAGGCATCACACACGTCACTGAAGGTAAAAGTTCCTAAGTGAATGTAGTAGTCACTGCTGGAAGATCCACCTTAGCATTTAGGTTAGTGGGCTATTTTAGCTAAACACAGCATGCACCTGTTGGTCACCTTGGGTGTGTTTGATTTCATTTACTTGACGTGCACGACGGGTGGTGCCTTAAATCAGTGATTAATGAAGGTAAATGCTACCTTTTTTTAACTTATTTACCTAGGTAATGCTTATCTTAACCATAACCCATAATGACGCCATCCTTCATTTTGCATTGTTGTGTGTTTCTTTTGTTTTTTTTTTAAGGCTACTGCTAACAAATTTGTAGCCTAGACCTGGCCGGGTGCCATCACACCATAGTGGATCGCACCACTTGCACCTGTTAACACCCAGTTTACAGTGAATCCAGTGAACATAGGCTACATATTAAACATGCAACTTTTACAGTGTCAGCTGAGAAACACACCAGCCCCTAATTGTTCTCTGGTGCAGCTGTTGATTTAGCACCTTACTTTTTAGGTTTATCATGATATTTTCATGTGACTTTTGTTCTTACTCTGACTTGAACTTTAGCAAAGTACAATACTTGAGATAAAAAATACTTAATTTTACAAGTAAAATTACTGATTTTTTTTTTTTAAGTAAACAAAAAACAACTTTGTTACAGTAACAAGTGAAAATGTAATTTGTTACTTCCATCCCTGCATTTAGCCATTGTTTTGATTCTGTGGGCTTCTCACAGACTAAATAGTCGGGTCTCATTGCTCTCATAAACCCCATTTATGAACTTGTGGCTGGAGAAGTAAGTCCAAAATCCAGTATGACCCAGAACTTTTTCTTTAGGAGTTGGTGGCGAAGGCCAGGGTTAAAAGGCCATTGAATATCAGATGCCAAGACTGACACATATTGGAGAACATTTCGATCACTGTAGCAAGATGAGAAACCAATGGAAGTCATCAACAAGTCAAAAACAAGATACCAAACATTTACCTTTACCCAGCTATCTACAACATTGATCTAAATATACCAATTTCATGCCTAAATCCAATATTCTGGTTTGGAAAGGGCAGTCATTCCTCCTAACCATATCCCTGAATCCTTATTCTAACCGCTTGATGAGTATGTAGGTAGTTCCTTGGTTAGCCATACAGGTTAGCCATGGCAACTTGAAAAACCAGTAGTATAACAAGGTTGTCTTTGTCTGCGTTGCACACAAAAATCAGTTAATAAAGCTTTAGGTCCATGAGGTAAAACTTAGTTTTAAGCGATTAATAAATGAATGATCAAATAAACTGCAGTGCAGCCAAACCCCTACCCTGTGCTAAAGATGCTCCCTCGCTATCTTTGTTAAGGTTCTCCCTCAAACTATAATTTAAATCTTAGATTACTCTTTGGTCGAACTCAATTATTCCGCTCAGAAAGAGATATAGAAATCCTCTGCAAAAGTTTTTCAATAAAAGTTTTACAATGAAAGATGAGTCCAATAAAAAGCAATAACACTAGCACATCCTCATTAAAAAGTGCTTTGTCATATTTCAACTCCAAAGGCAACATAGAACCAGAAGACTTTTATTAACCCATTAGCATGCTAATTATGCCCAGCGAATAACAACACATGGAGAGATGAGTGTTCAACTCCACCAGGTCATTTTAGTTGCAAGGAACGTGTTTCGAATAGTTGAGACATATTTTTATGGCCCATTTCTCATTCAGACAAATTGTGGGAAACATGTCCAACTCGCTGCTGACAAATGATATTGTCAGTGTAATGAGGGACCGGCATTAAGCAATCCTGGATTTACTGTTTGCAAACAAGCATCATTCATGATCAATATCCACAACTATGAAAGGTGATCCGCCAAGCTTTTCTCAGAAGCTCAATTGATTTTTATTTTGTCTTTTGTCTGAGGTTTATGAGTATAGCTGAGTGCCGTACACCATTATGGACAAAAACCCCTTAAATGTTTCTTTGTGCTTAGCTTGGTTTCTTGGCAGTTTTGTTTGATTTGATCCGAAATAACCTCAAATAGCTAAAGGCTGTTTCTTCCCCTGTTGCATATTAGAAAGGTTTTAAATATATTGCTTCTTGAGAGGTGCTTATGAGCAGGCAAAGGGGGCTGACGAAAGAGCAATAAGGATGGAGCAATGCGAAGTGTAGGGAAGAAGCCGGTGCTGCTAACACCGTCGTCCAGGTGATGGGTTATCCTATAAAACGAGATGAAAGTCATGACTTTTGGAGCAGAACACACCAGAGACCCATATGGAATTGTATGTGTGTGTGTGTTTCTGTGAGTGTTTCGTATAAGCTGGAGACAGAAAGACAAAGAGGGGGAGTTAAATGGAGCGTCCCAGGGCGAGGCTCCGTTGTTCGCCCTCATCAAGCACGCTGGCAGTGCTTTAGCCCCATAATGGCTACCGTGTGCCCTGAGCCACTACACGCTCCACAGTTTCCTCTCACTCATTGCTCATGCTTATAGGCCAGGTGCAACCACATTCCATACTGGGGGCGGGAGGTTGAGAGGATGCACTACATTAAGAGACAAGAGGCAAGTGGGTGCCGTGATAGGGAAGAAAAGAGATGCAGGGACCAAAAGGGATGGAAAGAGGAGGAGGGAGAGTCGGAGGAAGGGTGACTGGTGAGGGCAGGAGGGGTTTACGAGGTGATTATGGAAGGAATCACATAACAGCATAGTCTAATCACAGAAACAAACGGCTGCCAGTCTCTGAGAGGGCAATACTGGCTCTTATTAACATGCCCATCTGGAATCAAGACCCACACATTGTCAAACTCATGCTCTTTCATGTGTGCACACATATGTACACTCAAAAACATCTCTGACAGCAGCCATTTACAGGAGATGAGTGATATTTGGAGTGGAGAATAGTCTGGGGCAGGTGAATCCCTCCCTCATATATCACTGGCAGAGACCATTACAGACAATCATAACATTCAATGCACACGAGGAGGACAGAAACACAAAGCTGAATGGGTTGCCAAACGGCTCTCTCACACACAGTCTGTGTGTTTGTGGTCACTGTTTTATTCTCTCCATCTTTGGTTGTTTTCCCATTCAGTCATGTGGAGATCAACTCATAACAAATGTGTTGATCTCCATGTGACTGAAACACCCAAAGATTAGATTTTTAAAGTAGTGAATGCTGTTATTATCTCTATTGATGGGATAATTGGTTTTAGAGAAGTCTCATTTATAAGAAATATTAGTCAACCCTAAAATGGCACTTCAGTTATTTACAGCTGAGCGTTATTCTTGGTCTCTACTGCCCCCTAATGATCGTAAAGATACACATTCTGATTACAATGATTGTAGTAGGAAAGGTTAACCAAGAACGCAATATTATTACAGTCACATAAAGACAGTGTCATCATGAGTAATTTAGAAATAGTGAGTACTTCCATCAAGCCTCTTGTTCTACCTAAAACATCCCAAAGCATTTTCAGAAGATGTGCAAATGCAGCACAATACAAAGATCTGTAGTGAGGGGAAGAACCGTTTCATAATACGTAAATTTGTCATAGTCAGCTGAATGGCAGGATCCACGACACTGTGCTCGCTGAGTGCCCTCAGCTCATATCACCCACTGCCAGGGGACATTTTCTGACTAAGCCTGGTGTTTTCAAGTGTCATGCAAAATGTATGTGGTGTTAATGAAGGATGACACAGCTGGGGTTTTTTTCAAACTACAGATGGCAGTAACATTTAACACTCATAACCTTTAGCCTATTTTCCTTCCAATTTTCTTGTCTCCATCATGCTGATAAACTCTGACCAAAATATGACCTGTTTTATCACAGGGGAATTAAGTTTTGTTTGTCCACAATGTGTGATTTTACAAAGTACAGTCCTGCAAATGACACTCCAAAAATCATCCCTTAAGCACATCTCTTTTTAACACATTATTTGTTTAATTTGCTGTGACACATACCAGTAAAAAGATGTAGGTGAAATGTCACAACAGTTTTGATCTTTGTATCTTACTTTTTGGTGTTGCTCATGTCAGCCAGTTTTGGCTGTGTGTGTCTAAGTGTAAATTGAAATGAAGACATGCCTTCTTCAGCGTAACCATTAGAATGTTGGAAAATGTGTTTTCTGATTAGGATTTTACATGAACAGCCCACTGGCAACCAAAGCATTTGTGCCTAACTCAACCAAAGCGTTAATCGGCTACAGTGAACAGTTTTGACAAGTTTGAACAGAATTAATTAGAAAATGAAAATCTAGCTCTGCACTCGGGACTGAATCTTATCTTGCCACGGCTTTCTCTTCTCCCTGCCAATGCCTAATGGCACTTGTTTGAACAGGTATGGAGTAGTCAGTTCTCCTCCTCATAGACCTTTATTTGGTCCTCTTTCTTCACAGGCTTCATTGTCTCCTCAGCTCAGATAAGAAGTCTATTATGAGCTTCCTTTAAAATTTACAAGGGCTGCAGTATGACCATCATCAAACTCAAGGTCTTTTAAACTGCTATGGTTTTACACACTCTTTCTCTCTCTTTCACGCACACACACCTATCAGTATAAGAGTGATCTTTTAGCCGCTTCTCTCTTTAGAAACATCTTATCAGTCCTGATTGTTGAGATTAATGATCAGCCAGAGTACAAAGACACACACAGACAGAACCATTTACAACAGTCGACTTTTAAATCAGGCACTATTCAAAAACACCATTTATTATTGCAGTCCTTTTCTCTCATATCCAATCTCCGTTAGAAAAAGCACCTTTTCAAACCTGAATACAATTCCTAACTCTGAAGTAGTTTCTGTTGTTCACACAACGTGGACTGTTGTATAACTATGAAGCAGGTATTAAAAGGACTAAATCTGTGCCATATTCCCTCCTACTGGGGCTGGATTTCTGGCACTAGCTGCTAATTATCACTCAGCCAACTCCGACAAAATGTCTTCTATTTTATAGAAACACAATATAGTATATGTAGGTGCTACCTTTCTTAATCCTGCTTTCTAAGCCAACGAGCAAACACTATTCTTTGTTGGGTTGCTTTCCTAATCTTACTATCCTTTCTTTTTTATTAGCCACATTGGTCTGTGACACGATATAATCCTGATAATCTCACTGTAGGTTGTTGAGCCAACAGAGCCGTATGTAAGCTGGAGGGAGGGAGGGGCAGAGCTGTCCAGCAGCAGCAGTGGCACCGTGTGGTATAATAATTTCCTCTTGCTCTATAGGCTACTACATTCCTGGGGCTCACCCGTCTGCCTATGCCAGACACACGAGTATGCATACTGCATGTGTGCATGCAAGAAAATACACACAGGCTGATGCACACAGACTCACACATTATAGTAAACACACTTATATACACAGACAGCCGTGCACTTCATGCACAAATTTGGCACATGTCAGCAAGAATAAATTTCACGAGCACAGACACATGCACAAATGGCACAGACATATTTAATCTACTACAACTACTACTTCTGGTATGAACTATTGCCAGGACCCACAACCCAAGATAAGGAAATAGCTCACATCCTTTGTCTAGTTTATTCATACACCAAAACCACACAGAGCAGGCCCCAGACCAGCTTTCGTCTGCATCTTATTTACTTGCTCATATGAGTGCGAAAACAGTCCCTTAGGTAAGTTGTCACTAGTCAACAGTGCCCTCCGCTGGGTACTATGTCATATTACACTACCACTAAGCCATTTTCAGTGTAAGTTGAAGCAACAAGCTAACATTTCTTCCATAAATGTCACATACTCTGTATACCAGTTCATATAAGATGGAAAACTGTGGAATCTAAGTTAAACTACAATACTTTGTGTTTGAAATGGAATATGAATGGTGGTTGGGTGTCTAAAAACAGGCCTAAAATGCATTTGCCATGACAGAGCAGTCATTGCTGATGGAGCACCCAACACCTTCAGGTGGTACGGTGATATACCAGAGGTCTGAATCATTTTCTGTCATGTTTAGATTTTTGTAGGGCTAGAATAAATGTTCCTGCTTGGCTAGACTAAAGGACCAAAACGGAGAGGGATCACAATTACAGCAATTTAGATGATATAAGACATGTCACAACCCTGCCAAAATAGTTGTTTGTCCCTGTATTTTGAAATAGAGTGTATGATTTGTCTTGTTTACATTGGACATGTGCACCTTAAATGGAAAACTGTCCCACAGTCAACACATTTCTTGAAAAGAAAACCATTTTGAATTGTATTTGAATTATTTATACACAGCCCTGAAACTTGAAGTTTAGTCCAAATAATTTTGATGTGATTTACTACCCCAGGAAATGAGGAAATGGCAGCAATACATTATTTTATGGAACAGATTCCACTGAACATCAAATGTTGGAAACCTTACTTGTGATATTGGGCTATATAAATAATGAATTGCCTTACAAAATGGAGGGTCAATTCAGAAAAGATGTGAAATTGCTACAGGTACAGAACACTACAAGAGGCACAATTTCCTTTCCACTTCTTGGCAACTGTGTGGCCTGATAAATCAGACTGTATGGGATCCAAGGGCTAATGTTTGAAATCCTATTAAAAATTCTTTTTTGCTGAAATCAAATGAACTTCTCTTTGCCATATATGTTGCTAAAAAACTGTTCTAAAGATTATTTTATTGCATGATGTGTTTATTGATAATTTTCAGGGGAAAGTGATAGGAAATATTGAGAGAAATAGAGGGTAATGCCACTGGAACAAGGTCCCTACTCAGATTCATACTGGCTAAAACAAGGTTACCCCACGTGAGACATTTTTTTTTGACTTCCACAAAAGAAGAAGAATGGCTTTACAGTACATATGGTAGAATTAAGTAGTCCCCGTTTATGTATGCTGTCTGACTGACCCATACTACTGATGCCAAAATAAAAGTGATGATCTCACGGTTGACCTCTAGTGGCTGACTACAAAAGAGCTCCCTTGCCTTCAGCGTACTGTCACACCAAGGCCAATCTTCTGTGTAAACAAACACAGTATTCAACGTTTGTTTTAAAGAGGTAGAATAGCGTTGTCCTAATGTTGTTCTCCTTTGGTATTTCTAAACAGTGTTTTGTTAGAAGATATTTTCATAAATCAGTGCACAGAAAACAACATGCATGCATAATCTTACTTCAGTAACAGCAGCTCCTGATTCAGGGAATACTTGTTGACAGGTAGCCAACCTTTTCTACAGCGGCTTCAGCCTGACTCCAGCCTTTGACCCTGCTAAGCAAACTGGCTGAATATTAATGAGTGAGTGTGAGGTCACTCTGTCTATTATTTAAAATTTTAGATACACGTCCACTCTTAAAACATTGTAGAACTTGAAAAATGACCTTACCATCTACTCAAGGTTTTACCCAAGCTATAATACTGATGCAGTAATTTGATTCGTCAGAGAACATGGCTTAAGATAACACAATAGGAACCTGCTGAAGCCCTATGATGCACACATGAATAACAGAAGTGTGAACCTCTTTCTATGCAAATGTTTGAAATTGTAAAGAAATAAATGTACATGCAAATTTGCTCATCACTGTCTGTCACAGTGATTCAGCAACCAGTTGCAACTCAACTTGGATTATAAACTGTGGTAAGGTCTGCTTGTGTGTGTGTGTGTGTGTGTGTGTGTGTGTGTGTGTGCGCGTGCATGCATGCGCATGAGTGTTTGTGTGCCAAGCCCTTGATCTTCTCTTCACACATCAGAGCCACCTCATAAATCTGCTCCCGCCCATCATCTGGTCCTCTATCATATACTGTACTTTGCATGGAAGAACTCACATTTGTGTCTGACAAATTATGCGCTACAGTATATCACACATATGCACAGGTACTTGAAAAATAGACACATGCACACGCCCTGTGAGCCCAGGCACCTGCCAAAAATAGAACAGGATGTGGTCCAAATATGAATGAGACAGAGAAACACAATAAAGCCTAATACCGTGGAGATGGAAAGAAACAGGTAATCCTATTACAGCACAAAAGGGGAAGAGGAAACTTCCCAACACAAATGCACTCGTGTGAACCCACCCACACACACACGCACAATTATATCGCATTACTGAGCACAGGGAGAGACCTGAATAGGATTCTGAACCCCTGAATAGAAAAGGAAATAATTCACACACACACATCAGCAGTGGCAGTTAATAATCCCTGAAACAACTGCAGGTGTGAGAGATTCATCAGTTAGCCCAAGGCTGGCCGGACAGCAAAACAGGAGAGACAGATTGACTAGTTAAATCACAGTAAGAGAGGCTGACCTTCCTCACAGTGGGAAGAGGAGGGGGAAGCGACAAGAGTGTAGAGAGAGAGATAGATAGGATAGAAGGGGTGGTGTCAAAGACTGAGACGATGCTCTGGAATAGCTGTCATCAATCTTCAGTATCTCTGCAAACACAGAAATCTCCGAGCGTCTGAGCAGGATTGCAGTGTGTGCGAGACAGAGATAGAGGAGGAGCAGAGGAAAGAAAGCGAGAACAGATGAGACTTACTGTAATAGTGAAGCAGGTGCATGAGGTTAAAAACACATTCACACCAAAATCAAATACTGTAAAGTGGAGAAAATACGCCTACTGACAAAAGAACAAATTAACCTGTTATGAGAAGCGCAAATTGTGAGCGGTAATTTTTCCTCCAGGAAAGAAAAAACATTAGCATCCATACATCCATCCAGAGGCCCTGGCTGCCATCTACTTAGAGCAGTTTTATCCTATTAAGCGGTATTGTTAGCAAATACTGAGGCTGAAGAGGATACAGACAGGATTTTCAACCTTTCTGAAATTATAATGTACCCACCGCACATTTATTTTATTAAATATTAATGAATTGTCAACCCTCTCTTTAAAACTCAGTCACATAAACCACTTCAATTAACACCATAAACAAGTCAGAAACCATTTTGTTAATGATATTAACTTTTTTCAAAACAACAGTTGCAAGGTGCAAAACAAAGCAGAAAAGCTAATTTCGCAAAGTGGAGGATGACAACTAAAATACAGAAACTAAAGCAGATGTTGTTACACTACAGGACAGGATTATGTACCTGCACTCACTAGAAGAACTGCAGCATTTGTTCTAGTATTTGAAACGACCTACCATTTGTATGAGGAATTTGTTTGTTTTTTTGGCATTTTGCCAATTATTTTATTTTATTTTATTTTTTATTTTATATTTGTCAGTGTAGAGATAAACAGGAAAGACTAGGAGAGAGAGGGGTATGACATGCAACAAAGCCGGGAGTCGAACTATGGACATTGCAGTTATGTGGTATGAAGTAGGCTTAACCATTAGGCTAGCACGGTACCCATCACCTGGATGTTTTGAATTTGTAATGACAGAAGATGCCAGAGATTGGGATCAACAATAGCAAACATGATGGCCTCCTTTAGTCCTAAAAAGCAGTCAGAGGATTCTTTGTATTTAGCCGAAGAAATTGAATATTTTTTCTCTCAGACACGTGCTCGCCCCTGCAGTGCTTTAGATTCGAACAAAACAACGTTTAAACCCAATCCTGCTCTCAGTGGGTAAGCAATAAAGGGTGGAAAACACTTGAGCAGTGTGTGTCATATAACATGCCTGAGTTCCAATTCTCACAGCAGCATTCTGCAGTAGCAGACAGCGCAAAGGCAGCTAGTTGTTGTAAACATGGCATAATAGTTAGTCTAGTAAAGAAGACACAACTGATAACATTTTGGCAATTTTAGTTATAACAACAACTATCATCATCATGTATGATTTGTGAGTATGGTTTGACACGCTACGTTAAAGTACTAATGTGCGTTACTCTAACCATGTGACTCCAAATGTACACATCTAAGTATGCTGTTTACTGACCTAATGCAGCGATATTGCCACTTTCATATTCTTTCACACACACGAAAGGCAAACAAGGTGAAAAAATGGCCAGAAAGGCTTCCACCTAATCAGGAGTAGACCTTGCCCCCGATCACAGCTTTCAGTCTGCATTACACAAACTACTGTACAAAGTTTATAGAAGCTGTTATGATGTGTTTTACTTTCCTGTACTCTTATTTAAGCATGTGCTTTCCCTGTTTTTAATTGAATAGACTCAAAGACAAAAAAAAATGACAAATAATCATTTTGATTATTATTCATCTGCTTATAGTTGGGAAAGCTGGCATGTTTTACTTCTGTAAACCTCAACCAGCATCATACAACTTTAATAGCATGCTAGTTGTAGGGTTAGTCCATTAAATAGATGTATGCTTTTGATGTTTTGTTAGTGACAGCTGCTTCACATCCTGTGTTTCTAAATGTTTGCTGGTGTCTCTTTGTACAGTTATATCATGGATTGCGCCTTTTTAAATGAGCCACTTGTTTTATTTATTTGTTCTGTCAATTCATCAGGCAGGGTAGTCATCATTTGCGTCAGTTGTTACAGTCATCAGTTGAACAAAAATCAGCTTCGTGAAATGTTAGTGGGGAGGAAGATAGAGCTAGAGACAGAGAGACTGCATGCAGCATGATCTGAGACCGGAGGCATGTACTACACATCTGTTCATTAGGGTAGATGGATGAACACTTGAGTGGCCTGTTTTAAGCCTGCTTCCAAATCCCTCCCTTGTTCAGTCTCACTTAGGGCCCTTGATAACTCCTCACAAGTGGATGGATGAGAACTGTGCCCAGTTGTATACAAGAAGATTGTGCTTTGGAACGCAGCATTGCTTTGCCGCCAGTAGTATGACACATTTCATCTTCTTTCTAAATAAGGAAATAATAGAATGACTAGTGAAATTATAGAGCATGATGTGCAAAAGTGTAGTCCTGCATGCATTTTGCTCATGCACCATATTTACACACAGTCACGGTGTACTGGTCATCCTAGGGGTTCTTGAGCTTTGATTTCTGATTGTGCAAAGAAATTGGAAGAGTTGAGCATTGTTTTAATACACAAAGGTAGCCGGATCAGATCACCTGATTTCATGAAAAGACACTTAAAATGCCATTATTCTAAATGCATTTATCTGGTGATTTGTAACATAGCTCTATTTAAAACTCCCTCATTTTTAGAGAAGCAGTGAATAATTATTTTGGTTGTTCTTTGCTCACTACTGGTTAAGGCCCAATTGTTTTGGAACAGTGACAAGGCAAAATGCACATGCCAGTTGTCACAAATTGCCAAACCACACAGAACAGCATGAATGGCGTTTCTCTTGGTCTAAATAAAAAACATCCCCAAGAAATTGAAACTGATTATATATTTTTAATCAAGTCTGATTGATATGTCAGATTTACTTTTCCTCATCTACTGTGAAGACACAATATATAGCCTATTGTGCTCAACCTGTTGTTTATCACTGTAAATATGTGCTGGTTTGACAGAAAACTTAGGCACTCACACTGTAAATATTGATACCTCATGACAGTCAAATTTAAACAGTAGGCTATGCACTGATTTAATTATTTAAGATTGTGATGAAGCTCCGTTACATTTTTGCGTCGGGGAGCAGAATGTCTTGTACCTCAGGGCCAGACTGGAGCTCCCTCCAGCTAGCAGCCATCCATGAAATGAGAAAATCTATAATGCATTTAATTCTGTTCTCTGTAGATCAGGACTCAAGGTAAAGTCTCCTGTCCTCACAGCAGTCTGCCCTTAATACAAAGAAATAATACAAATAAAACAAAGAAAAGGGAGCTGCAAGAGACATATTTCTAGCAAGAGTTTAGTGACTTTCAATTTACTGGATGGTTATCTGGATTAAATAAAGCTACATAGTCATACAGGGACTTCACTGTAGATCTATAACGGCTTGCAAAGGGCTGGTTGTACAGTTATTTTGTGATATGATTATAGAACAGCTGTAAAGTCTGATACTCACAGTTCAAAAAATGGTAGTCACCACATGCTAAATGGACAGACACAGTAGTACACATGCTACAGGATGAGTGTGCCCCGCCATTGTTGTTGACACTGTTTACGTGTATGTGTCACATTATCTCAGGGCTACTGCCTCGCAATTTTCTGTTCTGCTGTCCTGTGTGTCATGGTGGCTGGCAGGCAGGCCCTGCCTGATGATGTCAGTGTGGCTTAAATAACCAGGCCAATGCCATGATGGTTGGTTGTGTGTCACCACCATAGATCCCCTGTCAGTCCTACATCATTCATCTAGAAACAAGGACAGAGAGTGTGACAATGGATTTGTAAGAGAGGGTACAAAAGGGGACGAAGAGTATAATGGTGATTTGCTCCATTAAATCTCATCAGTGAGATGAATGAGGGTAGATAAGGAGATGAGGAACAGTTGCAGCTACAATGAACCTCAGCCAGGTCTAGCTAGCTCACTCTGTTCTCTGTAAAATGTCGAACAGTAGTGGACATCATTGTCGTAGCAGTTTATATCTAATATTTTAGTCGTGACAGGAGCTGTTGCCTATGACATTAGGGCTGCAACTAAAGATTATTTTCATTATCAAATAATTAGCAGACTATTTTCTTGATTGGTTTAATTTGCCTCTATCGCTTGCTTGTTTCGTCTGTCTAACAGTCCAAACCTCAAAGGCATTCACTTTGCCATAATGTAAGACAAGAGACAGAAGCAAATATTTATATTTGATTCCATCAAATGTTTGGCATTTTGTCTGAAAAATCCCCATATGTATTATTTGATTATCAAAAGTTAGAATGAATAGAATACATTTTCAGTGAATTGACTTATCCATTCATCAACTTATTTCTTCAGTTCTAAGCATACATACATGGATACCTAAAGAGAATATGAGCTTAAACATTTCAATTTAATACAACTCCAGGTAGGTCGGAAACACATATAGTTCATGCTCATGCGTTAATTGAGTGACTGCAGCACGGTTTCATATGCATCATGACAAAATGTGACCTTACTAGACTGGAATAGGAAGAGAATGGGGCCACTGCCAAGCCAACATTAGAAAACACTGCAGCTTGGTAAATGTGTGTCTGTTAGAGTATGGCTGCTCGCTGCCGCGGTTTTCTCTCATTCGATAACTTGTTTTCGGGTCACTGGCAAAATTACTACCCGATTAGTTTTGGTTTGCACCCCCAAACCCTACGTTTATGATCAATGAACTCGAATCGTCGACAGCGGGGAACTGGCGCGCCGTAAACATAGAAAAGCAGTGATAGAGCAGCTGTACGGTGCCCCAGAAAGACGCACGGTTAAACAGTTGAAGAGGTTTGCTGTCATTTTAAAGAATAGACACGACAACGTAAATAACCTTCTTTTTTATTAAGGAATAAACCAATGAAGTACTAAGTACAATTCAGGAGCTGGTATTCCCCAGTCTAGATTTCACGTGTCTTTAGCCGTTCAGTCGTGCCTCCACAACGCCGTGAACGCGCATGTCAGGATCGCTGCGGAGATCCGGTTGCCTCAGCTCTCACGATTAATCGCAGAGATGGTGTTGACAGAGAGCGGCGACGGACTGCCACTTTTACACGTTTAAATAGGTGACAGGCGATGGCCAGGTGAAATTACGTTTTTACGGGTCGAACACAAATTCCCCGTAAACCCCACCGTTTGTGGAGGAAGACAACGTTAACGTTACTGATGGAATTCCCAGTCGTTAGATGGAGAAACCTAAAGGGTGGACTCGTTTTTAATAATTAAAAAAATAAACCATCTGCTGCTCAAATTTAAGGAAAATGCATCTGCATCAGGTGCTGACGGGAGCTGTAAACCCTGGAGATTGCTGCTATTCGGTGGGAAGCGTGCACGACATTCCTTTCACGGTGAGGATTTATTTTGATATTATTTGCTCAGGATTTCACGCATTGAAGCTAACGAATGGCTGGCTAGCTGGATAGTTAGCTAGCTAGCGTTGCATTGGCTGTAAACGGGCTGGCTAGCGAGCTAAGGCACGGGCTAGCCGGGTAGCGTGCTAGCCAAACTGCCGCACCGAGAGATTCGCAAACAGCGAGTCGAGACTAACGTTACTCGGGGCATTTTATCAAAAGACCCTCTTTCATTCAACGCTACATTTACAGCCAGCCAGGCATTAAAATTCAACATGCTCAATCGGCTGCTGAACGGTAATGTCTGCATCTGTTCCTTTAGGGGGTAACGTTAACGTTATATTATTTATCGCTCCAGGACGGTTAACGCTAGCCACTCAAATGACCTTTAGCTGCATCTCGCAACGTTAGAATTAGTGCCAGGGAATCCCTTTGCGCAGCCATAACATTGGCAAATATTTCCCATGGGACGCGCTCCGGCGACATTTTGCAGTGCACACTACAGGTGACAAAGTTACGCATTGGGCTTGACAAAATTGCGCACCACTACGGGTTGAAAAAGCTGTGTTGTGTCCGGTTGCAGAACTAGCTAAGCTTGCTACCATTTGGCGTTAAATCCTCCTCACGGATCATTAGCTCGGTGTCATCCTAGCATCAGCTGCGCCAGTCATGACGTAGAGAGCCATATATGGATACATGAGCCAGGGGGCTGAATGACAGTGTTTTGGTGTCGAAAATAACCTATTCAAAGACGTGGTGCAATCTGTCAAAAATGTTGTTTTAAGTGAAATAGAACACTCTTACATTTTTATAACTGATGTGTATTGGCCCTTTATCAGCTCATATTGGGGAGCTTGACATCAGCCATTTAGACTTTATGTATTTGTATTCATGCTGATCAAACATTATACCTTGAACCAAATCCTGCGTCTGTTATAATGTCTTTGTCTGTCTCTGTGCCTCTGTGATTGACCAAGGACCAAGCGACCCAGTCAATATTCCATTTTGTGAAGCGAGACATGGGAAACACCGATAATATTACAGACTCTTTTGTGATGGCAAATAGTAGAAAAACAAAAACAAATGTTGTGGCTCTTTTGCTTAGAATGGATCTGTTAAAGTAGAGTGTAGCATCGTGAGTCAGCTCACGTATTGTGAGCAGAAGATGAATGGTGATGACTTTATTGATAGCTGAATGATCCTTCATAACCCAATAAGGAAAACCCCTCGAAAGCCATTGCTGTTGTCATCTTGACAAGTCTTTAGCTTTTGGGGGTCTTAGTTTGTTAACCATAATCTGTTTATATTTTTTTATGTTTTAATGCAATTTATCATTTTCTTCAAAGGCTGAGATACATTCCTGAAGCTTAGGGTTTGTTGTCCTCAAAGAGTGAGGGAATATGCTACTAATTTATCACTGCATGATAAATATCAGAAGTGAAGTTTAAGATTGGTTCAATCTCTCACGTGTGTGTGTGTGTGTGTGTGTGTGTGTGTGTGTGTGTTCAAACCGCTATTTCATGATTGTTGATGACTACATAGGTTGTAGCTGCCATGTCAGTCACCAGCACCAGATTCATGTAGTGTTTATGACCCTAGTCCATACCAAAAGCAATGTGACTGCATTAGTTAAATTCTACCAATGCAGGCTCACAGTGAATTCCCATGCCCTCATGCCGAGAACACTGTGAGCCTGTCTGATGGCTGCCAGGCTTTGTTCCTAGGGTCATATCGGCTCAACAACATAGGACAGAGCTGGTTGTGAGGTTGAAGCCTTGAGCGCAGCCCCAGGGCCGCAGTTTCTATGCATGGTCTTTTCTTTCTGTGTCTGATAGTTTACACTAGACATCATGTCCAATGCAGTTACACTCACACTGACCCCTAGGACTCCTAGGCCTGACCCTGACACACACACACACACACACACACTACAACTAACTTACAGTAGCCATGAACGCACCAGTTCAAATGAGCAAGCACGAGGCTAGAGCTTCATTGGATTTGGAATCATTCCAGAGATCTGTTCATTATTTAGGCAAAATAAAATGGTGTTCTTTTTCACAATGAAAACATAATGTTTTGGATTTTCGGTAATACAGTAATTTCCATTGCATAAATTGCCATTTTAAATTGTTGGTTGTTTAAAATGGCTCGAGTCTGTTGTCAGTTGAATGACAAATATGACAGAACAACATTTTTTTTCAGGGATTTGTGTCTGTTTATTACGTTGTGAAAATTAAACACTGAAGACTCTTGAGAGGTTGTATCATAGCTAGAAAGGCTATTTTTGTGTCTATTGCAGTGCTTTTTAAAAAAATGTTTTAAGCTGTGGTGGAAGTTGTAAATGTACATACAAACAGCCTTGTGGGTTTGATGTGCAAATGATGTGTGAGCCGCTAAAAATAGCAGACTATATTAGCAGTACGTGCTGATTTGGCCAGAATGTAGCATGTAGTATGCAAACAGAAGCAAAATCTACAGTATGCCAAAAATATGCAGATGCCATAGTGGTTTGGAAAAAATCTCCTGTCTACCTCGCGTACTGTGTCCCACAGTGCAAAGCTCTTGAACAGTCACAGTCACAACAAGGGTTATTTAATCAGGCAGTCTCAACAACCGGCCACCCCACGTCAGTGGTGGACAAGGAGGAATATAACCGCTCTGTCCATAATAACAAAAAATATAACTTCACGTTAGATTAAAGTTATGTATGTCATATTGTTTTCTTATTGACAGCTCGCTAAGGGTAACGTTGCCGTCTTCGTTATATCAAACGTTAGATTAGCAGGCTTAACTTAAATGTTATGGCTTTATTATGGGTAACGTTAGTAGGACAAATGTAGCGATGGGTTTGTTACAGACAGGCTGTAGCCTAGTCACAATTGTGAGTTGTTCTTACACAAGATTAAATTAGAAAAAAATCTGTGGTATTTACATTTATATTCCTTCTATTGTTTACTTCCGCTTTCCAAAACTAGAGGCCTAGCAAACTGCAAAATAAATCGATTGAACAGTTTCATAATGCATACTAATATGAAAAGCAGTCTGTAGTACGTACTGCATAGTGCGTTCGTCTGTAGTATGCAGTAGGCGGTTCCGAATACAGAGAGTACAATCTGGCAGAAATGGGTGTGTCCTATACCAAATCAAGGAGTGAAGGCCAAGAAACATTTCTTCTACGTCTTACAGTTCAAGAATTATAAGCCACAAAGTAGCATGCTTTCTAAATGATGAAAGTAGTAGTTGTAGTTTGTTTGCTTCAGATCCAAGCCAAAAACTGTTCCCTAGCCCATGGTGTAATTGTCTGCAAAATTTCATAGACATCTGTTAAGTTGTTGTTGTTGTTGTTGTTTTTTTTTTTAATATCCTGCTAACTATAGGTAGACAAACAAACAGAACATTATCACCCTTGTCTGTTTTTTGGATCCATTAAGTTGCTGCAACAGCAGCCCGTCTAGCTGGATACATTTATTGAGTTGGATATGTTATGACCAAAAGACAAGTCGAAGGCAGACTTGGCTTTTAATGCACACTTCTTCACTACAGTCATGTTACAGAGAATAACAAGGCCCATATGATATCACTATAGACGGTGGGATCAAAGTACAGCTCTGTGCTATAGGTTTTCCAGGGATAATGCCTTAATACAGATTGACAGAGACTAGGTTACTACAGGCCAAAATTGATCAATTCATGTTTTTAAATATTTTCTTCTAAAGCCTTTGACTACAGATCAAAGCCAGCTAGCCAGCACAAACATGAAAATGGTACACATGGTAGCCGCTGCGGCTGTGGAACATGCTCGCAGGATTGCGTTGGGCATGGGTAATGAGATGAATTAGAAGGAAAGCAAAAGAAAGAAGTGACCGCTCACACCCTTCCTCTTATTTACTTTCATTACCACCAGCACATGATTGAATTCACTCTTTTCTTCCAAAAGACATGTACCGTGAAAAGCAGCGAAATCCCTGCCTCATGGTGTTTGCCATTTTTCAAATAGCATTTTAGTTGCTCTTAACCAGCAAGATGTGAATCGATCTCTCATCAGTAATTCAACATGCCGTGTGGAAGACCATGCTGTCATCCAATAGAGTTTGCTCACACAACTTTTTAAAGCACGATATATGGGTTTCCCAGAGTTGGGCTAAAGAAACCACCCCAGATTGGTGATTCAGTAAAATATGTTTTTGGTACATCACTAGGGGTGGGTATCTTTAATAAGATTTTAACGGTAGTACTACTTTTTGCTATGAAGACACCCATTTTTATAGCTAAACAATCAGCTGGCTAATGGGTTTGTTTAATCATTAATCCATGTTTGTAGAATTTCGCTAACTCCGTGGGCTCTAGGCTGTTAGCATATATAACAGACCTGAGGTGGATTGGGCAACGGGAGATGAATGACGAGCTAGGTAGTCCAAAAATGTTTTCCGCCTGTATGTGATGCACTTTCCCTCGATGTTTTAAAGAGATTGTTCGTGTTTCCGTCCCTTACATGCAAAAGACTTGTTTCCCAACGGGCAATGTCAGCATCGATTCTAGTAAAGTATAACCGGACTTTAAGTGTTTAGTTCTCCCCGCCATTGTCACTAAGAGCAGGGTGTGTGTGTATGTGTGTGCTTCCTGTTCTTATATCCCGGTGGGGACTTAAAGCCTGAATGCACACGGACCAATGGGGACTTGTGTCACTTTGGGGACAGAAATGTAGGTCCCCACGGGTAGAGAATGTTTTTTGAGGTTTAAGAATTGGTTTTAGGGTAAATGTTACAATTAGGTTAATCTCTGGCTAACTTACAAATGCAGTATCAGGACGTCTGTAAATACTTGAAGAGCTTAAGACTATATGAAATAATAGCCTTCTCCCAACAAAGTGCCAGTCACATGACTCCACTATATAGTATTTAAATAAATATAGTTCACTTTCTACAAAACAAAACAATACAATTGCATTGCAATTGTTTCCTTTGCTCACCATAGATGCAACTGCCATGGCAATGTTAATGTGTTGCTGAGAGGTAATATTTACCCAAAGCCAGCTTACATGACTGACAGGGAGGAAACCTATTTGCTTCAGGGTTGCACTCATTAAGTCAGCATATTTATAAGCTACAGATACTTGGGTGTAGATCCAAGAACGTTCATAGACAGTATCAGTGGCATCTTAATGCTGTCTGTTGCTGAATCAAATAATACCCTGACAGCTAGTGAAACATTAAATTAATTAGAAGGGGCATCCAGCAGACCTTCATGTCTTCATTTTATTAGTTTGAAGGGCTGCCTTTGGTTTGAAATAAATTACAAGTTGACAAATAGTCATACGAGTTCTAATCTCTTTAGTAAGTTTACTTACTTTAAATATGTGTGATACTGTTTCTCCAGTATTATTGCCCCTCAGTAGATGAAGGCAGTCCAGCAGATGGATCCCTTAGAATCCAGTTCTTATTAAAGACCAAAGCATTACACTTCTTTAATTTTAAATTTATACTTATACCCACTTTGTAGTTACCTGTATTATAGTGTATTATATTATTGCTTTTTGCCTTGCTTAGTACTTCTATTCTTGTGTACACTGACGTGATAGTGAGGTGCTGTTACAAAGAGTTTCCCCTCGGGGATTAATAAAGTATTTCTGATTCTGATACCATTTTTGCTTGTTTTTTATGTTATTACATTTTCTAGTAATGACTGTTGAATATCTCATTCTCTATCTTAATTTCTTAATTCTATTTTAATTTGTTTATGCTGTGAAGTTGTGTCAATGTCTATCATGAAGCCATGTGTCAGTATCATGCTGCTACTAGTAATGAATCATCCGACTTTATATTGCCTTCCCTTAGTACCTTGTTGTTTTCTGTGTGTGTGTGTGTGTGTGTGTGTGTGTGCGTGCATGTGCATGGGTGTGCATTTGTTGATGATAAAAGAATTACAGGACAAACACAAGCCCAAACCAAAGAACAAAGCAATGATGATAGGCCATCCTGTTTAAGGCAGATACACTCATGTCTACCAGCTTGGCTCTGGCTTCTACCAGGTCTAAATTACCTTGCTGACAAAGAGAGTAGAATGGACTCACACATTCTCTCACGTGTGTGTGTGTGTGTGTGTGTGTGTGAGCAGCCCTAGACAGTGCGTGACGGTGACCGCTTTTAATTCCAGTTATAATGTGCAGGAGCAAATGCCGCAGTAATAGTAAAGCGCAGGCCGCACCTCCTTTACTTCGCTCTCTCACACACACATATGATGCTGTAGTATGTAAAGTATAATGTTATGACAATCTTCACTATCACTTCATCCCCGGCTGTCACTTTATATTATAGCACTGGCTGTAATGATGTGCTGTTGTGTGACCCAGTGGTTCCCAGCCTCTCCTCCTGTTCTCCTGAATAATGAAAGGCACAAGCCGTCATCCAGTCTGTACTGTTGCTTCCAGGCCAGCTTGCTTGTCTGCCAGGTGCTGCTGCCATTACTGCCAACCTCCATTGTATCAGTTTACCTTGCTGCCCATAATCCAAATCTTAACACAGGTCTGCCCATTAATTGTGGGCAATTGGCATGTGCTGTGGATGTCTACTTATTGCACACGAGTAGCGGTTATTTTTTCATGCAGTGGATCTGTAAAACCGCATGTTAGTTTTACTGTTATGTTATTTGGTTTCTCGTTGCTCGTTTTACCACCACAACCTGCCAATGCTGTGGTGGTTTAAGGTGACTGCCATGCTGTGCAGATCCTGTTGTAATATCTCACCCTGCTAATGCAATATTCATATTAGTGCCATGAGTGCTATAATGGTCTTCTTTTAGTAAATTATATGACATTATATTATAGATCCAATTTAAATGTATTCATAAGGAAATTCAAAGCAGTAAGAAACATTGGACAGAGCTGTAAAGCAGTAGACTATATGAAATATAAAGTTTATTAACAAATGGGACTCAGTGTTTTTCAGACACGTTATTGAAAGCATGAATGCATTTTGAAGCGATATTTACTATTTTAAGTTTCAGTGGTTTTCTTTCAGTTGTCTGTTGTGGCTTTATCTGATTTGGTTCCTCCTCCTGTGACCATTTCTTTTTCAGGCCTACGGCTCAGGTTGTGATGTAGTGATCTTGGCTAGTGACTTTGAGTGTGTGCAGATTATCCCGGGAGCTCAGAATGGAAACATACAAGTTGGCTGTGTGGAGTGCTCCCACCAGCTTGGCAGGGTAAGTGTTAACCGCACACTCAGACACACTCCCATACACAGTTTTCGGTTTTCTGTGTAGCCAGAAGACATTATCAATTACCCTAAGGATAAAGAAGTACATTTAGCTGTCTTGTACTGCCCATGCTTTCCTCTCCTTGCTATCCTGCTCTCCACTCCCCACTTACCCTTCTCCTGTGGGAATGGCTGTGCGGAAGCACTGATGGGTTGAGTAATGTGATGATGAACACAGCTCTTTATTTTTAGATCGCTGCGTCCTACGGCAACACAGTCTGCATCTTTGAACCACTTTCTACCAACCCAAACAAACGCCACAAGGTGAGCATGAATGTCAGTATTTTAGACATATATAGTGGTTTAAATCAGCATCGAATGAGTTCAATCACACTTGTGTGCCAATAACATTGCATGGTGTGTGTCGCTCCCCTATCACTAACAGCAGCTTAATTATCAGTGGCAAAAGACAGGACAGTTCTTCCTGGATGCCATCACCTACAACCTGTCCTGGGACCCACAAGGTACGCCAGTGCTTTCTGTGTTTAACTGATTCACTGACTGTCTGACTAAATTAATCCACACTACGCACTGCTTCTATTACAGCCCCCTGGGGTTTGTCTGGAACAACATGTGCATTATGTAAGAGTCAGTGTGCATGCGGCCCTGTGTACTGTAGTCGTCAACGTGGGAGGAGAGGTGTGTAACATAGTGCTTTTGTGTCCTCAGGGAACCGTATCCTAGCAGCAACTGAGCGGCTCCAGCTGTGGGCCCCTCCACTGACAGATGTCCTGATAGAGGAGGAGGATGGGCAGATGAATGAGGACAAGCCCCACCCTGTCCTCAATGACTGGAACTGTATCTGGCAGTGCAAGTAAGTCTTTGCTTTTGTGCATACTGTAAAAGCATCCGACAAGAGTGGCATGGGAAAAGACCTTGCTGCTTCAAGGTTATGTACATTAGGTCAGCGGCAGACTCAAAATCCAAAGATAATTTGGTACGGTTATACAGAGAAACACTTGCTTTTGAAGTAAATGGCTTCTTAGGGCTGTCCATTGGTGAAGGAAATACGTAAATGTCCTGACAGCTCGCTAACCAGTAAATTGATTTGGCTGTGAGAGTGTCAAGCGAGACCTATGTGTCTTCATTTTCTTCATTCCCTCGCCTGTCAACTCATGTACTGTTGTCTTGTAAAAGTCAAGTCAGGAAAAGCTTTCTATAGCCAAGTCTTTCACAGGTAATTAATTGTAAGTGAAAAAATACTTTGCTCATCTTTGAAAATTCCAAAGTTTACTGTCAAGTATAAGATTCAAAATTCAAGTGGATTTTTTATTAAGGGCAGTGATGGATCGGTTGAATATTACATGCATGCACTGTTTGGTTTTTTTCACCTTTGACTGTTGAAAGTAAAAGTGAAGCAAAATGTAGCTGATGTGTTTTTGTTTTGTTTTCTGTCTGCAGTAAAGAGTTAGTCCCTGCCCTGAACAGACAAAATATTAACTTTAATTCTTCCTCTTGAAGGTTGTGATATTACATCATTATACAACATATCACTAACAAAAACTTATAGGCGCTTACTGATTATCCAAATTGATCTGCACACAGCCTCACATGCAAGGTTTGTATGCACTGTTGTAAGCCACTCTTTTGAGTCTGTGGCCTGTGCTTTAAGCTGTGTAAACAGACATAGACCTATAATACATATTAGTAATTGTCATCTGATGACACACATGCATGCCCAGGAAAGAACCTGAGAAGTGCAAGCTCTGAATTACCAGCAATAACTCATGCGCAAAGTAACAACACATTAACAGCTGACAGGAGAACCACTTTGTGGAGACTTTCCCGTGGAGAAGTGAATATAGCTGATATCATCGTTTCTGCTTGTGTTTCTCTCAGGACTGCGGCGTCTGTTCACATTGCCAAGTGGTCTCCTGATGGGGAGTACTTTGCAACAGTTGGGAAGGTATAGGATTCATCAAAACACGTTGCGAATGTTGAACAGTTTATGAAATTGTATGGCCTGTGGGGATGTTTGTATACTATAATGTACGTTCACACATGTGTTTGCATACACAGGATGACTGTTTACTTAAGGTGTGGTATCCCACCACGGGCTGGCGTTCTGCAGTGGTGGTCCAGGACCCTTCCGATAAAAAGTCTCCTCCTGTTCACTTCTCCTTTGTTTACCTGGCCCATCCTCGCTCGGTCACTGGTATGTCCTGGAGGAAGACCAGCAAGTACATGCCGAAGTAAGAAAGCACACACACAATCACACAGTCAGGGTGGCCAGTAACGTGTATTTTGACAACTGACTAGCACAAGCACATCATGTGTTAATGAACAGGAGTGTAAAATGTTTTTGTTTTTTTTACTGTGCCTAAAACTGACTACATTATTTTTATCCTGTTTGTTACTCATTTCTGTATTTGTTAGGGTCAATATATGGAGAAAAAAAAAGAAATACACCCTGATTCCCAGTATTCAAATGCCTTGCAGACTATACTTTTATGGCAAGTTTATAATGATTTCTGCTCATGTCAAAACATATGTCCTCTGAAGCAACATTAAAAAATTTGTATTTATGCAAGGTGTGGATTTTCCAGGACTGCAATTTTTTGTGTGATTCACTGATCGTTCCTGCTTTCACAAAGCAGTCAGTCCTCTGTACTCTGGAATGTGACATAAGTACACATAGGTTGTGTAGTAAGCTTGTCACTGTAAAAAAATAAATAAAAAAAAATCCCCCCCCATATACATTTTCTCAGACTTCCAACCAATACTGGTGTTACTGCCTTTTAAATAACATTCCGTAGAACCAAGACACAAAGCGGCCAGTCTGACAGGTGTGAGAGGCGTGCTGTCGTTGAGTGCCTGTAGCTGACCATCGCCACTAGTTGCCATATGTCTGGCCAGTTTGCCCTAGTTGCACTTATCTGTGGCTGTTCGGCAAATTAAAACTGTTGAAGCAGTCGGTGAGAGAGTTCTCTGTTTGGCTGTTTCACTGAGTGAATCATTGATTTCATCAGTTTGATGCAGTCTCTCCTTATATTTCACTTCTGCCTTTTCTTCCACCTCGAGCAAAAGACCACAGGCTGAGCAAAGCAAAGTTTACAATTGCAGTTGCAATTTTTTAGCAGACATATTCTCAATTCGCTCAATTCATTATCAGAGCATCCAACCGTTTTGTCTGTCTTGTTTGTGAATCTGTAGCGTTTTATTTGATTTAGGAATAAGGACCAGGTTATTTTCTCTCATGCAGTGAGAATCTGGAGATGTAAAATTTTATTCCTCCCACTTGCACTCTCACTCTATTGGATTGAACATTATTAAGGTAAAAATATTGGACAGATTGATTAAAAATAAAATAAAAGTAATTACTGATGGGGTTAGACGGTTGCACTCTCGTTGTTTTCAAGGGGTTCGGTGTGCAATGTGTTGCTGACATCCTGCGAGGATGGTGTGTGTAGATTGTGGTCTGAGACGCTGCTACCAGAAGACAGTCTTCTTGGGGGACAGATCTCCGAGAACACACACTCCTTCAGCTCCAGCCTGCCAGGCCTGGCAGGTAATAAGGACAAGATCCAGCATGCTTTGGAGGTACATTTACTTACTCAGTCAGATCTAACCAGAAATAATTTACATTTACATTACATTTAGCAGACGCTTTTATCCAAAGCGACTTACATATGAGAACATTCACAAACCGAAGGCGCAGCTTCGGCAGCATAATTCATAAAAGAAAATATATACTATTTCTGATAAAGCAAACATGTGCTCTGAGTTTTATTCCTGTGCTTTGCTTGATGTTTAGTCAATCCACCACCTGAAGCACCTGCGCCGGGGCCGGCGACGGTCCTCTGCTCTGGTGGCACATAGTGAGCTGCTGCCCTCTCAGCTTGGCACACAGGATGCACACACTCACCGCCACATCGCTCATCATGCCAATGCCCTGTGTCACTTCCATATCTCGGCCAGTATTAACCCCAACACAGGTATGGTGTCTTTGTTTAAACTGGCTCAGAAGCACTTTTTTATTTCTTTACCAGTGATCCAAACACAGTTGATGACCATATAAGGGTGTTCTATAATGTTCAGGTTTTTAATGACTTCCTCTGTAATAGTAACATCATTCTAAAACCACAATATATTTATGTTGCCGTGTCAAACACAGAGGCATAATAGACGAAACACATTCTATGCCGCTGAGAATCTTGTCTAAGCTTGAGTAATATTTTATTAAGTCTTTTTGTCACTACTTTCCTCCATATATCTCTTCGTCGTCCTACCTCTCTCTTCCGCTCTCAGATATCCCAGCAGCACTGGCTGACTCTGCAGTATTCAACCCAGACGATGGCAGTGGTGGTGGAGGCTTTATGGTTCACTGGCTCAACAATAAAGACCTCAGCTTCACTTCCTTCATGGACCTCTTTATGCTGCAGCTCCGTAAGTTCTCTGAACAGCAGCTGGACCAGACTACTGAGGACCCCCTGGAGCCTGAAGGATCGCCTATGAAGTTTGACTTTGGTATGACCCACAAACAGGCCAACACACATCCCTTAGAAAACACTAGCTTAAAAGCAACATGTTGTCAAAACCCATTGTTTTCTGGCTTTTTCTAGACCTGGACGAGATGTCTGACAAAGCCTCCTCCGAGCACGGTGAAGAGGGCGAGCCAGGGGAGCAGGGAAGCACCAAGGCGTCCTCCCCGGGATCCAGCTCCAGCATGCCTTTGCCCTCCATGCTGCTGGAGAGGAAGATGGAGACTCTGACCACAGAGTGGAACAAGAGCCCAGACATGCTGTTCACCATCCATCCTGCCGATGGATCGTTCCTGGTTTGGCATGTGAGGTACTTGGACGAATTCAACCAGGGCATCTTCAGACAGGTTCAGGTGAGCAGATACCTGCTGATACCGAGTCCGATCTGATACTTTACCTAAATGTTGGTTTAATGTATATGGCACACTGAAATAACAGCTGTTGCCTACTAAATCTGACACACCCTTTTTTCACACACTACCTAATCCAAATGCTTTAGATCCTGCTTCAAAACTTTTAAGTTTATAATTATTGCTCTGGTATAAATGCAAGTTTAACTGGGAGAATTCGACTCCTTAACACTTAGTCCACTCATGGAGTGAAGCTTCTTCCCTCATAAACAAGCTGAGTACAGACACTGGCCGCAGAGAGCATTTCAAACAGACAACATACAAATAAAATGTTGTTTTCACGGAATAAATGTTAATGAACAACATTTGACATGACGTTGCCACTGGCGACATTTTGCTTTAACCAGTGAACGCGACTGTTAGCAACGGCTAAAAATGAGAAGCTACTACCTGAATCTTGTTGTCCAAGAAGAAGGCGAGATAACAGATTCATTAGCGTTGGGGGTTTAGGGAATTTTCCAAACCTTAGTGTCTGAACTCGGAGTCGCTCACTGGTGCACCCAAATCATTTTTCACATTCACACACTCTAATTTCACTTGGATATGCAGCGAGATGCTTGCATTCGCTAAAAGAGCGCGGCGCTGCAAAACAAGCACTCTGAGGAAGACAAAACACAGAAGAGTACAATTAAGAAAGGATAGGAATTTGATTGGCTTTATTTTATCTGATACCAATCCATTAAAATATGCCCAGATGCCCCGATCAGCTCGGGACATCTCTACAAATTGTTTAACACGGCATTTCACGGATCCGCAGCTATTGTTATTACTTTGCATGGACTTCAGTAATACAGTACTGTATGCGGACACATAGCTATCTGTCTTTAACATATAATAATAATAATTTCTAACAAGAGAAACACACACTATACACACTACAGTGCCATGTACACATATCACGTCCGTATATTCAGGTAGTGTATGTGTGCAATATGCAATAAGCTGTCTATGTTTGTGGTTCAGTTGTGAGTATAAACTAGCAAGGCAAATAGAGTATTGTTAATGTTATTGCTACTATGATGAACTAGAGAGTTGACATCACATTGGTATAAATTGCTAATTAGGTCTCTATAGGGCTGAAAGACTGTAGAGAATATGTGCCTGTGTTCCTAATGGTTCTTATTTCCCTTCAATTCTCACACCAGGTGTCCTTCTCCTCCCGTATTCCAGTGGCATTTCCTACGGGTGATGCCAATTCACTGAGTAAAAACATCCTGATGTATGCCTGCACTTTGACTGAGGGTGAGAGTGCCGTGGCAGGAGAGCAGGGGAGAATGGTCCAACGTGTCTCCCACTCTGCTTCAGCCTCGGCCGGCCTGGGTTCACCCGCCCTGGCCCCCTCTCCAAATTCTCACCCTGGCATCAGTCCTGCTGTCATGATGGTCTCCAAACATGTTGACGGATCTCTCAACCAGGTGAAAGATTGTTAGGGAACAAAGTTTTTTTGCCAGTGTCAGTGCATGCATGTTTACATTACATATATAATGACTGAATTGCATTGTAATTGTGTGTAATTATGTTTGTGAGTATTCAGCCTTCCCAGCCCTCACTAGATTATTTTGGTTTCCTCTGTCTGCAGTGGGCAGTGACATTTGCTGAGCGTTCTGCCTTCTCCAACGTATTGACCGTATCCCACAAGTTCCGGTACTGCGGCCACCGCTTCCATCTGAACGACCAATCCTGCCATACAGTGCTCCCACTGCTGCTGACGTCCTCTCACCATAATGCTCTGCTCACCCCTCCCTCAGCCCCTGGCAGCCTGGAAGGAGAGCAGCCTCCCACCTTTCTCCTACCAAAGGGACTTCACAGGTATAGAACAGAGGGAAGGCAGAGAAAGTGAAGGGAGGCAGTAAATAAGAAAGGGATGGGGAGAAGAAAGAATAGGCAAGGAGAGCACATGGTTGAAATTACGTAGATGCTGCTTATTGTAACACGCTTTCATAAATGATGGTCTTGTTGTCCTCTGCATGAAACATGACTTCTAACAATGCACTACTTTTCCATTAGCAGGAAACAGCTTCGTAATGCTGCTACAAGGACATTCCATGACCCCAACGCCATCTACAGTGAGCTGATCTTGTGGCGAGTGGACCACATCGGTCCCCTGTCCTGTACTGGAGGGGTCTCTGAACTAGCCCGCATCAACTCTCTGCACACCTCTGCCTTCAGCAATGTCGCTTGGCTACCTACTCTAGTACCCAGCTCTGTCCTTGGTAAACACACCATGCATTTTTAATATGGATGTAAATTTTAACCTTAGTGATAAATGACAGAATGCAGAAACATTGTTGTTATGAGTAAATAATGATCAACTTCCACAAAAGTGGAAGTTTCACTGTTGTTGAATCATCTGAGCTTCTGCTTTTGCTTATAGAGCAATATGATATTTGGGTCACTATTTATCAGGACTTAACTGTGCTAAATGTATGCAGTAATGGCATTAAGGCCAATAAAATTCATACCTCCAATGTTATGCAGTAGTCAAGCTAAGACAGTTTTTAGTCAGATTTGCACTAAAAAGTTAATTATTTCTTCCATGTTTCATTATTGCCTACCAAGATATAAACATATTTTTATGATCGTTCCATGAAATAAACAATATAACCTTTCCAATTAACATCCAACCTGGATCTAGTTTCTTTAGCCTGAGGAAGGAACTAATTATTTTGAAGTTGTTCTTATAAGCACATGGCTCAATTTATGAGTATCCTCCAACTTTGATTTTTTATTTATGGCTCACTATGTGTTAATACATTCTTTAGCACTGCTGGACTTTCCCACGAACTTTGTGTTGTGTCCCTCAGGAACTTACTGTAACAGTGCCAGCGCCTGCTTCGTGGCATCAGATGGTAAAAACCTGCGTCTCTATCAAGCTGTGGTGGATGCCAGAAAACTACTGGATGAGCTGTCAGATCCTGAAACTTCTGTGAGTGAACACACACACACACACTCATGTCTCACACCATGGGCCTTTAAACTTTGTGTCACAAAGGACCAGACATCGAGTCCATAGCAGGCTTGTGGGCCATGAAACATCACAAATCTGATACAACCACATTGTTCACAGATATTAAATTCTTCTTATAGGCCAGCTTTTCAACATCTCTGAGCTTATTAATAACTTCCTTATGATGCTGCCTTTATTTCTAAATGTTATCAAAACACAAAAATAACAATACACTGTGTACATCAGGCACACTCATCTCACATTTATTGGAAATGGGGTTGTGTTCTTCAGAAAGCAAATTTTTCTAATATCTTGCATCATAACAACCACCAGCCTACATTACCCTGTACTTCATATATATATATATCTATATATATCATTATTCATATCATAATATTCAATATCTTTTCACCACACTAGTGGTTTCAGATGCAGTATGCAGTACACTAAATGTATGGTTTACCATTTTTCATGTGTGACTCTATTTTAGAAACTGGTGGGTGAAGTGTTCAACATTGTCAGCCAGCAGTCCACTGCCAGACCTGGATGTATCATAGAGTTGGACGTCATTACAAACCAGGTTAGCAGCTGCACTGTGTTTTTCACACCCACCTCAGGTCAGTGGTGGACATAAACCTGAAACCTTTTGATAAATAGACATAGTAACCTGTTACTGGTTCCAATTCCATGTGCATCCAGTGTGGCGCAAACACCCAGCTGCTGCATGTCTTCCAAGAGGACTTCATTCTAGGTTACAAGCCCCAGAAAGAACCAGAAGCATACACACCGGCCTTTCCATCTAGTGAAGGTATAGCACACTGTTAAATTATAACTCTTATGTGGGTCTGTTCCTTTATCCTTTTTCAAATCTGATTGTCATCAGAAGAAGATAATTCTGTAATTTTATTATATCCAGATTACCAACCTGCCCCATTCTCTGAGAAGTTCTTCCTGGTGGTGATAGAAAAGGATCTCAACAGGAACTCTGTCCTGCAGATGTGGCACCTACACCTCAAGTCTGTGCAGGCCTGTGTTGGTAAGTGTGGGGTACACACAGCCGAGCAGTTATTGGCATAATTGCAAGTTTTCTGGATATTTTTAAGCATGAATTTTAAATGTGAAGCCTCAAAGCAGCATCAAACTGCCTCTATTGAGCTGTAGTCCAGCTATAACATTCCTGTCTCTCTATGTCCAGATGAGCTGAGTCCAGATTATAGCTTCCAGAGCCAGCTAATGGTTCCCAATCAAGTTGTGAATGCCGACTCATCTCCGGAGACCTCTCCTATCAGGCCCCTGCCACGGTCAGCCTCTACAGCCAACTTGCAATCAGCCAGCAAACTCATCCTCAGCTCCAAGCTGGTGTACAGCAAACGGCTTGACCTGCCCCATGGGGTGGAGGTTACCAGGGCCACCCCCTCTGCAGGTTGGGCACACAGTTGTCACACATATGACTCACACCATCTTGTTGTTGCCAAATTAAAAGGAGCGTTAAATCCCCTTTGATCCATGGGTGACTAGGTGACATAGTCCAAAAAAGGTCTATATTTATTTTATGGTATGGTGACAATTGGTTTAGAAATAAAATAAAAAGCGTGAAAGGTTCTTCTAGTTCTTTGGTTTCCATCTTTAAGTCAGGTCAGGGAGATTCCAAGAAATACCTGGAAAATCTATTTGCCACATGTTGTTTAGATAGCAAGAAATCAAGTTAACGCAAGAAAATGCACTGCCTCCTCTTTCTGCTAGGGCATCTGAGTTCCTCTTCTATCTACCCTGTGTGCCTGGCTCCGTACCTGATTGTTACTACCTGCTCTGACTCTCGCGTGCGGTTCTGGCACTGTGCTGTGGAGGGTGGTGACGGGTATAGCGAGAATGAGCAGGACAACCGTGTGTACCGCTGGGAGCCCTGGGCCCTGATGAACGAGGAGGAAGACAACAACAGTGCTGTGTGTGTGTCAGGACGGCCTGTAGCTGTGTCCTGCTCCTACACCGGCAGGCTGGCTGTGGCCTTTAAAAAGCCACGACAAGGACAGGTAGGAAAGTAGAATGTAGCTTTGTAATGGTGTTTTTTAATGGATTGAATCAAAAACCTATAGCGATGTGGGAATTAATTTGCAATCACCTTGAGGTGGAAAATTGCAATAAAAATGTAAATGCAGTGACTAAACATCATTTGGCTGTATAGCCTGGCTCCTCCAAAAATAGATAACAATTCCATATATCAGCATAAGAATACATATTTATGTAAAGTGGAGAATGGTGAGGGAGGAACTAGATTAGACAAACATATACATTATGCATTAAACATAGCACAGACTTTAAATGCACTGCAAACAGTCATTAACCATGAATGAAAAGGAAGTGATATAGCTATATTTTGAAGTATGTTGAGCTGGATGTCATTGAACTGAAACTCAGTTGAGGTCTATTGCCAGCAGTCTGGCTTATGAGTCTGGGTTTTGAGTGTACTTGAGGATGTGATACAGGAAAGAGGTCTGTGCGGGCACTGATGAGGCATTTTTATGAGCCCACGTCACTTTGTCTTGTATTTACAGTATGCCTGGTTGACTGGTTCACAGTGTCTACAGTATCTTCACATTTGACATACTCGAAGAAATCAGACATTTTAAGAAAGTGCTCCTTTTGTCCTCAGCTGCAGGGTTCTGGAGAGAACTTCTCCATGCACGTGTCCATCTATGAGTGTGAGTCTACTGGTGGCTCAGAGTGGGTTTTAGAGCAAACTCTCCACCTGGACGACTTTACCAGACCCTCGTCAACCCTGGATCCAAGAGTCAGTGTGGACTCCAACCTCTTTGTCTACAGCAGGTCAGGAGGGCACTGCTTGTGTGTTTGTGTCATATTCTGTCAGCCACTGTATGTTTACCAGTATGGGTGTCCCATAAGTTAATCATTTTCTCCATGCCAGGTCTGACCTGTACATGAGCAGAGACCATAGCTCCCCCAACATTAAACACTACGTCCACCTGGACTGGCTGTCAAAGGAGGATGGATCCCACATCCTCACTGTGGGAGTTGGATCCAACATTCTCATGTACGGCCGAATCTCTGGCATGGTCAATGAGCAGACTAGCAGCAAGGAGGGGGTGGCTGTTATCACCCTACCTCTAGGGGGCAGTATCAAACAGGGGATCCGCTCACGCTGGATCCTGCTTCGGTCCGTGGACCTCCTGTCCTCCGTCGACGGCACACCGTCTCTGCCAGTCTCCCTGTCCTGGGTGAGGGATGGCATCCTGGTGGTGGGCATGGACTGTGAAATGCATGTGTATGCCCAGTGGCATCAGGACAAGAAGCCTGGTGAGGGAGAGGAGGGCAACCTATCATCCGCCGACATTGCTGGAGGTCAAACCACAGGTTCGTCCTCGGCCTTTGAAGGGAGAGCCAGGTCTAAGAGCGTGTTTGAAGGGAGCACCGCAGTGGATGAGGCCCTTCGTGCCCCAGCAGGACTTCAGGAAGGGGGACTGTTTGAGGCTGCTCACTCCTTGTCCCCGACTCTACCCCAGTACCATCCCACCCAGCTGCTGGAACTCATGGACCTGGGCAAGGTTCGCCGTGCCAAGGTGAGTCTTTCTGCCTCATTCAGTTACTCCAAAATATGCAAATTGGTTTATTTGAAGCTCTCATTTCTTTCTTTCTTTTTTTTTTTTATTGTAAATAATTAAAATCTCTAGTAGGCTAGAGTACAGTGAGGCCCACCATTTTTTAGATTAGACTAACAAAAAAGACAGATGGCCACAGACACTGTCTAATAGATAAACAGGGATATGTGGTGATCTAGCTCATTTAATCTACATTGTTGTACACTCTGTATAATCCGTGGCTCTTCTATGTATCAGGCCATCCTCGCTCATCTGGTTAAGTGTATTGCTGGGGAAGTTGCTGTGGTAAGGGATGTGGAGGCGGGTGAGGGCGGAGCCAGGAGACATCTGTCCCGGACCATCAGTGTGACTGGCAGCACAGCAAAAGACACCATTGTGGCTGGCCGCGATGGGGGCAGGGACTACACAGAGATCAACTCCATCCCTCCCTTGCCGCTCTATTCCCTCATGTTGGCTGACCTAGACACCTCGTACAAGGGAGCGGAAGAGGGTGCTAAGGGATCTAAGGTGGCCGACGGTGAGGGAGCCCAGAAGTCCACAGAGGACCAGTATTCTGACCTCTTTCAGGTAGGCAGAATGAAGAGAGCTCTGATTTTGTTGTTAAAGGTGTATTCCACTGATTCTTCTAACTCATTCCCTCCTGTGATAACAGTTGGCAACAGTTACCACAGATGACTTTGTGAACTTTGCCACCGACAAACCAGAGAAGAAGTCTCGAGTTATCAACCTCTCTCAATATGGACCTACCTACTTTGGACCAGAGCATGCTCAGGTATTGCTGTGTTTTTTAGGAGGGGATCCAATATTGTGGTATGGGGAGGAAACATGACAGCAATACCATGGTAACAACAGGCTAATCTGCGCATAACAATCTGGTTTTATCACAGTAATATTCTCTCAATGATAATGTGTTTACTATTGTAAAATGTTTGCAAGTTCAATGTAATAATAGGGTGATATCAAGCTGGTTAGTAAATAACAAAAAGTACATTAATGGCTCACATTGTAAATTCCATCAGTATATACTGATGATACCTTTCAATCTGTTGTTCTGAGTTTCTCAGTGCTCTCCTTCGTCGCTTTATTCCTATATGTGTCCAGGTATTGTCCAGTCACCTCATGCACTCCAGCCTACCAGGACTGACCAGACTAGAGCAGATGTTCTTGGTGGCCTTGGCTGATACTGTTGCCACCACCAGTGCTGAGGTCACCAGCTCCACCGATCAACAGTACACAGGTCTGTATAAATGTCTGTGTGTATAGGTTACAATAATATTTGTGATGTGTACAGTAGATTGTATAACATAGAGTACACATAAGATATTGCACCAATGTTTAGCGTGGTTTGAGACTGTTGTCTGTATTCCTTGAACGGAAGTCGTCACCATATTAAAATACAAAAATGACTTCAAACCATAATAAACAAACTCTACCTTCTATTGTAACATGGCACTCAAATACGTTTAGCCATCCACAATGTCTATAGGTTACTTCTGATGCTTGAGTGTCTTCACAGTTCTTGCAGTATTATACAGCTTTTCCCCTGGCAAAACAGTTCTACCTCTCAGTATTTCATTTAGTGAGCTAACAAAATATCATGGTTTGCTTCTCGTCTTTCTAGTGTCCACACAACAAGTGTTGATTTTTACATTTAGTCATTTAGCTAAAGCGACTTGCATATGAGGAAGACGATGGAAGCAGTTATAACAACAGAAGGTAACAAAAAGCATAAGTGCACCAGAAACTAGTCTGATTAAAGGCCAGCACAGTATACAAAGCTAAGGAGAGGAAGGTCTTTTTAGTTTTTTTTTTAATGAGAAGAGATAGAAAGGAAGAAGTAGTTAGTGAAGTTATGTGTTGACGGAAGAGGTTTTCAGGTGCTTTTTAAAGGTGGCTACGGAAACTGCTGATCTTGTAGGAGCAGGCAGATCATTCCACCTATGTGGAACGGATCCAGAGAAGGTGCGCAAGAGTGATTTTTATTTTTTTTTTCCTTTTTGGGATGGTACTACCAGATGTCGTTTGTTTGCAGAGCGCAGGGATCTGGCAGGAACATAGGTCTGTATTAGCGAGCGAAGATATGATGGTGCAGAACCAGTGGTGGTCTTGTAGGCCAAGAGCATCGCTTTGAACTTGATGCGGGCGACAACAGGGAGCCAGTGTAACCTAATGAAGAGAGGGGTTACGTGCGCTCTCTTCGGTTCGTTGAAGACCACTCACATCCATGTGACAGTTGCCTGTGGCAGTCCATGCTCTTATGTTTAGAGTCATTACTCTGATTGATTTCAAGTTCTTTCATGTACAATGATCCACCCCATTGCTGTGTCCTTGAGCAAGAGATCAGCTCCCAGGTCTTTATTCAGTAGCTGTCCCTATCCTCTGATCTGTCCGAGGAGAGGGACAAGAGAATTTTTGTCACTCTCCATTACTGATGAATAAATTATTGCTTTATATTGTATAATGTACTTTGTATGCAAGATACATGATGCACACATAACTGTGGAATAGGCTTGTATTGTAATTTTCCATGTGGGCCTGCCTCATTGTCTACCAGTCCATTAACTGTGTCCCTTGGTAAAAGATAATATTGTATTAAAGTTGACTAAAGGTTATAGACATAAAGGCTAATCATAATTTTTCTTGATTGTGTGTTCCTGGATATAGTTCCAGCCATCAAATCTTTATTAACATAAACAACAGTGCTTATACTACTATTCCTCTTTAACTGTATATAAACAGACATGGCACTTTTCCCACTATCATTGTCTTTTTTCTCCAATTTTCAATTATATTTATTTAGTCTTTTGAGAGGAATACATTAGCAGGTTGTTCCAGGGCTAAGTAAGCACAGAGAGAGGGTAAGAAGGTTCAGGGACAAGAGACACAGTCTCTGACAGGATCACATGAACTCTAGTGATACTAGAGTTTTTAAAGTGCTTTTAACTCTGGCTACTATTTTAATAGAGTGGTCAGTGAAATAATAGTGACAAAGCTGTCAGCTCCCTGGTGTTGTGTTTGTGTAGGTGCTGAGGCTCTCGATGAGTGTGGGCTGAGGTACCTGCTGGCCATGCGTCTTCATACCTGCCTGCTCACCTCTCTGCCCCCTCTCTATCGCATGCAGCTGCTTCACCAGGGTAAAACACACTGCTCATTACACTGCTCCTGTGCATATATAAAACGTTGTATAACTATAGCACTATATTGGCATTTTGTTGAATGAACTTCAGACATCTTGCTCTCCCCTTCTCCCTCTCCCTCTGTCTATCTCTCCGGCAGGCCTGTCAACATGCCACTTTGCATGGGCCTTCCACTCGGAGGCAGAAGAAGAGCTGCTAAACATGATCCCAGCCATGCAGAGAGGTGACCCACAATGGTCTGAGCTCAGAGCTGTTGGAGTGGGTTGGTGGATACGCAACATCAACACTCTGCGGAAAATGGTGGAGAAGGTACCAGGAAAAATTCAAACTAATAAATACAAGATTCACAATATTTTTCTTTTTAATTAGTACCTGCTGAAGAAAGTACAATATTTAATCTCCTGTATGTTGTTGGTTGATTGATGAACACCTTATAGTACGTATAATGCGGTCAGTTAGAACATTGCCATTAGTTACCTTCTAGAAATACCACCGTTGAACCAGCATGTCTTAACAAAACAAAGACATTATATGATTTAAAAACGGGGCATTCAGGTCAGGTGTTCCTGTCATCTGTACACGCCCTGTAGTTCATCCATCAAACCTGACTGTACCATTGAAACGCAGTGTGACATTTATTGTATTTGGAGACATGCATTCCTCTCTGTTCTAACCAGCTGAAAGGTATTTCCTACAGGAAGTAGACATTTATAATGAGTAGCAGCTAGGATTATTGTAAAGAGCAATGCAAAGCAAATAGTTAATGTGAATTGGTCTTTAACAGTAGCTAAATAAGCGCAACATTTGAACTGGCATGTGTGACGATTTGCAGTGTTTTGATATTTGGATTCCTATGTTGTCTTTGAAGTGCAGTTGACATCATTCCAGCCTACAAGTGGAAACTGAAACTATTGATTTAGTAACTGTAACGTTTGTGTGTGTAATCAGATAGGTAAAGCTGCGTTCCAGAGACACAACGACCCTTTAGATGCTGCTCTGTTCTACTTGGCCATGAAGAAGAAAGCTGTCTTGTGGGGGCTCTTCAGGTAGGACATTGTTTCTGAACGCATAATTGATTGGAATTGAGTTACTGTCTAATTTCAGTGAACTTTCTCACAAAACCTTTGTACCGGGGATACTGAGCTTTGTGGTTTTCTTCTCTCAGGTCTCAGCACGATGAGAAGATGACTCAGTTCTTCAAGAACAACTTCACTGAAGATCGCTGGCGAAAGGCAGCTCTGAAAAATGCTTTCTCCCTGCTGGGAAAGCAGCGCTTTGAACAGTCCGCTGCCTTCTTCCTGCTGGCTGGATCACTCAAAGACGCCATAGAGGTGTGAGCAATACACACACGCGCACACACTTTTACACTGAACAACACACGCAGATAAGACACACAAGATACACAGACTACTGTTGAGTCTGCTCCAACACTCCATTTTCGTTTCCGTCACAGTGGAAACTTGGCATAGCCTTGTTTTATGGAAATACAATAAAGAGTGTGAAGGTGTGTGTCTGTATGGGAGTTAAATCACTGCATAGTGACTAATAGTGCAGATATCTTTTGCTGAGAGCTGGATATTCTGCAGCCTTTAAATTACATGAGAGAAGTCTAAATTATAGTGATAAGATACATAAAAAGCCTTTCCTTGGCCTGGGTTTTATTATCACACAGTCAAAATATACGGATAGCCAAAAAAAAAAGGAAATAGAAGCCTGAGTTTTGTATGCTTCAGCTCCATGTATTGGTTGCAGTGGAAGTAAGTACCTCAAAAGCTTTAATGCTTACTTACTTACATTTCTTAATTGAACTACAGATTTAACCCAGTCTCACCTTTCCTCTGCTGTTCTATGTTGTGTAGGTGTTGTTGGAAAAGATGGAGGATCTCCAGTTAGCCATGATAGTAGCAAGGCTGTATGAGGCTGACTTTGAGAATTCATCCACCTGCCAAGGCCTCCTTCATGAGAAGGTCCTGGGCTGTAACAGGGATGGAAGTGGTTACCACTGTTCCAGACTGCACCCTGACCCGTTCCTCCGCAGCATAGCCTACTGGATCATGAAGGATTACACCCGGGCCCTGGACACACTGTTGGAGCGAATCCCCAAAGAGGATGATGAAAACCCTGGTCAGTTGGTTGCAGACATTTCAGTCAGTATTACACAGCAAGATCCACTAAAACCAGTTTGCTCTGTTCATTATTTGCCTTGTGTGCTATGCTTAAAGGCTTTTCTTTGTCCTCCCCCTTTTTCTTCATCCCTCTGTGATAGATGTGACGGTGAAATCTTTCAACCCTGTGGTGTTTAGTTTCTATAACTTCCTTAGGACACACCCTTTGATCATCCGTCGCCACCTTGCAAATCCAGAAGGCACAGCAACAACTGTGGGCCTCACTGCTGAGAAGAGCAGCGCCGATGAGATCAACCTTATAGAGCGCAAACTGTTCTTCACCACTGCCAATGCACACTTCAAGGTGGGCTAATCAATAATATGGCCACTCACTCCAATCCAGTTCTTCTGATGCAGTTGGGACCTTTTCTATATCTCTCCTATTACAGTTGTTTTACAGTCTGCTAAAATGTTAATTACAAAAGCAAACATGCAACGGTGAATATAACAAGTTTTTAGACATGGTTTTAATCATATCTAAACCTTCTATAGGTGGGCTGCCCAGTTCTAGCTCTGGAAGTGCTCTCCAAGATTCCCAAAGTTACCAAGAAATCTGGCTCCTCACCTCTCAGCAAAGCTTCATCCAATGCCAACTTAAACTCGAGCCAACCCCTGGAAAATGGCATCCAGGGAGGCTTGGACTGGGGATCCCCAGCAGCACCTGCCAATGCCTGGGCAGGAATTGATAGTGTGAGTGGGTTGGATTGGAGCCAGCCTATGGTCAAGGTGGAGGACGACGGGCTGAAGCTGGACTGGGAAGAGGACAAGGAAGATGAGGAGGATGATGATGATGATGATGATGGTCTGACCATGAAGAAACCAGAGGCTGAGACCAAAGCAGACGGAGGCTCAGAGAGTGGCAGCTCCAAACTGCAGAAAGAGAACTCTCAGGTAGGAAGAATATATCTAGAATCCATTATAACAATTGCGAAAACTGGACTGATTATAGGATAGGATGATTATACGTACTTCATCAAAGATTAATAAAACAAAATGCTAACATCAAAGATTTCTCTTTTTTAAATCTACCCAAAACAAAAAAAACGATTTAATAGGTATCTTTTGGTGAAGTCGGTACCCAGAGTGGACTCTCTAGAAGCCTGCAGAAAGTGTACTTGAGACTCCCTGTGGACTCACTCTCATATGTTTCAGTGTGAGTCAGAGGTGGACGTGATAGCAGAGCAGCTGAAGTTCCGTGCCTGTCTAAAGATCCTGATGACAGAGCTGCGCACACTGGCCACAGGCTTTGAGGTGGATGGAGGGAAGCTCCGCTTTCAGCTTTACAGTTGGCTGGAGAAGGAGATAGCAGCCATGCATACGATCTGCAACTACAAGGTACACTTTGATAATATTTGATGCAGTCTATGCAACTTTAGGTTCTCTTGTGCAGTACTAGGTATTAGCAAAAGTGTTTATTTTTTCTTCTTGGTTGACCATGATATTCATCATAAATGTTGATAACACAAAGGTGGAGGGGAAGGACGAAGATTCACAGGTGGAACGTTGGGGAGAACGTACAGCATCAGTGGATATATCAGATGAGACCCTGGAGCACACAGAGGCCGGGGCCTATGAGCGTCACCAGATGGAGCGACGTCGTCTTCAGGCCAAGCAGCAGCACTCTGAGAGGCGCAAGGCTTGGCTGCGGAAGAACCAGGCCCTGCTGAGGGTGTTTCTGTCCTACTGTAGCCTTCATGGAGCCAAGGGAGGAGGAGTCACCTCTGTTCGCATGGAGCTTCTATTCCTTCTGCAGGAGAGCCAGCAGGTACATATACACACTCATCCACACATGTATGTTATATACTTATACTGGCTTAATGCAAAACAATCTCTCTTCAGCAAAAGCAAATCCACATCTTCCTGTCTCACTCTGTAGGAAACCACAGTTAAGCAGCTGCAGTCTCCTCTGCCTCTGCCTACTACGCTGCCTCTGCTATCCGCTTGCATTGCCCCCACCAAGACGGTCATAGCCAATCCCGTTCTCCACCTCAGCAACCACATTCACGACATCCTGCACACCATCACCTTCATGGAGGCCCCGCCGCATCCTGACATCATGGATGATCGGGTCAGAACTCAAATAAGAACCTAACTTTATGTAGACTTGAGTAATCATCTCAAGTCGATCAATTTGATGTTGAATAAGTGAAGTGTGTCTGTCTTTCACCCACAGGTGAACACTCTGCACACACTAGCAGCATCTCTGTCTGCTTGCGTCTATCAAGCACTGTGTGACAGCCATAGCTACAGGTAACTGTGCCTCTGCAAGACCATAAATACTTTTTGGTGTTTCTTGGTTTCACTGTTCAGTCCCCAAAGTACACTCATTGCTACTATTTTTTATTTTTTTTCAAATCAGCATCATTGTAAGTTAAAGTAGTAAAAAGTGTTTCTCTTGATGCTAATCTCAGCTAACCACACCCTGACTCTAGCTCAGACAAGAGACACAAACAAGAGATTTATATTAATCTTCTCATTTCATTCTAGGAAAGAAATGCCAATGAGCGAATTTCCCAAAATGTTGAACATGCATGTTTTGTATGGTTGGCTTTGCAGCAGCCAGACAGAGACCAACCAGTTTACCGGAATGGTGTACCAGGGCCTGTTGCTCAGTGAAAGGAAACGACTCCGCACAGAAAGTATTGAAGAACATATAACTCCCAACTCCGCTCCTGCACAGTGGCCAGGTAACAGAGCCCCTGCTTTTCCAACCACTGGCATTTTTGGGGTTAGACTCTATACTTACCTTTTTACCTTTTTATTTGCTATCAGGGGCTGGCTCCTCATTAACATTGTTGTCGTTATACTCTCAAAAATAGCTTTAATGAGATTGAAGCTAAGTTAGATCATATTCCAGAATTCTGACAGAATGCATAGAAAGGGAAAATGGCATACGTGTGAGCATCAAAGACACGATTGAGAGAGAATATGAAAAGCAGAGGGAGAGGAAGAGCAAAGCAGGCCGTCTGTGTTTATGCAGAGAGGCAGATGGTGTTCTATAATAGGAGCTTCACGGCCTCTGGGAAGGAAACGGAAAGACAGGGACTGATCACGCCATCATGCAGATGTTTCATAAATGTGTTCTGTATTGTGCAGAGATAGAGTTTTGTTCTGCTCTGGAAGTTGCTTTTTTTGGGGGGGTAAATTACGAGTTCATCTTTTACGCAAATACCATGTTGTGTGTATGTGTCCTCTCTCTGCAGGTGTGTCGTCCCTGATTTCTCTGTTGACGTCTGCCAGAGAGGAGGACCAGCCGAGGCTCAACGTGCTGCTGTGTGAAGCGGTCGTGGCTGTTTATCTTGCACTGCTCATCCATGGCCTGGGCACTCACAGCAGCAATGAACTCTTCCGCCTGGCAGCACATCCCCTCAACAACCGCGTGTGGGCCGCAGTCTTTGGGGGAGGGGCCAAAGTCATTATTAGGCCAAAGAGGCCTGAGGCCCCCCCAGGTAGAATTATTGTTTTGTCATTAATTACTTGTACCTTTTTCTTTCCAGCATCATTGTCATTGTTGTCTTTAGTCTTCGTCCCTGGTCTTCATAGGCTGTCCCTGTCCCAATACAATTATTATTTATTTTTTTGCTGTTGTCCTCCTCTGCTCCATCTGTTGACATTCTACATTCTGACTTATCTCTGATCTGAGGCAATGCTTCCATCCCTCAGGCCTCTCTACATAGTTCCATAAACGTACACCTAGCCCTGTCCTGTTGATGCTCCTAAGATGCTGCTGCTCCTGTGTAGTGTCTTGTGTGAGTGTGCCCTCTGCCTTGTGTCCCAGTGCCAGCTGAATTTGAGGCAGCCAGGCCAGAGGAGTCTCCTGAGACAGGAAGACCTGAGCAGAGCAGCCTCACCCAAAACCCCACTCACATCCCTACTGAAACCCAGTGCCCCAAACGACCCCCTCCTCCCGTTTCAAGGGGAGAGGGGTTGGGCACTGAGGCACCAGCAACTAAGGCCAGCTGTGAGTAACTGGGCTGGTGGATTGCAGTGCTGGTTTGCAGGATTGCAGTGCATGGTAACTGTACAGGTTTGCGTTGTTGCAGATGCTTGACTTAGCCCTCTCTCTCTCGTGCAGCTGCTACTGAATGCCCATTACAAACAACAAAGCTCACTAGTGCTATGAAGACAGTCATCTGTGTTCAGTGTTATGATAAGCCCTCAGTTGTGTGTGTGTGTGTGTACTGCATTGCATGTACATGTTGTAACGTCCTCTATGCTCATCTCATTGTGTCATTCCTGTTGTGCCACTGAAGCACCAGCTGGGCCTAGCAAGGACTGTTCAGAGGCCAAGGCTGAGCAGCACCCTCAGACTATATCTGAATCTGAGACTAAACCAGGTACACCTTGAGAGGTTATTAGACTAATGCAATTACTGTAGAGCTGGAACTGCATAATTAGTTCCGTTTCGTCCAGTAGCATTAAATGTTTAAAAATAATGTGAATGGACCAGAGTTATATCAGTAGTCTGTAGGAAGGAAGTAACTCCATCATAGACTGATATTAGCTCTTGTGTGACTTGATTCAGCTGTTTGTCTGTTTACAATTTTTAGATTTGTAGCAATCAAGCCATTTCCTGAGTAGCTGTGTTGTATAAGTCTGTTGACTGAACTTGACACTTCTCATCCATATTCATTAGGCCAAAGTAATGTGCTCACATTGTATTTGAAGGGGGCGGAAGATATGGGCTGGCATTTAGACGTTGTATCACTGTGGAGTCTGCTAGCTCTCAGCAAAGCCAAGATCCTTTTGAAGCTCTGGTTAGCGGGATCTTGAATGCCAGCCTGTTGATAGGAATCAATGTGCCAAATGTTAAAACGCCGCCCTTTTGAGCGCCGTTGCAAACTTCCGTGCATGTGACAAACACAAAGCCATACACAAATGTTACACATCGATACATTCCTATCATGTTCTAATTAATGCAAAATTTTAAACAAAATAAACATGCTGCAGTCACTAATCTCAGCATGTTTGGCTCCCTCAGGTAGGCCTGTCACGGTAACTACTTTTGTTGGACAATATATTGTCCCAGCAATAATTGCATTAAACGATATTAATGTAATTTTAAGTGAATTTGCATTTACATCTTTAGCCAAATAATCACAAAACTCACTACAAGGACATTGTATATTTTTAAGTAAAAATGTTTTTAAAAAATCTACAAAGGGAGGGAGAAGATCAAACAAACTATTTAAATATTTACGAGCTTTAGGAACCTTCTAATCCAGAGATCCGGAGAGAAAGAGTGAGAGAGAAGATCAAACCTGCCTTCCCCACACGCCTCAGCTACTGGCTGATGCAGTTGGCAGAAGAGCCGAGGACTGCGATTACTCTGAGCAGCATGCAGAGGTTACGGCAAAACATGTCCCTGCATTGGCGCTGTGAAGAAAACGTTTAATCACTGCGTCCCAAGTCCTGTAGTGGTAGGAAAAACCCTGCTGTATGTTCTGGCATCATGTAAACAAGCACACAGGGAAACACGAGCAATATCGAGGTCAGCAAAATGATCGAGGCCGTGTCCATATATCGTACAATATGTCGATAACGTAATTATCGCGACAGGCCTACTCTCAAGTGCCGTGGGTACGAGAAAACGCTCAGCACATGACTACTCAACAAATTTGCCATCGTTGTTTGATGTGTTTTCTGTGTGTATTTTGTGCCATGGTCTGCCTCAAATATTATTTATTCAATTATGTAATGGTCTGTGTAGTATCTGTGTGTCTAACTGCACTGTCTACTCTGGTTTGTGTCTTGTCTTGTTTTTTCTGGTGCGATGCCAGAGATAGTCACCCAGGATAATGGTGCAGGTTTGTGCACAACCTAGTGTGTCTTGCCCTGTGCCTCCATCCCAAATGTTCGTATTTGTGCATTTGTATTTCTCTTTTCCATGTGTATTGATTTTCTTTCGTGTGCTATGACTCATCAAAGTCATAGAACTTATATGAAGTTATATTTTTCAGGACCCATATTTTAGACTGGATTAAGGTCATTGTTGAAAGTTTATATTTCAGCTCTATGTAGATGTACTGTAGGCTATACTGTGCTCTGTGTAGGGTGTGGATGCAGTTCACTTCCTCCTGATCTATTTCTTGACCCTCTTTTGGCTTTAAAATGACACCGAGTCTCAGCTCATCCTCATCATGTGTACAAAAGTGCAGCACACTGCAGTCTGCTGCAAATTGACCTTATCAGTGTTCATTGTGTTTGAAAGATACTGTCTCTTTGTTATTTTCCTCCCTCCAGTGGCTCCCCCTCAGCCCCCAGCGGAGGATGTGGACCGATACAGACGTAGGTTCAACATGAGGATGCTCGTTCCTGGGCGCCCTGTAAAGGAGACGCCAGCCACCCCACCTCCTGTACCCACAGAGAGACCCACATACAGGGAGAAGTTCATTCCCCCAGAGCTGAGCATGTGGGACTACTTTGTGGCCAAAGTAAGGCTTTCGAATTCTACATCTGTGGAATCAACTAATGAGATCTGTGATTCATAGTCTACAGGTTATTAAAAAGTTATTCCTCTCTCTCCCTATCTGCCTTTTTCATTTGCCTTTTCTCTTCCACCATTATTTCCTCCCTCTCAGCCCTTCCTGCCGCTGTCAGACAGCAGTGCTCTGTATGACTCAGACGAAAGCGCTACAGAGGATGATGAAGATGATGACGACGCCTTCCTGTCTGACACACAGATATCGGAGCACTCTGACCCCAACTCCTACAGGTAGGGCTCACCCTCTTTTTTTGTTTTTCTGCCACCTAATTTGGAGGCTTCGCCTCAGATTTAAAAGCTTCTTGCATGTCTGTCTGTGTGGTACGTAGCTGGACTCTGATCCGTCTGGTCATGGTGAAACTGGCACATCACAACGTCAAGAACTTCCTCCCTCTCACTGGCCTTGACTTCACAGGTACACACTCACCTCATCATTGCTCCTAAACAGCTCCTTAAATCTTACTCTTCAGTAAGATGTATTCTTTATGAAGATACACTGAAATATTGTTGTATAATTTGAATGAATATACATAAATAAATAATTCATTGGTGTTGCTGCTGCCTGTATACAGTATATACTGTATATCTGTGTTTGTGTCACAGACCTGCCAGTCACCTCCCCTCTCAGCAACGCTGTATTGAAGACTTTAGAGAATTGGGAACAGCTTTTGCTGGAGCGAATGAACAAGTTTGACTGCCCGCCTCCCAACTACATCAACACTTTCCCTACTGACCTCAGCGCAGGAGGTGGCCCCGCCATACTGCGCCACAAGGCCATGCTGGAGCCAGACAACACACCCTTCAAGTGAGATTTAAATCATATACACTGTACAAAAATATTGACACACTCTGACACACTAGGGCTGGGTAATTAAAAACATTTATACAATAACATTTAAATATGATTTTACTTTAGAAATTGACAATAGATTCATGCCAATCCTAACATTAATACTTAATGAGTATTAATATAAGAAAAGAGTGACAGTGCATGGAAACCAAACAAAAGAGACACAGATCAGACAGGTCACAATAGACAACAAAGTACATTAGTGTTGCTCAGGAGACCACCTGGATACAGTTGATCAATTTCAAAAAGATCATAAATCAAAAAGATTTATGATGTGATATATGAATATGTCAACCTAGCAAAAATTATACTTTGACTCTGAGAAATAGGGGTCCTCTCTTGACCAAACTGTTGAGTAGTAACAGCAAGCATCCTTAGGCCAACAGTAGTACATCTCAAGATAAATTTTGACTTAAAAAAAAACAACAACAAGAAATACAATGTCACTGGCCAATTAATGATATAAGTTCTGCCATAAAGTAAAATGAATTTATGTAGGGGCGCCCCGGTAGCTCACCTGGTAGAGCACAGCGTTCCGGGTTCAAATCTGGCCCACGCCCTTTACTGCATGTCATCCTCCTCTGTCTCCCATGCCTTTCCTGTCTCTCTATTGTGACTGTCAAATAAAGCAGAAATGCCACAAAAAAAAAAATCTTAACAAACAAAATGGTTTATGTAATTGTATAACAATTTTTACACACTCAGAATGCTTAACTAAACAGCCAACAGTCATTGGTTAGATGTGATGGTGCTGACACTTGTATGTATTGTGTATTTAGATTTTACAGCAAGTTCAACTCACATAAGCGCAGTTTCATTGAATATAGGTTTACTGACACGTTATCACAAGTTATTTAAGTACACTACAGCATGCTAAAGTCCACATGGTTTAAGTAGTTGGGATAATACAGAGGAAGGGAAAATGCAATATTGAAATACATTTGCCTTTCCATATCAGCAATGCTTATTTACTTTTCACACACAGAACGCAGTACAAAAATATTGCAAGTCACAGTCACGCATGCCGTATTAGATCATATCGTGTACCATTGCATTGAAAATAAGCCATGACATAAGACTCCTTAGTGGATCCAATTGTATGTGACCAACTTATTTGTGTCCATATTTTTTTTTTCAGGACAAAAAACCACCAGTCCTTTCCAGCCCGACGTCTTTGGCATTTCCTGGTCAAACAGGAAGTTCTTCAGGAGACTTTGATCCGTTACATCTTTACTAAGAAAAGGAAGCAGAGTGAGGTCAGCAGCTCACATGCATTTTCTTCAGTTCAGTGTTCAGTTGCTATGATGATTAAACCCACCATTGTCATTTTAGTTCATATTTACATCAGAATGTTTGCATTTTTCTTTTTTTGTGTGTGCGTTCACTTCCCCATACACAATTACTGTATTGGCCCAAATATAAGACTATACTATGTTGGAAGTTACATTTTCAAAAGTGGGTTTCACATTTAACTACTAGAGTTTAAAAGTCATCTGTAAAACAAAGTTACTGGCTCAAGTTACTGTTACTAAACTAGCGTCTAAACTACAGATGAAGAGACATTGTGACTGTTGTGGGAAACAAATGACTAAAAGTAGGCCATAATAACCTCTTGGTGCCATAATGATGGTGACTGATGAGATACGTAATAGTCATCAAACAACTGTCATGCGGCCAAGAACTGTAGGGACAGAATGTCTTGTTAGAAGACATTTAGCACAATCCTAAAAAAGGGGCTCATTTTTTTGTCAGAGGTTATATATGGGCCAATTCAGTATATATTTCAGTATATATTGTAATTTCGCTTGAATTCTTTTTGCACAGCATGTCTACAGTAGGTTACCTATAAGAATGGAAAACAGAATCTACACACTATTCACATAGTCTTTTTCATTGCAAGACACTTAAGCTTGGTGATGATGATGATTTATTGATCTCTTTTTGAGAGCCCATTTGCCTAAGTTAATGACTGTCCAACTTCTAAATCTACATGGCTGACCTTACCTGCGTATCTAAATACATAACTTCATTGTAATACACAGAGTGTATTAAGTGCTCGCCAAGAAGTTATCTGTTTATGTTTGATATTATCATTATCATTGCTTTGACAGTTTGACATCTTTAATCAAGTACAGGACAGTCCACTGTCTTCTGTTTTGTCTGGAACTATTCATTGTTATCTAATCACTTTCCCGACAGACTGTTACTGTAGCTGCCAGTCCATTATGGTCCCAGATGCTTAGTTTCTTATTATTACAACAGGCTTTGCTAACTGGAGTAACCAAGATTACTCATATAAATCCTGCTACGTGACTGTAGCCCCATGCTGATGAGGTGGACTGCGTTCATAGTTTTTTACATTTTATCACCAAGTGTACATCAAAGGTCCTGTCAACCTTTTACATTTTCTTTTCATTCCATGTTTTATTTTTCTGTGTTTGTGCATGTGTTTTGTGTCGTGTCGCGTTGGTGTGTTATGTGTCTATATTGCCTCTGTGTGTGTTGTGTAGTCTGTAGAGAACCATATGGACCATATAAGCCCAAACTGCATAGCAGGAGCTAGCAGTCCCTATAAGGTAGTATAATTTCCTGTACCAGCCCAGATCCTGGCTCTATCTGTCCGTCTCTCTGTCCGGGAGAGTCACTGCGAAGCCAAGCTTGGAAGAGCAAGTGCAATAAACGTGAAAATAAGTATTGTGCACCAGTTGCACAGGGTTGAGGTTATGGTTAGAGGAAGCACCAAACTGAGTGAAGCTCTTGACGTCTCTTCCCCAGCTTGGCCTCATAGTGACTGCTCTGGCATTTTTTCTGGCATCAAATCTACTCAAGGCTCTAAGGCTTGGATCTGACGTCTAATATTTTCCTCTCACTGGGACACCTGTGACATCCACTCGCATAACCTCACATCCGATCCCTACCAATAACACGTCTCCCTGTGTTTCTCACTCCTTTCACCTCACTAGCTGGACTGATTCTGCTGGACCCCAAAGCAAAAATGCTCCCCTTAAGAGAGTTGGCACATACAGTAGACCTACTAACTTGCATGCTCACTGTCAGGGCTGTGTAGGGCTTGCAAATTGTGCAGGGTGTTGTCACCAGGGAATCCCAAATCAACAGTCAAAATTTTCAATATTTAATTATGTACCTCAATCCTGTGATTACCGCTCTCCCCTGATGAATGCGGCTGTACTTTGCACTACCTTCACATGAAGTGGGAATATTTTTTGCAGCAACTTGATTGCCCAAAGCAAGTGTTTTGGAATTGTATATTTTTCCAGCCTACTGCTGATAGAAGGAAATTAACTTAACAGAAACACTATTTATGAAGAACAGGCTTCTAAACACACATTTTTCAAATTTTCACTCATTGGCCCCGGAGCCGCTTAATGTATCTAGAACCTTAATGTATTGGTTTTCTTGGCTTTTCCAGGTGGAGGCAGATCTGGGCTACCCAGGAGGCAAGGCTAAAATCATTCATAAGGAGTCTGATATAATCATGGCCTTTGCCATCAATAAGGTAAGGTGTGTGTGTGTGAGAGAGAGTGATACAATTATTACTGGGAAGCCCTTTAGTTCAATAGTCCAATATTTCAGAATTATTTCCCAGGACATTTTCTAGATGTAATTTGGTAAAGTGTAATTACATGATACTTTCCGGGAACCTTCCTCTGAATTTACAAATACATATCAGTTCCTTTTCTAAGAAATTAGAGGGAACTGTTCCTGAGTCCACCTTCAATGTTGTCTCTTCTTCGCTCCTTGTCCCTCTCCTCCCTGCTCCCCTCCATTTCCAGGCTAACTCCAATGAGATAGTGTTGGCCTCCACTCATGATGTACAGGAGGTGGACGTGACTAGTCTGTTGGCTGTCCAGCCCTACACCTGGATAGGGGAGGACTTTGATAAGGAGTCCCGCAGGTGAGGTTCAGGGCAATTCGTAGGTAGCTTTGTCTTTCCTCAAAGAAACTGTTTCAAGCCTCACTGCTCCTGCTCACTCACAATTAACAGTTAGTTATTAAGTTATTTTCTGTCATGCCAAATATTTGGTCCATCCCACATGGGATTGCAAGACACCGGATCAATACGAGCATATTTTAATGAACTGCAACTGGCAAAATAAAGCCGATCAAAATCCGATCCTTTCTTTACTGTACTCTACTGTGTAGAAAGTGAAAATTGGAGTGTGTGAATGTGAAAAGTGATTTGGTTGCACTGGTAACTGACTCTAGGGTTCTGACAGCAGGTCTTCTCTCTAGCTGACACCTCAATTTCAAGAGTCAAAATTTAAGTCTCCCAGTTAAACTTTCACATACAAACAATGTAAGCTTATAAACGTAATAGTTTTAGTCTTCAGTATTTGGATCAAGTACCTCATGAACTATAAGGTGGGCCGAATTTGGAAGGCTACACATTTAATATCAATGTGTCAGATACATATTTAATCAACATTTAGGCAAATATTAGAATTATATCGAATTGGACTTGGAATCAGCAGCTACCCAATATTAAAGGACTCTGAGTGGGTTAAAAAAACAAACTTGATTGAGACCTCTCTAGTCGTAACATACTGTATATACATCCACATGATTTCGGGTCACATGTTTATGCAAAGAAATTAAAATTCATTGTGCACTGAATAGCAGAAGAAACACTGCCCATTTTGTGGGCTGATGGGAGAAATTGCACACCTTTAAACTAAAAGGGAGTTTGTTACAATAGTGTATTGTGTGTTCAGGAGGGTTTTTTTTTGTGGAGTTTCAGTCAGCACCATCAGACCTGTAGCAAACACTTTCACTTCTACTAGCGGCTGTAGTTAGGAAGCTCATCATCTTGTTGTGGGCAAGTGTCAATTTTAGCAAAAAACTTAAATGAATTAAGCATTTATTAGTTGGTTAATCCATCTATGCTTTTTCTGCTGCTTTTCTTGGTCCAGGGTCACATTCATTTAACTAATTATATCATAACATTTACATTTAGCGGACGCTTTTATCCGAAGCGACTTACATATGAGAAATGTCACAAACTGAAGGCGCAGCTTCGGGAGTATTTTGGGGTTCAGTATCTTGCTTAAGGATACTTCCAACGCATGGCTGGGGGATCGAACCGCCAACCTTCCGATTGGAAGGCGACCGCTCTGCCACCAAGCCACAGCCACCCTATAACAAACTGTTGTTCTATACTGCTGGGAAGTAATGGAAAAAAATGGGATGTATTAATAAATAAGTCTAGGCCATATCATCCCTACTGGTTTTGCATCATAGTTTTCATACTTTTGCCGATGTGATTGTAAATGAGGTATTAAATTGCATTCTATGTGGTATGAAAAAGGTCTTAAATTTAACTTGGGGAATCTTGCAGAAACCCGGTAAGTAACTGGCGGACTTAAATATTTTGTGCGAATAGCTGAGTCTTTGTGCATCATCCATGTTTTAAACATCTTTACAAAATATTGTCAGTGACGGGTTATGGTTGCTTTTTGTTTTGCAGCTCTGACGACATAGACTATCGTTCCTCCCATACCAACATTGCCCAGGCTAGCTCTGTCCCCTTTGCACCACCACAGATGCCGGTCTCTGCATCCATGCCATGGCTCGGCAGTGGGCAGACCAGCATGGGAGCCAGTGTGGTACGAGTCTATGCACTACGAACACATATATGCACACAAACACAGCCAAACCTTGCAGTAATGGCTATGCAGTTCTCAGTAATAGCCACTAGGGGGAAACTAATTTCTGTTTTACATAGAATCAGCATGCGCTATCGCTCTTTTTATTGCAGCAGTCTGTGCTCCCCAATAGATGCATTAGTAAAGTTTTAGCTGTATTAACACCAAATGTAAACATGAGATAAATGTCTGATTCAGAATTAAAAAGGCAATTTGACTACTTGGATTTTATTCTGCAGTCTGTGGCCCCTGCACATTTTCAGGAGAAGTTTGTATTTTTTAATTCTTATCAATGTCGGTCCAAACTGAGCCGTGCCGACTAAACAGCTGGCCTGCTGAGTCTATGGAGGCTGATACAAGTAGGGGGTGTGTTTGCATGGCAGAGATGGACGTATATAAACACAGATAGCAGCAGCTCTCACAGCCGGCTACCCAAGGTACACATTTGCGTCACACTTACATGCAGTCAGGGTTCTCCATGTCCCAGCCATGTAGATAAATGTTGAGTGTGATACACTAAGGAAGACAGGACAGAGGGTGTCACACAGGTTCAGAGGATTACGGATAGGGGCTTTCTTAAGTGTGCAGTGGGGTCTGGTTAGCCATTTAATGCCTCGATTGATAGCCCATGGATCCTCATCTTCTGATGTGCAGCATATCATGACACCAACAGTGTACACTACAAACAGGAGATTTAGTCCACAGAAGCAGAAGGATGGAAATTCACCTCCTAGATACTTTCTCTTTCAAAGACAATCGTATGTTTTGTCCCTCGTGTCGACAAGTTGAAGCAGGGGACTTTGTCAAACTGTTGCTGTGCAGTTTAACACCTTAACATTGCCTGCAGCGTTTGAGAACAATAGATATACAACTGCCTAAGGCTTTTATCTGCCAAGAGATTTATGACTGGTCTTTGAGCATTGTATTATTCAGCAGTAAAGAACCACAACACAAGACATTGTCCAACACTCCTGATAAATGAATGTGAATGCAATAACAAAGTAGTGTTTATAAATAGGACTGGGCTTGATGAATCATAACAGAAATATTGTTAAAATAGAAAAGAAGCATCCTTTTTTCTGAAGAAAATTAAAGTGTCCCGCTGAAATATGCCAGCATAAACACTGTACACTGGTTAAACGGGTTATCTTTGTATGTTAACTGAATGGGATTTATAGTTGACATTGAAGAACTTGTGAAAGCACAGAAACTTTCAGTTAAGGTGAAAGTTCTGAAAGCAGATGAAATCAGTTGAATTTTAATTGCTGTGTAAGAGTCAATTGTTGTGTAAAAGTGTAATTCAGCATATTAATAGTCAAAAGTTTATGGTCACATCCTGTAGTTTTGGTTGTGTGTTCATTGTACAATACACAACAGTTTATTTTTTTTTATTAAAAGAAGACAAAACTCCGCCTTCTTTGCGTGTCATTTGAACAGCATCATCAGTAAGCATTTATCAGTAAACTAATGAGCGGTAAGCCCCATTTCCTGGTTTCCCACAGAACACAGGTGAAAGGTTGTTTTTTTTTTTAAGCTAAAACCTTTATTTTATTTTCTCGACATCATGTGTTGTGAGATAAACTGCTGTTTTTTATTGATGTTTTTCAGATCATGAAGAGGAATCTAAATAATGTGAAGAGAATGACATCCCATCCCATCTATCAGTATTGTAAGTGCCTACACTGAAGCCTGTGTCTCCATCATCACCAGCATACAGTTGAAGTTTGATCATCTTTCGGTTAATTTCTCACTATCTCTCTGCCCCTGCTTTGTATCTACCCCCCCCTGTCGGCCGCCGTCTCTTTCCCTGTCTTTGTACCTATTTCTCTCTCTGTGTGTGTGTGTCAGACATGACAGGGGCTCAGGACGGTAGTGTGAGAATGTTTGAGTGGAACAGACCTCAGCAGCTCATTTGCTTCAGACAAGCAGGCAATGCTAGAGTCACCCGGCTCTATTTCAACTCCCAGGGCAATAAGGTACACACACACACACACACACACACACACACGGCAACGCCTCTGTTTTGTCTGTCTGGTGTGATTGTTCTGATTGCTCTGTACTCTTGTAGTGTGGAGTTGCTGACGGAGAGGGCTTCCTCAGTCTCTGGCAGGTCAACCAGACATCCTCCAACCCCAAACCCTACCTGGTGAGGTCACCTCTCACCTCCTTAAATATCACCCCAGCACAGCACAAATGTTTAGACAAAAAGCAAAATATGAATCATTAAAATTAATATGTACTGTTTGTTTTTCCTGTCCTGTTCCTGCCGACAGAGTTGGCAGTGCCACACTAAGACCTGCGGCGATTTTGCCTTCATCACATCCTCCAGCCTCATCGCCACGGCCGGACAGTCCAATGATAACAGGTTGGCATCTGCACTGAGGAATACCACCACTAATCTTCTCTGTTGGTATCAACTGACTAATATTATCCTTGGTTTACTTTGTCCACAGAAATGTTTGCCTGTGGGATACTCTGATTTCACCTAGCAATACCATGGTCCATGGTAAGAAATCCTAAATGCAAACGAGCCCATTTTAATGATTTTTCCCTGTACATAAAGTTGTTTTGTGATCCAATTTCACTTTTCTTCCCACCTACCCTTTCAGCGTTCCCCTGCCATGAGAACGGTGCCACTGTGCTGCAGTATGCTCCTAAACAGCAGCTGCTGATCACTGGAGGCAGAAAGGGCTTTGTGTGCGTGTTTGACATCCGCCAGAGGCAGCTGCTCCACACTTTCCAGGCCCATGACTCAGCCATCAAGGCGCTTGCACTGGATGCCTTTGAGGACTTCTTCGTCACTGGCTCTGCAGAGGGCAACATGAAGGTGACTTTAGCTCACTCACTCACTGACTTGCCAAAACATACATTTTCTCACACATACTTTGATTGTGTACCAAGTACAGACCTACTTGATTAAATCACAAAGTCCTCCCTCATACCTACACATAATCTAGCAGTTTAGTTCTCATCTCTTTGGTGTCACATGTGACTTCAACGTCAGTGTCAAAGACATCGTAGTACGTATCGCAGTCCTGGGTGGGTAGACAAGTCCAGTTCTGACATTTATTGCTCATAATTCTATCAGACAAATATTGTATGTGATTGGTAAATAAAAAATTCAGCAATTGTGAGAAAGAACCGTCGCAATTTCCTAAAGCCCAAATTGGTGTCTTCAAACTGCTTGTTTTATTTGACCAACAGTCTAAAACCCAAAGATATTCAGTTTACTATGTGGTTTACTATGAAAACCTCACATTTTAGAAACTAGAACAAGAAAATGTTTGGCATTTTGCTTGAAAACGATCAGATGTCATCATGCGACCAATCAATTAATCGACTAAGCATTTCAGCTTTATAATGAATAACTTTCTGAAGTCTCAGCCGTTTACCTGGCAGATTAAACAAACAAGATATAACAGTGAAATTTACAGGTGCTGATGGGTGGTTTTTGTTGCCTTTGGACAGAGTGAGGCCTGCGGTTTCCCCCTGTTTCCAGTGTTTATGCTTAGCTAAGCTAACCAGCTGCTGGCTGTAGATTCATATTTACCATACAGACATGAGAGTGATATCAATCTTCTCATCTAGCTCTCAGCAGGAAAATAAAGTGTAGTTCCCAAAATGTTTAATTATTCCTTTAACTCTAGTGGGCTCACATAATGAACAAATATGTGAATGAATTACCTTAATAAATTACCTCATCAGCGTAGGCAGTGACAGGACATCAGGCTAAAATGAAGTGGTGCCACATAACATACAGGTGATATAGGAATATAAAACTTTGGGCTTTTAATTGCACAACCACAAGAGTTGTGATAAAGTGGTAGGTCTTGGGCACACCGACTGTGAGGGCATCGCCAAGCACAATTGCTTTTTTGGTTCATGTATGTGTAGCAGCAAAAAGTGCAAAAGAGCAGGGTGAAGTGAAACATAGATCTGAGGGTGTGGTGATTAATAATTACACTCTCAGCCAATCACATCGCTGGTTTCATTACTCTGAAACAGCTGTGCCAATCACAGTGAGGTATGACAGCACTAGCTCAACAGAAAACTTCTCCAGAAAACCATATTGTTGTCTGGATTGAGCACTGCGGCCTAACCCGAACACACGAGACCAAACTTTTTTTTTTTTGTTAATACAATGGAATATAAAAGTAGTTTGGTGAAGCCAATCTCATCGCAACACTCCATCGCTTTTTCAGTCTTTATTCTACGCTGTCTCACATGGTAAATTATCACAGTGCAAAATGTGAAATTGCAGCATTTGCACCGTAATGCATGTCAAGAATGAAACATGAAACACTGGGGGAAAAAAAACTGCAAAAGAAGCCATGCCGCACGACATTAATAAGCCTTGGTAATCCGACGTGTGATTTGCATGTGATTTAATGAAGGTAAAACACCATGGACAGCCCGGCATAATGGCACTGCGCTCTGGTGTGGCAGTTCTCAAATGAAAGGCTACAGATTTATCAACATATATGTCCTTTAATGAACTGAAGGGGGTGGTTTTCATATTTACCAGTAATTTCTGATGCTGATTTGAACACATGACCATTTGGGGAGGCTTAGCTTTTCCTAGCCTCTAAATGGCAACACCTGAGTTCTGCTCATGCTGGTTGTCATTGTCAGCTTCATTATCAGGTGGTATTATTTGGATAATGTTTAATAAAGAACCGACACCGACTTAAGTGTTTTGTACAAAAATTATGTTTACACCACTATGAGAAAGCATTGAACAATCGCAGTGGCAGGCTCCACATAATGAAAACAATAAAGAACAGGAGGCTGGTGTGAAAAAGAAAAGAAACTGAACACCTGTTCCATCCTCTCACCCTCTGCTTTCTCTATCTCCAGGTGTGGAAGTTAGCCGGCCACGGGCTCATGCACTCTTTTAGCACCGAGCATGCCAAGCAGTCCATCTTCCGCAACATCGGTGCCGGTGTCATGCAGGTGGAGACGTGCCCCGGTAACCGCATCTTCACCTGTGGAGCAGACGGCACGCTGAAGATGAGGGTCCTCCCTGACCGCTACAATATCCCCAGCAGCTTGGTCGACGTCCTGTAACGCCTACTTCCACTTCTGAGGGTCCAAAGAGGAAAGAGGCAGAAAGAGAAAACACAAAAAGCCTACGTAACACTCAGTAGGCATTAATAGTATAATTGATGGGGAAGAAAGTCAAAAGATCACCATGCTTTTGGCATCTTTCGGAGTGTGTTCATGGGTTTACTGTTAATGTTAATCATATCCAGAATGAAAAACGGAGCTGCAAATATTTTTTTCCCCCCAAACCCTGAAAGCGAAGTTACAAGCAAAAGGTATCATACTTGATTTTAAAGCTAGATTTATTGTAATTTTATTGAAGAATCTCTACTCTTAGAGTGTGTCCATAGGGAAGCTATGCATGTCCTGTTCTCGTTACGCGGTGCAATCACAGGTCTATTGATAGTGCTCTGTAAAAGTGCTCAAGCAAAAATTTTAAAAGTGTTTAACTGTCGTCATTTTGTGCCCACAGCTGAAATCTCTTAGCATCTACTGTAACCAGCACTGTGGTTTGTTATCAAGTCAGTGGTTTCCAGTGTGAATCGAGTTGTTGGAATCTGCATTTTGTTTCAATGGTTTTGCCCGGCTTTTCTCAGCCCTCATGGAAGAGCTGAGGGTGCATTGCTCCTGTAGTGACACCCCCCGCCCTCACCCCTCATTTCACTGGCTGCCCGTCACTCACTCTGGCCTCTCCTGGTTTGGGCTAGACCCTGGCCCAGTTCGGTCCTTCGAGTGTCTGTTCACTCTGCTGTGTCTGCCATCTGTGCGCCTGCCCGCCCACCTGCCCTCAAATGCCTGTTTGTGTGGCAGACTCACTGCTAGAACATTCCTGTTTGGAAGATGGTGTGTTTTACTCCTGTGACTGTGATTTCAATGTTTCCATCTGTCTGGTCCAAACCTGAGCGCCCACCCACCCAGAGCAGAAACACAAAGGTTCACTTCTGGTTTTGCACAAGATATTCTTGAATTTGTTTCGGTTTGTTTTTTACTAATTTTATTTTATTGTTTAAATTATTTATATGTTTGTTTGGTTGACCATTCCTTTGTAAATCTATTTAACTTATTGCCTTTTATTTTAGGAATGTAAGCGGTTTTACTCTATCTGACTGGGAGATGTGCAACACAGTCTACTGTATGTAAGTGTGTGTTACCTCGCTAGTTGTTTTTACTGTTTCATCCATAAGGAATAGATATTTGCACTCAAATTTTGGAGACACTAAAAGTTTATTTCAAATAAATAGGTTATTGAAGAAGAAACTGTTATATACAAATGAATGTCTGGCTTTATTTGGCCTAGTAGTAAAACGTTTGAAATAGTTTTATTATATAAATATATATATATATATATGAAATACCACAACAGCTTGTACAAACATTAAAGCATTTCTTTATTTTTGGTTTGTATCATACTGGATTAGTTGTAACTTTTGTTAAGTGTATGTATGGTATTTATTAAAGAGATTTGTGTTTCTCTCCCTCTTTCTGCCCACTATGTGTACTGTATGCATCTTAAGTGTTTTACCGATCGTCCTACTGGTGTCTGGCGTGTATGTGCGTGTGCATGTAATAATGCAAAAGAAGCCAATATCATGGGTAGATGCTTACTAGGGCACTTGAGCCTGGAGGTGTGTGAGAGAACAGGTCATGGTCAGAGTTTTACCTTTGTAAAGTGAATAAATTCTTTTTATTTCATCAGGGTGATTTGGCGCTGTTTTTTTTGCTTTGTTTTTCCTTTTCTGTCAAGAGGAATAAGTGACCAGGGACCATGCTGCTTCGTTCCACAGGCAGGTGGACTGTCTATATGTACAGAATATCAGGGGGGATAACATGTACATCTATATAAATAAAAAATACATTAAAGATCTTTGTCGTGCAAATACACCAAATAATGTAACAACTTACAACACGGTCACAAAAGTTGAGTTATAAGTTCAATTTGTATAAATTGTGAACTGTTTGATACAAAATGATAAAAAGTTTTCACACACCATTAGTAACTCCAAAATCTCACATGTACATTGCAAATAGGATATAAATACAGCAGTATTTACTTTTGACAATATCACAATAATTATGGACCAAAAACAGATTTCTTCAGTGAAGCAGTGATTTTTAACACTGACAGGAATGCTCTACAGGACGATAAAGTTGAGACTGAAGTGTACATCTCTCTTGAAAACCTAAATATTATTACTATAATTACCAAAGATGGAGTGAATAGATGGTAGTCAGCAGGTATTTTGCTCTCGCTATGTAACAGTCATGTCTGCATGTTCAGACCGTATGTTTCTCACTCGTCAGAGATGAAGTGGACCACATAGAGCCTGACGTAGCTGTGGTCCCACACATACAGGTGTCTGTCCTTCGGGCTGTAAGAGAGCATCGCCAGCACTCCACCTGGAGACCTCAGGTCAAAGGTCACATTGACCGGCTTTCCCTTCAGCAGGTCGAAAGCAAAGGTGACTCTGGTGTCCTTGGTGTCGGTGACATACAGGACACCACAGGCAATGAAGGCGTTGCCGGCCTTGGTGCGGGGGTAGGTGGTGTTTATGTAGGACGTTATGGAGAAGGTCTTCTGGTCCAGCTGGGCCACCATGATGCTCTCATCTACACTGGAGGCAAAAATCAGCCACAAGCTGTTCTCGTCTGCTGCCAGTTTGAAGTAGGTCTTAGAGTTGTGGAGCAGGTAGGCGAGGTTGTGGTACAAAGCGTTGTCTATAGTGAGAGTGTGAAGCCTCTTGGTGTGAAAGTCAAATCTGTGAACAAACAAGCAGCGAGTTGCTAACTGGAGGGAATGGAACAAATGGAGACAACAGCAAAGCACCTCACTCTGCATCACACTCTGTCGGCTTACCTGGCAATGCTAGAAGTACCAGCGATATGAAAATAGAAGGAACCATTGTGAACAGTGTGGCCACAGCCTTGGTAGAACTTTCTAACATCCACAATGTCACTGCTGCTGTTCTGGAAAGAGGCAATGCTTGTATACTCCTTCACCACACGACCTGGGGGAGAACGAGCAAAATGTTTACTGCTAAGTGCTAAAAAAAATCCTATAATCTAAGCCTGTATCGCTTGACACATAAAGCATTGACCTGGGTTTGAAATACAACGATTATCAGTGTCCGTGCTGATGGTCCGCTGTAACCAACCTACCAGAAAAGTGCTCTGCCACCCATATTCGCTCATCGTTCAGCTGAGCGGTGTCTTTCATCCACGTTCCAAATGTGCTCTCCATCTTTGTCACATTCCTGGGGTTGATCAGAGACTTAATCAGGCACTCTGAGGGGAAACAAGATAACGACAAGCTTAGATGCTTACATCTCTACCACACAGCTCACCATTGTACATGCAGACACACTTCTCCGAAAACACACCGTTCTTCTTAGCAGGCTTGTCATGGAGCTTCACAGCCTCCATCACAGATGAGGTTTCATCATTTCGAATTGCGTGTAACGACCCTGTTAGACACAGTTTCATCTGCGGTTATTCACAGTGTTCAAACATGGTGTGCACCTTTTTTATAAATAATATTTTTATTAAATTTTAGACATTAGAAAAAAACAACGATAAAAATAATCCCTCCATTCAATACACACATTCATACTCTGACAAACACTCACCCAGATCACTCTCTCAAGCGCACAAACACCCTCTCACACGCACACGCACACACACACACACACACACACAACACAATACTAGAGGAGAGAGGTGCCTACATTTATCCTCTACTTAAATAAAAAAAAAACAGAAAAAAGTTATGTTTTCAACATGACCCTAAACAAATATTTCCAATGTCAATCAACATAAATATCAACAATATTACCACTATTATTCCCATCAATAGTAACGATTTCCAAGGTCACGAATTTACATTCAATGTCAAGTGCAAGAGTATATGTTTGTAAGGGATCAAAAAAGGCCTCTTACCCAGGGTCTGAGCAGCCTGAAGGTTGGCTCTGTGGTGCCTTATTCTGGGAGGCCCCTGAGGGCCAGGAGGTCCTGGAGGGCCCATGAGCCCAGGGGGTCCTGGAGGACCAGGAGGACCAGGAGGACCTGTATAAAGTAAATGTAGATTTTGAAAGAACTTTTTGCAATTCCTTACATCCAAAATCATTTTAATTTAAAGTTAGGGACGCACAGGGGTTCAGGTGACACCAAGTCATGAGTGGAAAGGTCTACTTGCCCTCAATAATGACATCATTGGATGGGTGTCCCGTCTCTCCAGGCGGACCAGGCTGCCCTCGCTCTCCTTTTTCACCCGGTTCTCCTTTCTCACCTGGCGGCCCTGAGGAGGACATTATGCAGTATGCTCCATTATTGCATTCGTATCCTCAATGCACTTTGCCCTGTTGTTAACACCATGAATTATTCCATTGACTTGCTCTGGTGAGTCATGCCATCCACGGGTGGACGAGAACAGAGGGAAGTGGGAAAATGTTTCCGGTTCATTTAGCCGAAGCCCAAAACCGCAGAGATGAATAATATTAGCCGAGAATGTGAGAGAAAGGCAGCTGTTTCAACCTCTTCAGTCATTTCTGAATTACAAGTAGAATCCACTGTGAATAAAACCTGACGTCATTATGATACATGGATGGATCAGGAAACGGAGTGTGTCAGTATGTTTGTGTCTTTGTGTGCTTCTTGGTATTTTTGTATTTTTACCCCCAGGTTACACTCAACCCTTTGACTGTTACAGTACCAGTAGGTCTTCACTAAAATGGCCAGCATTGCCCGGGGTATCAATAAAAATGGATGGTAAGTAAAAACAGAATAGAGCCTCACTATTTCCTTACCTTTTTTTCCTCGCTTCCCATCAGCCCCCGGCAGTCCATTCAGTCCCGGGATGCCATCAGTCCCATTGTGGCCGGGCATACCGTCTCCTCCAGGCAAACCTGCAGTGACACAATGAAATGTTCACCACTGAATGGAAAACACACTTCAGCAAGGATATGGGTCACTAAACCTCAAAGGAGGAATACAGTAGGACTAGATTTTAAATTTGGATCCAGAATTAAGAGTTCGCTTACCAGGCGGGCCTGGGGGTCCTGTAACAGAAGGTTTGAGGATGTAAGAGAATACATAGTAATATTTTGGACATGAGTGGGTAGTTTAAAGTACATGAGAAAGACATACCTGCTATGCAAACTCCCTTGGTGCTGTTGCAAATGTCGATCAATAATTTGATCTGAACGTTGAGAAAAGAGAAAATATCCAAATATAATTCAAATACTTTGATGCATTACATTTTAGCAAAATGGCCGGATTAACCAACTCTGGGGCCCTGGAGCAAAAATGAGCCGTGATGCCCCCCATGTAGCCAGTGCTGGAAAAAGTATTCAGATCCTTTACTTAAGTAAAAGTAGCAATACACTACTATAAAAATACTCCATTACAAGAAAAAAAAGTAGTGTTTCTTAGGTTAAAGTATAAAAGTATAATCAGCAAAATATACTTAAAGTATCAAAAGTAAGAGTAGCCCACTCATGCATGAGAATGCCCATGGAAGAGTGTTTAAATATATCGTTTTTTAATAGGATTAATATTACAGACGCTAAACATGTAAGAAACATTTTATTTTTGTAGCCGGTCAAGCTGATTTACCTACTTTAAGTTAAGTGAGGCCGTTTAATCTGTAACAATGCATCATATTTCATAAGCTGATCATGTTCTGTATGCAGAATCTTGACCTGCAAAGTAACTATGGCTGGCAATTAAAGGTTGTGTAAGTAAAATATTTTCCTGTGACATAGTGGAGTAGAAACATAAAGTAGCACAAAATGGAAATACTTAAGTACAGTACAAGTATCTAAAAAACATACTTGAGAGCCTCGAGATTACATAACAATGCAGGTGTTGTCTGAAGGCCCTTATGATTTCAGCTTGCATTGTGCTAGTGGAGCATACAGCATTACCAAACAAATTTGCAATAAATCAAATTACAAGAAGAATAGTTGTGTGTCTCTGTGTCAGCCCTGCGACGAGTTGGCCACTGTCCAGGGTGTACCCCCCCTAAGGCCAGGAGTCACTGGGATAGGCTCCAGTCACCCGCGACCCCTAATAGGAACAAGCGGTAGAAAATGACTGACTGACTGACAAATAAAGAGACCGGACCTGAAACCTTCGGGCCCCCCGATGGTCACAGGCCCCAGGACCATTGCCCATTTTAACTAGTTGGTTATTCAGAATTAGTCAGCAATGATGAAATAATGCAAGATACTATAGACTGCCTGCACTCCCTCACGCTTTCTCTGTCACAAACAGTCCACCAGCAGGTATCTCATCTCACCGGGACCATGGAGTAAGTCATCATCATCATCACATCATCCTGTACGTGTGCCTTGTGGTAACTCTGGCTGTGTCGGTGCTTGTGCTTCAGCTCATGCTTCATCTTCTTCTCTGTTTCCTCTCCCACCTCCTGGCTGACTTCCTGTCCCTCCTCCCGGTGAAGCTCCTGCTGCAGCTCTTCACTTCTCTTATTCCTGGAGTATTGGTACTGGTATTGCGGATGTTCCCCCACGCTCGCTCGCATCCCCGCTGCTCCTCTGGGCACCTCCTGGAGGAACTCCACCACCGAGCTCTGCTCCACCTCCGTCAGCCTTGCCTCTGTCTGCTCCAGCCAGGCACGCTGCTGATTCTGCTGGACCAAGAGGACCAGAAGGCCCACAGAGTTCATCAACGCCACAAGACACGTCCCGTACAGCACCATCCGCTGGGGGAGAGTCATGCTGGGGGTCGGGATCCACATGGTTACCACTTCACCTCCTCTTTTCTGAGGGTCACCCACCAACTTCGGCATTCACAGGGGAATACAATTCCAGTACAGCAGTGAAAAGAAAAGGACAAAAGTCAAACGGTACAGAGCAAGTCCAAGTTTTATGACCTTGCAGTCCAAGATGCTGCCACCAAATATCAAATCAAACCAACAAAAGCCAAACTAATCCAACAGGAAGGAAGTCCTTTGCTGAAATTCAAGGTCCAGATTATATGAAAGCTCCAAATAGAGTCCAAGTCAGCTTCAGTGTCTGTGCTCCACAAGGGTGGTCTATCTGATGGCAGACTGGTAAATACAGTGCTTGTTGTGTTGTTCGCCAAGTGGAGAAGGGGTTGTCTGTGTGTGTATGTGTGTGTGTGTGGACATGCAAACCAGTAATGTAGGAGTGGGCATTACACAATCTTCTGGGCTTGTCTGGGAAGAAACCCCCGCCTGTTCAGTCACCTGATTTATATTCAGCACAACCATTCTACTGCACCGCCGTGGGCAGACTGACATCACACGCACACGCGCACACACACACAGATATGCATGTATCATTTAAGCATGAAAGTACTCACATACATAACAAATGAAAGCATGAATTTTAACAGACAATCTGACTGGTCACTGATTTTTACGCGCATGTACACATCATTATTAGTATTATTATTACAACAGAACCAATCTTGAATTAAAAGAAAATGCATTACATCAAAATGCATTAACATCATTATAGTGTCCGTTGAGCTGGTTCATGCCGTCTCTTCCCCAACTCCTGCATCCTCCCTTCATTCCTCCCCCTCTGCACTGGTCCTTGTCACATCCTCACAGCTTCCATCGACCAGCAGCGACAATGACCCATTTGCATTGCTTTGATTTGGGCTAGAAAAGAGACATTTTAACAGACAAATGACAGTTAAGCAGACAAAAAAAAAATCAGCTCCTGGCATTTGAAGCATTCTTCACTGTGAAAGGGAGTTGGTACTGCCTCTTTTGACTTGTGTAGGTGTAGCTGGGCCCATTTTCTGTTATTACCCATGTAATTATTTCAAGACAGTGTGCCTGTTCGGTAAGTCTGTTAATTGGCCTCTCTGGTTACATGGAGCTATGTTGGATTCACGTAGCTGGCCTACATGCTCTTGCAGCCATGTCATGCTCCATATAACTTTTGCGGGCACACACTCACACACACACACACAGGAAGAGTTAGAGAAAGAGAGAGAAAGTAGATATGCAACATTACTGTTAGATTCAGGTCCTCAGCTGTACTGTGTGGGCTCCTGCCTGAGGCGGTAGGTCACTGACAGACAGTTGTTGGACAGCTTGAATTGCTCCAGCAGATGTGTAAATGCGTATGTACATACAGTCTTAAGAGCACCGAGGTCATTCCTTTGTAGTCTCGCATTCACTCATTGTAAAAGCAGAGGAAAGCAACCATTCCTTACATATATCTCTGAGTACTCTAGGGAAAAAGTGTACTACACGGATCTTAAAGAGGATTTTATATTTGAACACTGTAATGTTTGCACAGCTGCTAAATGATTCAGATACTGTGCGGATCCATTGACATGAACCATGTGGTGTAAATATGTTGACATGTCCACAAAATATTCTCCACCTCTGGTCTCTTATTTATCTTTTCTGGTTCCATTTCCTTCTTCCTGAGGTGCAGCTGGGAAAGCAGCCTTATCGCTGTTCTTACCACAGGGCTGAAAGGTCCATGTCCATCTTTGCTGCACCAGGCCAAGGACAGCCCGATATCCTGCCGTGTCTTCCTACAAACTTTATCCTCCCACCCACCTAATCTCTGCAAACGTCTGTTTCCCATGCCAATAAAGCCTTTTGAATTGAAATGAATTGAATTATCTAAGTAATTTCACAAGTTTAAAATGTATTATTATTTGAATGCTACAATTCATCAAAATCATCAACAATTAAGAAACAGAATAGATTACATTAAATCAGTAAAATGGCACGCAATAGAAAATCAAAGTAAGACAATCAATAAAATAATTTACAAGGAGAAAAGGTCACATTTATTAAATGTCTAAAAACAGCCTGAATTTGTATTAAATGCAATGAGAAATGCATATTATTGAAGAAAGTCTCAGATTTTCAGTTTATTAGGTAAGTGTGGTGATGAAACAAACAGTAAAGCTACACTCTCGGCACGTGACTTTGTGAGAGAGGTGTTTGGGGATCGAGTTCGTCTTCTAGCTGTTATCAAATCTCTTTGCCAACTCTGCAATGCCCCTTTAAATCTGACTTGTGAGATCAGTTCCTCAAGGTTGTTCAGGTAGGCCACATAGCAAAATGGTCTGAATTCATATCAACTCACTTTTGCTGCATGGCACACCCCTCTGTCTTGTTATCATAATTTTACAGTTTTTTTTTTATTAGCTATATATATTAAAGAATATCCATACTCTTTTGCTCACAGCTGTTAGAATATATGTGGAACTCCCCCCTCTCTATAAGCAGGGTAGTAATGTAAAAGCATAGGTAAAAGAGGAGTTAATAAATTCTGTTCAGACATCAGACATGTTCTGACATTTAACCACTTTTCTTCAGCTTTCTATTAATCTTGTTTGTTCACTTCTGAACAACTAACCACTCATGTGATGGAGAAAAAGATCTGGTTGACCACAACACAGAGCGCAGAGACAAGGTTACATTAACTTCTGTTTTCGGGAGAAACGGGGGGGGGGGTTGTCTCTGCTTAATCATACAGAACAATCTAGGTCTAAGCCATCATACAGGGCATCGTTATCAAGGCCGGGCCTCAGCACACAGTCGGCCATTTGATCAATGCACATTCTTGGACTCGAACGGGGGCGGTGAGTGAATTCACGGAGTCCTTTATACAGAATGTGCAAATGGAACAAAGGCAGAGATAAAGTCAAACAGCACTGGCTTTGTCACAACTTGAAAAATAAAATAAAATAAAATAAATCCACCTGGACAATATGCAATAAGGGGCTGACAAAAAAAAATGTTAATAAGTTCCACAAAGGGTAAATAGGAGACAATAAAAAATACGTATAACATTTAAAAAACAAATATTTTTTTTAATGTCTTTGTTTTACACAACTCGGGATATAGTTTGAGATAAAATATTACCAGTTAGTACAAATAATAAGGTGTTATGAAACCAAAAACTATAAGAAGTAGGTTACGTAGTCGTGTCAGTGCCGTAGACAGGAGGTTAAAAGAGCTGAGGTCATAAGTCTGAGCAGAAACCTAAAAAAGGTCTGTAGAATTTCCTGTTAATTTCAATATTTCATCCAACTGTTTTGTTCTTCTTTTTTTGTATTAATTAAACAGATTCACTGCATGATGGTCTAAATGCTACATAGATATATATTTATGCATTTCTGAATTTTTCTTGGCCTGAAAATAGAGAAAATTAATGGTCTTGGGTATTAAAAAAATATGGAATCTGCCTATAAAACCCCCATTATGTATAACTTTAAATGATAGAGTATCAACTGGATTTCAAGTCTCCAATTCCCCCCCAAGATTCAGATGACATAACTTCCTGGCTTCAACGATATAGCTACAGCCCTGAGTGAGTGAGTCACCAGAGTTGCCACAGAACTTAGAAATACAGAACTCCAAGTCATCTCATAATAATCTGTGTGTATGATTTTGTTTTCCTAACTTCACCATGTTGCAGTAAATCCAAAGACCCGTTTTAGTGCCTTACAGCTCTGTTTCTCCATCTACTGGTAGTCTAATGGAGGAATCTGGGAGGAATCACAAATGCCGTAAATTATAAATAACGCATTCAAATAAGAGATTGTAATGAGAGCTGCAGTATATTCAACAACAAAAACACCAGTGAACATTAATTCCATCTTCCCCTTGTCTTTCTTCCTTTTGTGGAAAAAATGAAAGAAAACTGAAGTGTGGCTGTTTCTTAAAATATCACAGAATTTAATTTGGCAAGACAGATAAAGCTGTAATGATAATAACAATAATAACACCGGCCAGATGCTCTTTTGTAGGATTTCCAATCATATTCTTTTGATGTTCAAAGGAGGAGCAAAACTTGCTTCTCATCAGCAAAATGTCAAATACAACCCATGATAGAAGCTCACTCCAACATTGGATTGCACCACATGTACCCAATGAACTAAGTCCTTTACACTCAAGGGCACTGGCACGAATCCAACCCCTCAAGGTTACAAGTGTATTGTTTACCATTTTCCTGCTCTGTTGTGGCTTTTGCATTACCCTGACCTGGCTCGTAACCAGCTTAGACCACATATAAAGAGAAAGCCCACGATTGTTGAGGCAGCTTTCATCACTCGGAGCCGTCGCTGAGTTTGTGCAGTCGTTTGCTGGTTGTTTTAAATCTGCTTTCCCATGGATCTGATCTCTGCTTGTGAACGGGCGATGACTCCTGTAGGTTTGGACGCCATAGTGGCAGACCTGGTCTCCATGTCCCAGAATGCCACTGCAGTGGGATCACCGGGCATCTCCATGGCAACCAGAACCCTAATACTGCTTGTCTGTCTGCTGCTGGTGGCCTGGAGCCACACACACAAGAAAACTGTACCAGGTAGGTTCAATGGTCACGTATCAGGTTTGACACTTTGCAGTTTCTGTCTTTGTGCTGGTGCCAGTTCTGTTAACTGCATCGCTGAATTTGGTATAGGCCTAAGCTGAAATACATTTATTGACGTTTACCACAACAGGTCCTTCTTTCTGTCTGGGTTTGGGGCCACTTCTGTCATATGTGAGGTTCATCTGGACTGGTATAGGTACAGCCAGCAACTACTACAACAAGAAGTATGGAGACATTGTCAGAGTCTGGATCAATGGGGAGGAGACCCTCATACTCAGCAGGTTGGTTATCTCTAGCTCTATCTGAATGAAGGGCCAAACAGTCAATCCAAGTGTAAACTGATAATCTGTAGTTTAATTTTATTTTATTTTTTACCATAAGGGCATCAGCGGTGCACCATGTACTGAAGAATGGACATTATACCTCACGTTTTGGGAGCAAGCAGGGACTCAGCTGCATCGGCATGAATGAGCGAGGCATCATATTTAACAACAACGTAACTCTGTGGAAAAAGATACGCACCTATTTCACCAAAGGTAACATTTTAACCTTTACTCAGCCTTGCAGAATTACTGGTTGATCCAGCTGATCAGTGGTTTCAGTTACAAAATATATGACTAACCTCAGTCCCAAAAACTTTGATTTTCTGTGTCAGCCCTGACAGGTCCGGGCTTGCAGCAGACAGTGGAGGTTTGCGTCTCCTCCACACAGACTCACTTGGACGACCTGGACAGTTTGGATCATGTGGATGTCCTCAGTTTACTGCGCTGCACCGTGATCGATATCTCCAACAGACTCTTCCTGGGCGTACCTGTGAGTGGTGAGTAGGCATGTGTAAATCTTTTACTAAATTCATGTCATCATGCAAGTAAATCGAGGAATCTGTGTGTGATCAAACACACGTAGGAACTGTGCGTGTTTTAATTTATTAGCTTGTGTCAGTTAAGATACAGTGAATTTATCTTTCTACCGTAGTGTGTTCTTGACACATTTATGTTAACCCTGTGTCCAGAGAAAGAGCTGCTGCTGAAGATTCAGAAGTATTTTGACACATGGCAGACTGTGCTGATCAAACCAGACATCTACTTCAAGTTTAACTGGATTCACCAGAGGCACCAGACAGCAGCGTGAGTCACTTGGTCATTCATATTATCATGCTTCTTCATTCATAAGCCCACCTTTAAATGTTTTGGCTGAGTTCTTTTTTCTAATCAAGTGTTATATATCTGTTATGTCACAGCCAGGAGCTGCAAGATGCTATAGAGAGCCTTGTAGAACAGAAGAGGAGGGATGTGGAGCAGGCAGACAAACTGGACAACATCAACTTCACCGCAGAGCTCATATTTGCGCAGGTCAGTCTTAGAACTGAACTGCTTCCATTTCTTTTCGCAGATACTCAAAGACAAGCCTATCCTTTTGTGTCCTTTTTTCATTTTGCAAGCCCTTCCAGCACTTCGTTCAACCCACTGTATGTCAGAAATCCTCTAATGGTGAAATACACATTTTTTCAGCCAAGTCAGCTTATTCAAATTGTGTGTGTGTTTGTGTGTTTTCAGAACCATGGCGAACTGTCTGCAGAGAATGTGAGACAGTGTGTGCTGGAGATGGTGATCGCAGCACCAGACACTCTGTCCATCAGCCTCTTCTTCATGCTGCTGCTCCTCAAGCAGAATCCTGATGTGGAGCTCCAGCTGCTGCAGGAGATAGACATTGTTGTAGGTAAGGAGCAGGGCAAATCAAGACTTAAAGACACTGACACTGATAAAATATAGTATGTTCTGCCTACCAGTGCTAGATTTAAAGAGCTAGATTTAAACATTTAGAAGCAGTCATGCAGTTCAGTCACCTGATCTGCTGCACATCAAAGATGCATTTTAACAAACTGTGCAGTGTCCTAATGGTGTACTGAGACAGGCTATGTAAAACAAAATACTGTGCATATAAGCAAAATAAACGTTTGTCATACAATCAGTTGCCAGTTTATTAGGTACAGTACACCTAGCTAAAAGCAATGCAGTCTAATATAATAGTCCTGCAATAAATCCTACCTTCATGAAGGTTATAATGTTCAGTTTTTGTTTGAAACTTTTTTTAGAGAGGTACTACAGTAATGATGTCTCATTGCCATTGTCTCGCTACAGGTGAGAGATCGCTTCAGAACGGTGACGTTCAGAAGTTGCAGGCACTGGACAGCTTCATTAACGAATGCTTGCGCTTCCACCCTGTGGTGGACTTCACCATGCGTCGAGCCCTGGCTGATGACATCATAGATGGCTACAGGGTACCAAAGGGCACAAATATCATTCTGAATACCGGCCACATGCACCGGACAGAGTTTTTCCTCAAACCCAATGAATTCCGTTTGGAAAACTTTGAAAAAAATGTAAGTAGATGTATATTTTTTGCCCACTTGTCCTATCTGCAACTCTCAAAATAAAATACCTTAGAGTGAATAAATCAACTCTTAAAGACCCCAAAAGCATATTTTCTGGCTGTAAAAGGTAATAATTATCACATATCAAACAGTATTTAGCAACATTGAAATCACAGGCTGATGACAGTTGGTAGGTTGTTTGTTTAAATTGCCACTGTCAAATCTGATAAAACCACACCCACACAGTCCTGATGAAGCAGATCAACTGAGTTTTGAGGGTCAAACTTTTAATAAATAATACCTAAAGTTGATTTTTTTCTTTAAGCCGTGCATATTAATGTTAAAGACACGTACTTGATTTGAAACCAAGTTGTCAGGGGCTTTAACTACCTCTCTGCCCCTCCCCTCTGTCCTTCGTCAGGCTCCTCGTCGTTACTTCCAGCCGTTCGGTTCAGGCCCTCGCGCCTGTGTTGGCAAGCACATCGCCATGGTGATGATGAAATCCATCCTGGTGACTTTGCTCTCCCAGTACTCTGTTTGCCCCCATAAGGGCTTGACCCTGGACTGCCTCCCACAGACCAACAACCTCTCCCAGCAGCCTGTAGAGCATCAGCAGGAGGCTGAACATCTCAGCATGAGATTCTTACCCAGACAGAGAGGTAGCTGGCAAACACTCTGAGACTCTGACCTTTATTGTTTTCTTTGTTTGGACCTATACATTTATACAGAATATATACTATATTATCTCCATTACTTTTATAACATTTATATTATCTTAGAACTGTACAAAGCTAACTTTTATATTTTGGTATGTATTAAAATCGTATTTCTACTTGAACTATTATGCATTATGTGAAGTGTAATTTTAGACATTCTAATACTGAAGTAAATCTAAATTATTGTGCCAATATTGTGTGTCGTTGTCTTCTTTTTGGGTGTTTTCTCATGGTTTGTAGACTAGAAAATATCGGAGCATTTTTCCAAATGAGAAACTGACCATTAGCATAAAAATCCCTCTCTTCTGTGTTTTAAAATCTCCTACACCAACACACCCCCTAAATTCAACTCATCAAGTTATTTTATTTTATTTAAACTGCTTATTATTTTACTTCCCTCCTCTTTTTAATACATTAATATTGGTTAAAGTCTTGTTTAAATTGTCTGCTCTTTTCTTTTTGTGCAATTTTAGCTGCATTTTGTGTTTAAACTGTATTACATTTTTATGAAAAGAGCATTTCTAAAATGGTGTGCATTCAGAGTAAAAACTCCAACTTTGAAAAGCCACAGATAAAGGAGTAGGAATAATGTAGACATGTATTAGATAGAGTGAGTGAAAAAAGTATATCGCTCAACTTTTCTACTCCTTTTTTCTTCCCCTTGTATTTGCAAATATTGGTCAGGAGAGGGCACTGCAACACATAACACAATGACGTGGTCTTCAGCACAGCCAAATATAGCAACCAATCTGTTTCGTTATGTTCAATTCCTCTGCCTCTGGGCAAACGTGGCAATACATTTGACACACAGATGTTTACATTTTTATTGCTTCCACTCCCTAAACACCAGGACCACTCAATGGATTGTGCTGAAAGACCACGGGTGCTCTACTTGCAAACATGTTTGTTGTGTTTGTGTGTTGGAAAGCTACGAGTAACAGAAATTGTGGTATTGAGGAATAAGCTTAGAGAAAATATACAAGGAGATAGAGTTTTCAGCTGTGCGTTGCTGTTCCTCCAGAGACGTCAACCACCGGCTGTGTATCAGTGATGCAAGAGAGTGAAACATCTAAAATAAGAGTCTCAATTTCACTGACACAACCACCTGGGAGCTGCTGCTGACGACAGAGATGAGGAGAATCTATCAGGAAAACAAAAATGCAAACACATGCAAACACACACACACACAAGTGCTTGGCAGGCTAGACCAGTTCACCACCTCAGCAACAAGTTTAGCTGTATGTGTCAGCTGCAAGTGTGTGTACTGTTTAGAGTCTGTATTAAGACTGAAGCTTGGACATATTTATGCTTATTTCTTTTTTAACTGTTATCTGTGTGTATGTGCATGTAAATAGCATCGTGTGTGTTTATTTTCTTGTTTGTGTGTGTGTTTTCCTAGCAGGTTTCCTGGCAAATGAATCATTATATTCTCATAAACCTCAGTCTCGTTCCTGTCCTCCAACAGGCTAGAAATCATCTCACGTGAGCTCTTTGGGGGTTTTTCAAATATCATTCTATTTCTTCTAAAAAAGTTGAATTGAATCACTACTCTGTCGAGGATGACCAAAAGCTGAACAGCCTGTGATAAGGCCAAATTTTTATTTTTAAAATGCCACTTCAAACAACATCTGTCATAGTTGTTAACACTTACTACAGCTTCAGGGTGAAAAGATGCCTTATTAATCACTTCCTCATGTAAGGGTCTAATACTACCATTTTCAGTCACCATCAGTATCTATCTATCTATCTATCTATCTATCTATCTATCTATCTATCTATCTATCTATCTATCTATCTATCTATCTATCTATCTATCTATCTATCTATCTATCTATCTATCTATCTATCGATCTATCTATCTATCTATCTGTCTGTCTGTCTGTCTGTCTATCTGAGGCTGTATAGGCACAGCAATTGTTATTGTCAGCCTGCTAACATGCTAATAATTACAATGCTAACATGCTGATATTTGAAGGTAACCATGTTCACCATCTTAGTTTGGCCTGTTAGCATGCTAACAGTTGCTTATTAGCACTAAACGCAAAGTTGAGGCTGATGGAAATGTCATTCATTTTGCAAGTGTTTGGTCATGTACGTACTGGACATAAAAATAAAAAGTTGTATCTGAAGGTGGTGCTAGATTAGAAGCCCACCAAAGTTATTACAATTCATCCTTAGGAGAGCAATGTCTGTAGCAAATTAAATGGCAATCCATCCAATAATTGGAGAGCCACACCACTAGCATGGCAAAATATCACCACTTACTAACACTGAAACGTTTCCTGTTGGAGCTGCCAGGCAGGAGGTCTAGAGGAAGACCAAAGAGGAGATTTATGGATGTAGTGAGAGAGGACATGAAGTTAATTGGTGTGAGTGAAGAGGACGCAGAGGACAGGGTTAGATGGAGGCGCATGATTCGGTGTGGCGACCCCTGAAAGGGAGCAGCCGAAAGGAAAAGAAGAAGAAGAAGAAGAAGAATCGGGCATTTTTTTTGCCTGTCAAAATGGATGCAGTTTCAGCGGTGTAGTGGAGAAACTGTGGCTTGCTCCAGTAGCCTATACAGAGTACATACTGAGCTAATGTGATTGCTCTGGCTCCAAACTGTGGGATGTCAGGCATCTGCTAAATAGGTCTGTGGTAACGTTCACTTCAAGTCTACTACTGGAGACTGTGGTGTGTGTGTGTGTGTGTGTGTGTGTGTGTGTGTGTGTGTGTGTGTGTGTCAGTTTAGGAAATATTTTTAAAAGGGGAATTGAGCAATAGGCTACTTGTGTTATCAAACTGTGTCACCCTTGCCTGCTTTTGGCAGAAAGGTCGCCTGGGTGTCTGTCGCAATGATTGCAGTTTTATCATGCCAGTGTCGTGAGTTTTCACACTTTGAAACACGATTAACTATTTTAAGGTAGGGCACCACGAATAAAATATATATGTTGCAAATCTACAAGACAAAACTCTATTTTAGTTGGACCAGAAAGGGGGAATTACTGTTACGGTTCTAAGGAATTCTAGAAGCTTGCCTTTCAGAATCTCATGCACTTCTTTGAAATATGCAGTCTGTTCCTTCTCTTTTGGAAGTCCATGTTTCTTCATTTGTGGTTTTTGTTAGTCATATGATGTACATTTTCCGTCCCGTTCCATTTATTTCTATTGCTGCATGACAGATTTATAGAGGCAGGATGCCAGAGAGCTTTTAAAATAACTCAGACGTAAGTGCCTCGCAGCAAGAAGTTAAGAATGTCCTGCCTCGTGCGGTGATTGACAAGCTGATTGATTACATGCTGTTTACCCCCCACAAACACACTCACACACACACGTACACACATTATGTTGTGCTAAAATCCTCAAATGCCAGTGGCCATGTTGTCTCTCTGTTTCAGTCTCCTGCTGGATTATTACTCATTAAAAGAGAGCCTTGGTTGCCATGGAAACGTCTACCAGAAAGGGTCAACTGGCAATGTACTCATCTGTCTACATTGTCTGTAAATTGACAATGCGAATTGTACCTCCTACAGTTAATGGCACTGTTTTCCACGATGCTGTGAGACACTTGCTTGTTTGAATATTTCTCACTGATACTGTGCGCATATAAACCGTTTATTTCAGTGCTTTAAATAATCACAGAAAAACAACTCCCCTTGAAACAGGAGTGAATCTCTCTCATCAGGCCAGTCTGTCTGAAGAAGCCCAGACTGGAAGGCTCTCTGCCAGTAAAGGCACTGGATCACAGGCAAACTCTCTCTTCATAGCCTTTTCATGTGGCCCGCTTTGCAAAGTCAGCTCATTTGTTTCTCATTGAACATCAGAGGAGAGCGGTAGTGCCCATCATTACAGGAAGCGCTTCTTCTTCTTCTTCTTCTTCTTCTCCTTCTTCTTCTCCTTCTTCTTCTTCTTCTTCTTCTTTTGGTCCCTCTCTTCTGCACACTTTCAAAATAAGACAACGTGGAGGTTTCAGTTTGAGGCTGAAAAGTTTAGTACATCAGCTGGTCTATAGGCGACATCCATACTGTTGTTTCTGTTCTTGTTCTGCCAATCATCCATTTGTCTGTGAGCGCCAGGTGGGTTTTGACTGGGAAAGTTATGGAATACAAAACGTTTCCATAATGTGTATTACAAAAGCATTCACACAGCTCACTGGAGATGGGTCATTAGCAGTGGTATATTTACCCGAGTACAATTTAAAGACACCTGTGCTTTACCAGTGATTAAGTTTTATTCTACTTCTGTACTTAATACTACTTTACACATCTACTCTACTTTACAGTAGTAGTAGTGTTGTTTATTATGCTGTTATGTTATTATGTTTAGTATGTACAGACAAGTGAGCAGCCCACACAGACTTCTAAGACACCAAGAATACAGTTGTAGTGGTGAAACATAAAGTGGCGTCATAAAAGAACATAACTTCGTAACTAAAATCTGCCACAAAAAATGTTTAAATTGTTACAACACTTACGGTATAGCCATATCACCATGCTTGTTACTACTTTAAACTACTTTAGACTTCAACTCCACTATCTCTATTTACTAATTGTAGTTACTAGTTACTGTAAATGGATAATTATATTATACAATCAAAATATTTGATCCGTTTATTGAATATGTTATTGATTAAACTATTAAATGGAGCTCTGGTTTACTCAGTATTCAGATCTTTTACTTATGTAGAAGTAGCAATACTATAGTGTAAAAGTAAAAAATACTCTGTTACAAGTAAAAGTCCTGCATTCAAACATCTTACTTAAGTAAAATTACAAAAGTTTTAGCATCAAAATATACTTCAAGTACCATAAGTAAAATGTTCGTCTTGCAGAATGGCTCCTGCCCCTTGTGACCTAATAGATAATGGATGGATGGATTAAACTACCCAACAGTATACTTAAAATCTGCTTCACCTCGACAAGCTACAACATGAAAATGCTGCTTACCAATTAATTCATCAGTAATAGTGTTCCTATAATACAGACTACATTATAACACTCTGCATAATGACTACATCTACTTTTGACATTGAAATATTTTGCAGATAATACATATTCACCTGTACTTATTTACTTAAGTAAGATTTTGAATGCAGGACTTTCACTTGTAACAGAGCATTTTTACATCATGGTGCTGCACATGAATTATTCTTTCACCAATGGTCATTATCTCCTGTTAGTGTAGTGTGGTCGGTTTGTCCTATCACGCAGGGCCACAGTAGATTTGACAGTAGCTTTGTAGTTATACAAGAAAAAGAACTTGCAAGCTAAATGGCCCCACATTACTAAGGGCACATTTATGGAGATGCCGATGATGGTGATTATGTCAGAAACTGAATTACTGAGGCTTAGCCAAAACGCAACCGCTCAAAGGCCAGAGAGACCGAACTGTGCTAAAGAATAATATTCTGTTTTAATTTTAAACGTAGGTAGTACACTTCCAAGCAAACAAACCTACTGTAGACTCACTTTTATGCTTCTCTGTCTCAGGGCACTATCACTGTTTGTTTCTATTCATGCTCATACAGCCTACACACACACACACACACACACACACACACACACACACATACACACACACACACACACACACACTCTTCACATCGTGTGAAAGAAATACACAGCTTTATTGCTAGGATCAAAGTAGCTCAGCTTGTTGTGATTACTGGCATGTCTTTCTTGTCACTGCAATATTGCAGAAGCGAGTACACATGCACACACACGCAAATGCACACAGTGCTGAAGAGCAGTGAGCCTTGGGCAGTGGGCAGGCAGGCTCATGCCATCTGGTGCCCAGTGTTCATGCTGAGCAACATTCAGCCCCACACCTGGGAAATGGTATCGCCTGCAACTGTTGTCGGACCACCAACTGCACGCCCACCTGCCCCCACTCTACTGAATCTGAGCTTTATGTTGTCTCACAGACTGCAGGCAAAACGTAATTCAAGATGATTAAAAGGGGGACCCACCTTGAGGTGGTTTTAAACATTTTAGATGTCACCAGTCTGTCATGTTCATCGTCTCGGAGCTATTTTGTGTATGAATGCGACTGCCTTCATACAGTGCATTACGGAATGCCTCTATCTGTTTCTTGTTTTTAGCTGTGGGAGAGAGAGTGAGATTTGTTTGTAGTGAAAGTTCCAGTGAAAGTCACAACCTTTACTCAAAACACAACGTCGTGCTGCTGGGTGCAGTTGTATCTTCTTCTTCTACTCAAACAAACTTCTCTATGCACGATTATTGAATGGGTAAAATGGAGAGTCAACAAAGAATCTGAGATTGATTGCTAAAAATCCAATGCAGCTGTGCTGGAAATACTTAGAGACATGGCCTGTGCTTGTTATCAATGGGAGCAATTTAACCCAATTATTGCAACAAATATTATAAATAGCTTTTATAATAAAAAGCAGATTTGTTTGGGCAGCGAAACTAGCTGTAAACACAACATTGACATATTGTCACCTCATAAAGTTGTTAAGTTTATTTGTTTGTTTTGTTTGTTTGTTTTTTTCTTAATTTGGAGTTGTGTTTGTGGCCACCTGATGAATGTAAGTCTAATACTCACTCTCAGTTCTGTTTTGGTCTCCACCAACTCCTGAAGGAAATATTTAGCTGCTAAATGGTCCATTATGTTAACCAGCTGGTCGTTAAATTTGTCTTTCTGCCGTTTGATGCATGCAGTTAGCATACATCGAGTTTATTAGAGTTTTTTCCTTTTAAAATGCCTACATGCTGCTGGAAACAAGGTTGATGGGAGCAGTGAGAGTGGACCAAAACAGTAAAGTTGTGGACTTCAAAACCAAAACAATGAGCTGAAAGACGCTAAAACGCTTTATAGTGCTTAGGGGAACTGCAGAGTCAGGTAACATTCTCTGTGGGTTTAGCACAGCATTAAACAAACATCTTGCATGTTTATTGTGAATAATTTACAATGGAAAGAAGAAACTGGAAAGAAGTTTGCATTTTTGTCAACTCTTTTCCACAGAGTTCACCAAAGTTTCTAGACTGGTCTCCAACCTTTCAGGCAGACTTAAATCAGCCAGGATACAGATTAATTATCCCATTAAGTCTCATACAATTCATCAAGTTATATATTTAGTGAATAGTAATGCATTTTAAAGCAGGGGGTGTTCTGAGAACTGTCTTTAGTGGGGCACTCAAGGACACACTGGCACTCTGGATTTCAGACTTTGGGTTCATAAGCTAAGTGATCAGAATATCAAACCCAGAGGAATATAAAAAGAATGCAGCGAAATTTCATAATTTTCTTTTTGCTTTGAAAAGGTGGCTGTTTGTCGACTGATGTGGAACATCAGTTGCTGGAGCATCTTTGAACATCTAACAAAAACAAGTAACGCATAACAAATGGAAACAAATTAATTCCTGTAAGAAAGAAAGGCAGTCAAAATACATAGGCTTTGGATGGAAGTGATCAGTGATGGGAAGCAGACAAGAACTGTACAATTGTTCATGTGAGTTGATTTCTCTTCTAAATGTGAATCATCATCTAATACAACTCAAAAAACGACTTTCCTATCGCATTTAAAAGACCCAAAACATTTCAGATCCATTCAGTGATTACTGTAGATAGTAAAACAGTAACCCGGCCTGACTTAATGTGACCACCTCAGATAGTAAGCGACTGATTTTATAACAGCCAGTAACAAGGGGTCATGGGATTTTTACTGCTGGAGGTGAATTTCAAGTTGCCATGAATGAGTCTCTCCCATTGCTCTGGTAAAACACAGGCAGCACTCTTACCCAGAGACAGAGAGAGGGAGAGAGAGAGGAAGAGAGAGAGAGGAAGAGACACCACTTACAGCATACAGAAAGAGGTAGAGAAAGAGTTTGAGTGGAGAGAGCGTGAAGAGGCTGAGTGTGACAGCACCGAATGAGAGGAGGAGGAGGAGGAGGAGGGACCGAGGGGCAGGGAAAAGGGAGGGAGAAACTGAGAGGGGGACGGACCGAGAGTGAGCGAGGGGAGGGAGCATCAGAAACGGGCAAAGTAGATGAGAGGGAGGAGGAAAGAGGGACACTGAGGGAGTCAGGAGAAGAGAAGAGAGCAAAAGGAAAAGAGAGCAAAAACAAGGAGGACAGCAAATCAGCCCAGTAGCATTCCTCTCACAGCTGCAGTGATCCAGGCTGGGAGGGGAAGTTTAGCTCACCAGGAGAGAAACAATTACAAGAAACTGCATTTTTTTTTATTTTCTCTGAGTGAAGAAATCAGAAGACTCCCTGGAGAGGAAAGGGAACAAGAGGAAAGAGGAATCTGAGAGCTTCTGCAGCCTCCAAGTGTCCTGCAGGGGAAGATGGATTCAGACTCTGGAGAGCAGAGTGACGGAGACCTCTCTCCAGGTAAGCCCCATTAAGCCTCAAGACCATTACTGCAACTACAGCATCAGTTTCTGACGTGTTGTTGTAACTAGACTTTAGCAAGTCTAGTTTAGCCAGAGAGTCAGTGAGTTCTTTCTGCCTATTTTTCTGAAAATCTTCAGCATTTTCCGGCATTTTTATCAGGTACCTGCTGGACCCTCAACAGAAACACATTTTGGGCTGTAGCTTCATCAACTCTGTACCATTTCTCTCGCAAAGCAGACTCCTTGCAACAATCCGCAGTTTGCCTATCGCCCTACACGTGCATACTTTAATGCCTCCTTAAATCAAGAATCACACGATTTTTAACTTTAAGAGTCACTTTGTCCAGCATCTGTAGCTCATTCCTGAGCAAGCTTCTGTGAGCTCTGATACATGTACACTCCGATGCTGGTGACTGGCAGAGCCTCGTTGAGTGTGTGGATGAAAGCCGGCTCAGTCCCCACCAGGAACAGGCAAGCTCGAACACGCGCAGCCAGGTTGTTCATCAACACATCAAGCTACAGAGAGTGCACAGCCTCCCCGAACGCTAAAGTCTTCTCCTTCTCTGTGGTGCATCTCACACTCAGAGAGAATGAAAATGTGTAGATTCACAGTTTCCTGGAAGTTTTGTGTGGCTGTTTCATAAATAAATTCTACGTTTTATGGTGTCAGAGTACAGGGCAAACATTTATTGCAATGACGAGAGGTAACAGGTGGGCTCAGGCATTAAACATGCAGATACACACACAAACACTCCCTAAAGTTCAGTGTCTCTCATTGGATATTTCCCAGCATTCCACGTGTGTGGGCGATTTATTGAACCGTGATACTGTGGACAATTCAAGCCAGGAGATGAAACAGCCTTCTGGATAGAAGTTTGAGTTCAAAGATCATGAATCAAATGTGCCTCCAGCAGGTTTTCATCACACAGCGCACCATACTGGAGCAGTCAAATACCTGCACTGCATCTCATCTAGAATTGAAACTTTTCTACTTTGATTTTTCACATATTCCCTGTAAAAAGATTTCGATTCATGCTTTACATGACTTTATCCTCTATTACAGAACTGTGGGTACCCGTAAAATGATTTTCCATTAGGCTCGTATATGGACTGTCCCTGGGTACTATCAGCAGATGTGCTATAGGTGTAAAATGATGGACATATTATTTATCAAGGCATGTGGTTAGTGATCGTATAATAATGTCAATGATGGTGTGGCTGTTTGCCTGTTAATTTGACGGCGTAGAGATTTTTATGTTAATGGATGCTCTGTTGAACTCTCACCATCTGTCTGTCCATCTGACCCATTGTCTGTCTGTCTTTTGGTCCATTAGCAAAGGGAGAGGAATCTTAATATGAGAGCCAGAAAGTGTTAGACACATCAATAGTAGGTGATGAAATATCTGTATCATCTGCTGATTTCAGGCACACAATTCAAAATTAATACATCAACCAGGACGCTCATATTGGTGGAGCATGGCCAAGCCAATCTGTAGAGACAGAGGCTTTATCCATTTCACTTTCATGTGAAGTGATGTGCACTGTTTTCCAGAGACTGGGCCAGAGGTAAATCATGGAAACATTGTTCATTTTTCTACAGATGCTGTGATCGGCTAAAGCTTCCAGCAACGAACAGTGGGATAGTCTTTGTAATATAAGAGGAATTCGCTCTTGTAGGCTTGTCTTTTTGGCCTAAAAACACGTTACACATGTTGAAAAGGAAGGGTGATGTGAGCGCAAGAGCAGAATGACATTTTGCCCAGTCGAGAGAAATCCTGACTCATACTCAAAGTGCATCATGCTTTGTGGCTAGGCTGCAGTTTCTATGCTTCAGTCTACTTGTCAGTGAAAAAAAAAAAGGTATGCCTCACTTTATAAGGTCAACGGTCCAAACGAAACCTGAGCAAAAGTATTTTGAAAACAGGTGTATTTTGAAAGCGTTGCTGTACACAAACATGGCCCTTGTTCATGGATATGTGGATGAGGGATGTGTGATTGATCTATGCTTTTAACACGTATTCTGGCACGTAACATCAGCAGTGTAAATATTGAGGTATTTTGTTTCAGGTGGCTTTGACCCTTCAGCCTTCTCCTCTGCCCTTGAGCTGTTAGTGGTTATTTTGAATGAGAGTGAGACTGACATCTTAGAGTTCAGTGTTCCCTTAAATTCACCCTCAGCTACTCTTTTTATTAGCAATTAGTAAAGCTGCACGATATGGTAAAAAAAAAAATCATATTGCGATTATTTTGACAGATATAAAGGTTGCGATATGATTTACTGTGGGAATGATAATTTTTACCTCACAATTTCAATTTTCACTGAAAGAATTATTAAAATCATGATGAGGTGACATTTATTGGGGTCTGTACCAAACAAACATGCATTCTTAAATCTGGAGAACAATATTTCTAGGCCAGGGCGTCTCTGCAGCACTACAGTACTTCACTATAATGCTGTTTTGTGACACATTTTACCATTTGTTGCAGCTTCTGCAAATTGGATATTGCACTTGGCCATATTGCGATTTCGATAATATTTCGATTAATTGTGCAGCCCTATATTAGTGATCTTTGATACATTCCTGGATATCACCTGCAGTTGCAAGTTCTTCAGTCCCCCCCAGTCAACGTGCCTGACCTTGATCCATTCAGGCACAGGTTGTGCTGCCTTCAAGTCAAACCTCGGGAACCAAAACACATTATGGTTGGCGTTCGAGTGGTTTAAGTCATGAGCACATTGTTGCTAGGTGACTGACAATAACTAGATGGATAGATAATTTTGTTAATAATACCCTTATGGCAAACTGCTTTGGTCACCAGTGCATGAACATTAAAACTGAAAATAAGGGTGAGGGATTTTGTGTGTTTCACATTTGGTTGTACTGCTAGGATCAAGGAAAGTTTTTTTTAAGTCACCTCGATGGGCCCCAACATTTTTACACAACATCTGAAGGTTATTCCTCTTCCTGATGGATTTCTCTCAGGTGGATGTAGATTGTTGTACAAATGTACAGTTTACATAAAAAGCTCTTGCCCTTTGATTGTGTGTAGCTGACACTAAAATGTGGCCCTTGCAGCTGATGTGCCTGCAGTGAAAGCTTTTTCACTGAAAACGTTTTAGCTGCAGTGGAAGTTATGCGGAATGGTGTAATACTTTTTTATGATAGGTTGTCACGTGAGGGTCAGGATTTGGACTTTGGAGTGAGGCGGAGAATCACTAGAGAGAGCAATAATTTTTTTCACTGTTCTCTACCTTTTGTTGTGTTAAAGCACAAAGACCAGCCAGAATACACAGAGCTCAGCTGTAACTGCTCTGAAAGAAATACCCTTTAGATCTTTAGACACACCAACACATACACACACACAATGGCCCACATTTTTTCCCATAATTACCCAGTCATCCAGTCATGCAATGAGCACACCACTGACCATACCAGTACCCACAAACTGATTCATCCAGCAGTCCTGTCCTTCCCTCCTGTGGTGGAGTGGAGATGACCACACCTAATTATGAGTCAAAGCAAGGCTGACTGTCAACACACCTGTTCTGCTGGAGGACTGTTTGAGTCCACTTTGCACAATGGGTGCACAACAGAGACATTTGCATTTCACTAAACGATGATACATCTGAATAATACTCCTGCATTCTGGTTTGACTTATTCTTTCGTTGTTATATTAGCCTGACATTATGTTGGTGAATAATCAGCCCACCGTCTACTTTTGGCTTATTCATCATGGTGATGCGACTCACTATAACACCATAACTCAATCTGCCATCTGCAGAGCTATTTCCAACCGTTTATGTTTACTTCAAATTTTCTATGACTTGTTGAGGAGAGAAGCTGTTTGGCTGTTGTAATAACAGCTGTGAGATTCATAAGGGCATGGGGGCTGTTGCTGGTGGTTCTATTATAAACAAAAAAACTGTAGATGTTGTTTGATGACACAACTGAAATTTAATCTTCGGCCAGGTGATCTTCTTCAGTATTCACAAATTCACATACTAACAAGCTATTGCCCTTGTTAATTGCCACTAATCCACACTTCCACAAACACTTCACAGATCTTAGGGGGAAAAAATCACTGTTGCATTAGACCATGCCAGGAGCACCGAGCAATCAGAGGAGAGCTTCTGCCTCATGATTGCCATGTTGGCAGACTGGCCACATGCTTTACATACAGTATGAGAGCAAGAGTGGGCCAGCCTTGCATACACTGCAATGCTCCAATCCACAGACAAACAAACATTGAGAAAAAAATGCTTGCACTATTCTTGCTCATTTCCTTGGTCTTGTGCTGTCCCAACACATGCATCCCTGATTTTTTCCCCCCTCTGCCTTTAATCTGGCCCACAGATGGAGAGTGCTCACTGCACCCCAGCCCTCTACACACATAAACACACACACACACACACACACACGCACACTTGAGACACCAGGAGCTGGTTCTGGAAAATGGTAACATGAACTGAGAAAAAAAAAGAAGAAAACAGGAGTGAAGCTGTAAGTGGAAAAGACGACTAAGGAGAAAGTGTTTTTTTTTCCTCTAGCTGCAGCAAAAGACAAATCCTAAACCTCCCAGGTCCCTGACCAGTGTCTGAGTGCATTTCCCCTTGTATGCACATGCATGCGCTGACACAATAATACTGCAGCATTTCATAGTGTTTGTGGGACATTTGGAGAGAGAATTGTTTCCCCAACGGCTGAGCCATTACTGAGACGTGAAATTAGACATTTTGACAAGGCCTCATAGACACACACTCAGGAGGAGGAGAAGGCTGTGGTTTCGCTGGAGGGCCAGTCGAAGCAAAGCAAACTAGTGGCGCCTGGTGTGAGAGGCGAGCTGTTTGAGGGAGGACATTGTGTATTAAGGGAAGGCTGGACTGGCGTCAGTGGAGCATTGAGCCTGTACAGGTATCTAGATCTGTGAATCCTGTACATAGGAGTTGTGATGCAGGCACTGGTGTGTGTGTTAGTGTGTGTATTTCTTCACTTATGTTGACTTAAATTCATAATAATTTATAGAACATTTTTATAGTAAGTTATTTGCATTGCAAATAACATATGCATTATTGTTTTTTTTAGGTCCGGTTTCTGGTTTCAATGCAGACTTGATGGTTCACAAGTGTTTTCACCATTAAGGCCGATGAAAAGTCTCATGTGCTTGTGAAAGCCATTCTGGGTTTGTCTTACTTCTCCTTCTGCTAATAGAACTTTACCATGCAGATTATATCAAGTTCAATGGAGATTTTTCCTCTCCCACTTGCCTATTATGGAAGCAAAAAGGCAACAGAAAACGAGGTTGAGTGGGAGGCAATTACACAAAAAGCTTTTCACACTTAACTCAAGCACAACTGAACTAACTGTTCTGAATATAGCGTTATCAGGTTGTGGTAGGAACAAGTATAGAATACCCTTGTTCAGCAGAATATATCACAACAGCTAGCATAGCAGTATGGCACATTAAGCTGCTTTTAGCGTAAATTTAAAACTGTTTGCTTATGGGCGGTAGAAGGCAGCAGAACAGACAGAAAGAGCTAATGGGGCAATTCCATTTGTGGGTTTAGACATTTCATGGGCAATAATAGCAACAGAGAGAAACTAAAATTCCACACTCTGTTATCCTTAAAGGCTAGGATTTGAATTAACTCATGGTAGGATTAGGTTTCGGCTGGTAGTGGAAAGGGTTAAGTTGAAAGAAGGACTGTAGTCACTAAAAGTCAGGAACAAATCTACAAATGTGTGTGTGTGTATGTGTGTGTGTGTGTGTGGGAACCACAGTTATTTCCTGGTCATTAGTTAGTGGTTGGTTGGCAGCCAAGAGAGCAGCAGCACTTTGGCTTTACACTAAAGCGTGTCGTGCACAGTGAGGGCCCTCAAGGCCAAAGCTCAAAGTCTATCCAATTGTATCACTCCTATCAAAGTGAGACCAACCTTTAAACTGAGACAGCAAAGACAGCTGAAACCCTGCCCCCTGCCCTGTCCTGTCTAACCATTGATCCTTTTATAAGTACATGTCATTTTCTCATTAAGGGTTTATTTCATCTGTCTTCTTGAAAAGCTGTAACATCTACTACTATACTGGCTAGTAGAAGTTGAACACCTTGTCGTTTGAAAATGAAACAACAGCATACAGCACTTGCCATATTGATGGCTGTAGTTAAATACTAAATGCTAGATGTTGAATAGCCAAAGTCCTGAAGTCACATCGGGGCAAGTCCATGTTCCACTAGCTCCTGTAACTTTTGCAGGATTTCTTTCATTAGCCTTTTAGAAAAAATAATACCTTCATTTTCTTAACAAAGTTGACAACAATGAATTTGTTCATGTAAAAACAATTACTACTAAGCTAAGTCATTTATAGCGTACGTATGTCATTGTAACTTGGTTTCTTCCTTCATTGTATTCACTATTGCTCTCTTCTAATGTCAATTTACCAACATTTAAGTTGTAAAAGAGGTATACATGAAACACCAAAGTATTGTTTGAATTAAATATTGTCATTTGCAAGTACCTTCATCATTTCAAGTTAATTTAAAAAAAGAAAGTTGCCATGTTTCTTGACAAATTGATTGAACTCCATTGTATACTGATGTGTAAACTTATGTAGGCTGGATTTTTGTAATTTGCGTTATTACCAGTGTTAGAAGGTAACTAAGTACATTTATTCAAGTACTGTATTTAAGTATAATTTTGATGTACTTGCACTTTACTTGAGAATTTCCATTTTAAGCTACGTTGTACTTCAAGTTTCAAAAATGACATTGTTAAGAGTTGAACTACCAAATAGTAACGTATATAGTGTGGAAGTTAAAATTAGCTCCACCTCAATCAGCTACAACATTAATAGTAATGGTATAGTAATAATAATCAGATAATTGATATATAGTATGATACGGTAGCATTACAAGGAGAGGGGCCACTATGCTGTCTAATAAGCATTTTAACAATCGATAATTAAGTACTAGTAACTAGAGTATCTTTAAAGTGTGATTTTGCTACTTTTACTTAAAGGGACAGTTCACCCAAAAATCCAAAATACACGTTTCCCCTTACCTGTAGTGCTATTTATCTATCTAGATTGTTTTGGTGGGAGTTGTCACATTTTGGGACGTATCGGCCGTAGAGATGTCTGCCTTTTTTGAATATAATGGAACTATATGGCACGCGGCTTGTGGTGCTCAAAGCGCCAAAAAACACATTTGAAAAACTCAATGTCTCTTTCTAGACATCATGACCCAGTTACTGAAGATAATCCACAGATTTGTTGTGAGCAGTTTCATGTCTTCTTTCTACTGATGGATAGTTCATGACAGCAATCCTCCTTGAGAAAACGCACTGAGTTATGGATGTTAGTGGTAGAGAGGATAGCTAGGGCAGGGGGCAGGGCGTCAGCACTATGTAAGGGCAATGACAGAGTGGGTTTCTAGGGATTTGAAGCTTCCCGGTGCCTCATTTTTACGTAAACTCAGAGTGGGTGAACTAGTAAACAAACCAGGAGGCCAAAGTTATGGGGAAAGCTGGCAAGGCCTGGATGATTGTGCATGTGAGTATTTGTGTGTGTGTGTGTGTGTGTGTGTGTGTGTGTGTGTGTGTGCGTGCACGTGTGTTTCTCTTTGTAAACGATGCCACGGCATGCTGAGACTTGGCCAAGGTCTATGAGAGGAGCAACTCACCCAGGGCCGGAAAACAGCTCAGCTCAGTGTAGATTTGGTGAGAAATGGACAGAGAGGAAGAGATAGACATAAAGGGCTTCATGAATGTAAGACAAAGACACGAACTACAGCTAGTTCTTAATACAGCTGCAGATGATGTAAAAGGGAAAGAGGGTGAGATGTTTTTGATGCTGTGTGGGTTTGTGTTTGACATAAAGGGACATTGACAGGATGTAGACAATCAAAATATGGACATATGATTTCACCTCTCTTTTATCAAACACCCCCACCTCCTCCGTCCTTCTCCTCCACGCTCCTTTTAAATGAAGTGACACATCTGCCGACATTCAGAATGGCTGTGATTGTATGTTTATTTTTTATTTTTTTATCCATGCTAATTCAGAGCAATTTTTCTAGCAAACATATTATCTTCCCTCTCCTCGATCTGTAAATAGCTAAGTTTCTTCTTTATTTCAAATGGAAAAAGTTAAGGGAACTTTCTATCTGGGTTCCAGGCCATAAAGTAAGGAAAGCCCCAATATTTTATCCTCCTCTGTTTTTTATTAGGCCTCAGTCTCACAGTCTATCATTATAGTCCACACACAAACACACACACCCACACATTTTTACCCACCTTTCTATAAATAGAGTGCCACTGTTTTATGAGTCAAATCATTTTTTGAGGGGGTCATCGACAGGATTTTTTTTGCTCAGCTGCATTTCTCAGTTATCTGCGGAGCCCCCTAAAGTTCATGACGAGACATTTTTCGAGGACTACTTTTACATTCCCTCGCAATATGTTTCACTTTTTTTTGCAATATTTTGCGTTCTCTCACAATACTTTGCTTTTCCCATTCCTTCTGAGCCATAGGTAATTATCAGCTGCTCCCAGCACAATTACCCAGTATGGATCAGCTCATTTAATTTCACCTTGAACTGGGCATTAGGTGTGCGGATATAGTACTACTGCTCACTAGGCATGCATAGTTATGTATTTAGTGGAAGTAAACTAATTCTTCGATCAAGAGGTCTCTCCAGAAGAAAGTAGTACTGTAATCTGCAGGATGCTGTCATTTTCATTCATGAAGTGTAATCTTTACTTTACTCTACCCGAGAGGGGTTTCACTGAGGAAAAGGAGACGTCTCCAGAGGCGTAATTACAGATGTGCAGTTCAACCTACCTCATAAAGTTAATGTGGTGTATTTGTATGAGTCAAAAAAAAGCAACAAACAAGAATGTGACTGAAATGCTATAAACAGGGTCAATCAAACAGCATTTAATTATTTCTTTGCATTTTGGTCAGTGAAATTTCACTGTAGTTGGCACTCTTGTCTTTGTTTGTCTAGTCACGGTGGTTATCGGTCCAGTTTCTCTTCAGTGTATTCAGTTGTTGCTGAAGAAAATGTCAAAAGCATCGCTTCCTGTGAGACAAGACAGTTTCAGAGACTTACCTAACACTGGCTGTTTAGAACAAAACCTGCCTATAGTAGAATCCTTATTGTGTTGTAGAAACTTTTAGTGGACAGTCGCAAATCTGTAATTTATTCATGTAGAAATGTTCAGTATTTTTTATCTCAACCAATTCACACCTGACAGGATTTGTCAGCTAATGATCCTGGCAGAGTAGTTTAACAAAGAAGTTTCCAGAGGAGGGAAGCAGAGAGGGGAGACAGCCTCCACCCAGTTTCCCGGCTAACCAGCTAACTGTGGCCTGGCTCTTTACTAGTTAAACAATGGCAGACATTAGCGACCCACAGCTGGTGAAGACATTAGCTTTAAAGGAGAGGAAAAGTCAAAGGGCAGGGATCTCACAGGACCCTGCAGTCCAAGCTCTGTCCTAACAGGATGTCCTAGATACCATTTCTCATCCTCTGTGGACCAGCCGCTTCTCCGGTCTTCATAACAAGGAGTAACTGTGATGAAAGCCAAGGGCCAAGCTGAAGGTGGAGATATCTCTGATATCTCTCTCTCTCCCCCCTTTTCCCCCCCTCCCACTCCTTGTGACAAGCGATCACGCCGGTGGCACATTAATCAATCAGACATCTCCTGCCACTGCCTCATTTTGTCTCATCTCCGTGGTTCAGCTCTACAGGGACATGGCCATTAAAACTAAGAGACAGAGAGGGACAAAGAAAGAGATGAGGGGTGGAGCATTAAATAAGGCTGTGCGGTGGCCAAAAGCAATCTTGTGTCCCTTCTGACTCAGAGAGGCTCCTAAGTGCTTTTCCCTGGACTGTTAGTCACAGTAGAGACACTTAGACCAGTCTCAGGATAAACACACTTGTAGTTTCAAAAATTGGCTCGTACTGTATATCGGACCTCTTCATTACAGTTACATTAACATACATCAGTTTGCTGTTATTGGGAAAAACTCCTAACAGCTTTGTTTGTGTGATTTTCATCCATTATGGATTTGCCAGCAATGCTGAGTCAAAACTTGTTTTGCTGTCCAGTGTCGTGTATACTGACAAATACACAGGGAACATCTTTAAGTGTAGTGCCCAACTTCCCATATTCCATCTTCATTTAGACTGCTTGTTATGCCTTCGTTTTGAATGTTCCATTCAATTAAATCCATCTTTCTTTTGACACAAACTAATACAGGCTTCTCATAAGTCCACCAGGCAGGAAAATGTTAGAGAAGGTTTTATTTTACTGTGGCCCTGAGACCTCAACGCACTGCAGGTTACGAAAGCACATACAAATAGACAAAACACTAGCAAATTAAGAAAACATCTTCACTAATTTGACAACACATGCACAGGATTTAGAAATAAATTCTGCAAAGTCAGAAAATGCAACCAAATAGAGAAACACAATGCAAAAACCAAAAACACATTGTAGCTCACAAGGTAAGCAAAATCATAATTTTAGCATAATTCACTAATTCATTAATCAAATATATGCAGCAATTATATCATTTTATATAATGTATTTTTTTAAACAATTAGCATGTGTATGAATAGAGATCGATAATGTATACTGATATCGATATGTGAGAGCTTGGGAATTGTTGGGTCTCTTAAAATAATATTATAAAGATTACGGCCTAGACCTGCTCTATAGGACAAGTACAATGAGATCAATTCTGTTATGAATATAAATAAAATTGAACTGAATTGAATTTTAAAAAGATCTGATAATGATATTTGAGCTGATATTTATTTTGTAGCATAAACACATAACATAAAGCGTTATGATAAAAATCCAATAATTTTGGTTACTAAATAATTGTCACCAACGTATGTACCAAATGGGACATTTTATTAAACACAAACTAGTGCTTATATGGTGGACAAACTATTTGTTGGCGTCACTTTTTCTAAAAAAAAACAAACAAACAAACATTAAACATATCTTTGGCATTTCTATACTAAAGTTTCTTATTTATTGGCTAAAGTACATGCCGATACATTATAGTATCTGCAATGACAAAATATTCGGACCAACATATTTATCAAGTCAAGTATAAATCTGTTGAATTCCTGCGCTGGTGGCAAGGGATTCAAGGGAAACCACTTCAGCCATTTGCTATTCATCATCCTCTTATCAGGATAACATTTGCACAGTCCTCCAACAAAAAATCATGATCATCATAGTCAACATTATCATTTTTACTAACATTCATTTGTTTGCTTTCTTAGTTTTTTTTGCACTTCATGATGTTTCCCTGATGTATCCATGTTTCCCATTTGGGACAAATAAAAACGAGGGTAAAGCAGAGACAGGTAACACCTACACAAACCATTAACGCCACTGGACAAATCATAACACCCATTTGTCTTGTCCACAAAGTTTACACAACGTTAACAATACGTCTTTCACGAGCCTTTGCGATCTGTGAGGAGGATGAATCTCCATTTCCAGCCGTTGCACTTTCTTCCAGTAAAGCATCAGTTAGCTGAAACCTGTACATTCCAGTTTCAGCCACAAAATGATCCACATCTACAAAAGGGAATGAACTTTACACTTTTTAACCTCACTTCACACAAATGAGAATCATTATGGTACTAAAATTAGTTATTTATTAACCCTAAAGGTCTGAATCTTCCTCTAACGCTGTTAACGACACGGTGAATGACCTCTTTCAGCACCAGAGTGCCCTTTGGAAAGTGGCTCAGAGTCAGATTTTACATATCATGAATAATGCACATCAATGCACTACACTGTACTGTGTCCGACTCTCTTTCTCTCAGTAGAAACCATATCTTTCACAATCTTCATTATCCCCAGTTACTTTCATCCAGACACAAACATGCCCATGCGTTTCAGCAGACAGAAGAGGGAGCAGAGGTGGTATGTTTGAGTCATCTTCTGATTAGAGCTGCGGGAGTCAATAATACGCCAGTGCGGAGCCTTTGCAGGTTCAGAGTAAGTGGAGGAGAGATATGACAAAAAAAGGCCTACATTTATTCCACCACCTGGATACTTCTGCAGCTCTTTCCTTGTGAAGGCCTGCATCATGATGTATCTTTACACACTCTATTTACTATATGTCTGTGTGCATGTGTGTGAAAGTGAAATTGCAGAAGCGAACTGACAAACACAAAGCCTGTAGAGTGACACTGGAAAATACATACGTCTCTCCTCCAGCTCCATTTGTCGAACTCTGGTACCAGCTGGCACAACATTCCATCCTCTGCTCCCCACTCCAGTCCACTGGCCTCTCAGGCTCGCTTAACACTAACCCTGCAAGCTATTAAAAAACCCTTTACTGCTGCTGAATGACCCCCTCCTTTGTTTTCCTCAAGCCTTGTAAATGCAGCCAGAGAAGAGTCTGTACCGGCTCCTTATTGAAAACCAAAAGCAGATGAAAAGGCCAAGGCAAAAAAGTGGAAGTCAAGCTTCCCCTGTTACCCCTGTTTACTTCTCCTGCACAAAGAGCATTTTCCCTGACATTTTCTTAGTTTTGATACATTGTTAATTTTGTATTTGTACCCTGTGAAATGGCACAGTGCTGATGGGTGACAGACTTTATTACTGTGGGCTTTTCATGGACTTCTTGCAACAGTATGAGCACACAAGCTGGCAGACGTTAAAGTCTGTCTCTTGTATGTGAAATATGAATGCATGCAACTACTGCAGAACTACTGCAGAAGTCCAACAAAGGGGATTAGCACGGTTCTGCTGTTCCCCTCATAAAAGAAAATAAAAGGAGAATATAAAAGGAGAATGTTTGGAAAAACGATTGCTGTTTTAGCATTTACAGGGTGCAAAAAATGGCCTGGCAATAGTTCATTTCAGAGAGGTATGTAGCTAAGGCTGTTCAGTTATAAAATACATTACTGCCTGTGAATGGAACATGGAAAGTAAATGTACAGCGCTGAATTTTGGTGATGGCTACAGCTGGGCTACAAGGAAGCTTTGCAGACCTCAATAGCTGTTTTCTTTGTCACTCACCAAAATCACTCCTAACTATACCTTCCTGCATCTGTACAGAGAGTGTGACCTGGTTTTGTCCAGTAGTGAACATGAGCATGTTGTCATTAGCAACCCCAAACAGGTTGCGTGTGTGTGTGTGTGTTTCAGACACCTGATACAGGCATGATCTTGAGTCCTGCAGAATCTTTAAACCATCATGTAATGAGCAGCTGCAAAAGTAAATCACTCACAGCTCTCCAGGCAAAAAACTGAGAATAGAAGTTATAGTTACCTGGAGGGTTTTTTACTTCAGGGTTATTTTAGTTTTGCATTTTCATTACTTTTATCTTCATACCTTAATGCCCCCTTTTTTATGGTTCAGTGTGTAGGCTTTAGTGGCATCTAGCAGTGATCTGGTACATCTCAGATGTGTAGAGTGCAGGTTTTGGTAACATTAAACTAGCATACGTTATACTATTCACTACTTTAGTTACACATATATACGTTTCCTTATTATGGCCTGTCATGGCTATATTTCATCTGATGAATTTACTTTATTTATTCATTTCATTTTATAGGCAATTCCTTACATTTCTTGGCTTTCATCTTAGTATTATTAATTGTGGTGACCAGTTAGAGGCTAAATACAGATCAATTCAGTTACTTACTTACTATTACTATCAATAGCTTTGATCATCACTTTAAAGAAGCAGTATTTCCTCTAAATTGTGATGATGACTGACTGTATTCTATTTATCTTGAAGTTGTTTTCTGCTGCCTAGACATAAAGCCCAACAGCCAGCGAAAGACACACACACACACACTCACACACAGTTGCCTCAGTCAGACATGTGTGTTCTGCAGTGTTTCGGCTGATGAGCCCACAAGTGCCTCCAGCGTTGACTCAGTAAAGGCCAGTCTGCCCTCATCAGTGTTAGCTGCTGGTCCTGCTAATGGCTCATTCCTCTGGTTACTCTGGAATGAGACCAACACAAGCCTCAGGATCCCGTCTCACAGCACAGCATGCTGTTGAAAATGTCCAGATTAGCATGTCATTTCATCTACTGTGGAGTTTTGTCGCTTTACACAAATAACAAATATGCTGAAGTTCCAGGATCAGCTCACTTAACTTCCAAAGAAAGCCTACTTATTTTATGTGCAGTAAAAGTTAGTTTTTTGTTTGTTTTTTTGAATAAATGAAAAATTAAAAACAAGGAGTGTTAGAAAACAAGATCGATATCACGATATAATCTATTCATGAAACATAAGGCTACAGTCAGGAAACAGTTAAGCTGGTTCTGTCCAAAGGTAAAAAAATCTGCCAACCAGCACCTCTAAAGCTCACTAATTAACATGTTTTATGTTTTAGGTGCTGGACTATTTCTTAGCCCTGAGAAGTTGCCAGGCAACCAGCTGAGACGCCAGGAAGTTATTGGTTGTGACCAAGTAATAGCCCAGCACATAACTTTACATAAAACGGCAAATTGACACACTTCAGTTTTTGCACGGATTAAACAAACGAGATATAATACGCCACAGATGTGTGTACCAAGCAGTAGGATTGAGGACACAAATGCAGACAATGAGGCAGAACAGGTCAAAGAAAAGGACTTTACTAAACCAATTTTGAAATTAACAGGCTTAAAGTTAGGCACAAGAAGGCAGTTCAAACAAGAAAATCACATCCAGTAGGACAAGGCAGGCAGGTCAAAACACAGGTAGAAGATATCAGGCAGAAAATCAGCTACAAATGGCAAAGGGAATGGGCTGGTGACCTGGTTATATACACTGAAGGAGACTGATGAGGTAATGAGAGGCAGGTGTGTCAGCAGGTATGTGGCAGTCAGCTGACCAGGATAGGTGGGTCCGAGGGCATCTGGTGGACAGGTGGAGAGTGGCAGGTCCATCAGAAATGCATGGGCCTGGGGAAGTGTCTGGAGGCAGGGACAGAGGGGCCAACTAAGCAAAATAAAAACAACTCAGACAGCTGTCGTGACAACATGTAAATTAGTGAGCTTTAGAGGTGCAGGTGAGCGGATTTCCTTACCTTCAAATAGAGCTAGGCTAGCTGTTTCCCCCAGTGTTCAGTGTTTTTGCTAAGCTAAATGGCTGCTGGCTGTAGCCTTACATTTACCGTATTTGTAGCAGTCTTCTCATCTCAAGGCATATTCACATTACATCGAAAAAACAAGGGCCTTGCGCTGTGCGTCCCGCATTGGTCAGCACAGCATTTACCACTCTGGAACTCCTGGTGCCGCTGTAATGTTACTAAACGGCGCCACCTTAGCTACAATGCTAATGCTGCTAGCAGTAAATTGCTACAGTTCAGCGACTCAAACTGTTTTTGTAACAAACCTGGTATCTGCATCTGTATGTCGATGTTGCGCCAAGCTAATACCCTTTTTTTCTGGTCTCGATTAGAGGCCAGTTTGTTGTCGTACAGTTCTGGAAATTTAACAACACAAGTAATTTCGTTTTTCATCCATCTTTCAGTTCAAGCAGTGGTCGACAGCGATTGGCTGCGTCCACACAGCTCAGGACAAAGTTTATAAATTTAAACTTTTGGTGCTACCCAGCAACACTTGGTGGCTATCCACGCAGAGCTGTAGCAACGCACCACATACACAATAATGGGGTGATGCACAAAAGCTGTTCATCTATGTGAATACACCATCATTCTCTGTCAGAAATCATATTTACCAAAATGTCAAACTATTACTTTAAGAGGGGATTAGCAGAATCCTTGTTGATGCTCAAATTATTTGGTAGCTCTTCTGTATAGCCATTTGCTATAAATCCTCACTTAAAAGTATCGCTAGATGAAATGAAAATAAATCAGTCCAGATGGGCCTTTTTTGCAAGGCACCACCTTTAGCAGGGCAGGTTTGGCTGATCTCCATGTTCCACACTGGATGTATGTTCTGATGCAGCGCAGCAGAAACTGTTGACTCAGTGCTCTAAAAACATCAGGCGGAACAAAGAGAGACTGTCTAGTCAACAGCCACGGCCAGAGAGCAGCAAGCACCTTACTAATCCTGATGTTAAAAGTAAACTTCACCAACTCCCAAAACACTCTTATGTAACCACTCTGATTGGCCAATGGCTCGTATGACTGGCTCGACATCGGTGGAGAACTCTTCTCCTGGTTTGTTTTCAGTAACTTATTCGCACATGCTATACAGAACACCCACTTTATTTCGTGAAAACTTTACACTTGAGGACATGTGATGCTGAGAAAATAATGAGCAGGCAGGGGAGAAAGTGTGAAAACAGGAGAGAGATAAGCAACAGGATAGACAGTTTTCTGGCCCTGACAGCTTGGACTCTTCTCTAACTCATTCTGACACTCTGGCTCATGCATGCCACTCATCTCAGCCTCTGGGTGACAGGCTGTATGTGAGCGTGCGAGAGAGCTCGGACTTCTCAGTGTTTCCATGTGCACGCTAATAATCATCTACCCTCACTTACTGTATGTGCTAAAATCTCCAGCCAGACTCCGATCTCCCACCTCCTTCTCCAGCACTCTGACTCACGCCTCAAGCAGCCTCATGTCCATTCTTCACAGTATTATTTCCCCCGCACACACACACACTCCTTCATTTTTGCTTACATTCTTCGCCACTCTGGGATGTGCAAACAGACTTGACACAGGGGTCAAGGCAAGTTAGTCGGTGACCACCTGCTGGTCCTCAGAAACAGGCTCCAGGCTGTGTAGTGGGGGGTGGCAGAAGAATAATTAGTCTACTTTTAGCTCTCCACTAAAAACAGAAAAGATCAAATCAGTACCTTTCATCCAGCATTTTTTTCATTTATTTTCATTGCACTTATGCATTTTGTTACCTTGTGTTGTTATAATTGCTTCCATTGTCTTCCCCATATGTAAGTCGCTTTGGATAAAAGCGTCTGCTAAATGACTAAATGTAAATGTATGAGTTAACCTGATCTTTGTAGTGATAATCACAGATGTTGGTTAATTAATTGCACAGACGAGAAATTCATTTAGAAAGTGACTGGTCACACATACTGGTTGGCTCCAAATCCAAATATCCTGCACGACCATTGCTCTGACAAGGCCGGCTTTATGGAGCAAGCTGTCACCTTTATCAGTGTGCCAGGGTTTCAGAAATCTATCCAGTTGGGTTTCTGAATATCAGAGGCTGACTGGAACAAAGAGCTGCTTCAGAGAAACAGGAAATAACAGTGACAAAGAGAGCCTGTTGATGAGAGGCACAGATCTGCCTAATGAGAACCACAGTTATATGGCTTGGTGTTGCAATTCAAATATTATGGAAACTACCATGTTACTGATGTGAAGCATATATGCATGTTATCTGTTCATCACCTCAGGGCATTATAGTTTACATTTGGTATCTTTAAGTGCAGTCTCTTAACAGCAGCCTGCAGGGATCAGACACTAGCTCATTTCTCCCAGACTGATGTTGACTTTATAAGTCTAGGATTTGTATATTTGAGTTGAGTCATCGGCTAGTGTCAGAGGTTACTCTTAGTATGGTATGGTTGCGGTCACAGTACATTATCGGTAAGGATAGATTTGTAATATGAACATTCTTCATAAATGCAAAATGCATCCTTCCACACAACAGAGCACAGAACAGTAACTTATATATTGTCCACTAATGTACTGGTTTTTCAATGTACATGTTTCGATTATCAGTCATTCTGATTCACTTAAAGCTGCACCAGTCGATGTTGTTATATCACCAATGGATCAAATGACTACCTGTAACGTTAAAGGAGTCGGTCATAGTGACAAAAACACACCGGGAATTATCACCTAGCGCTGCAATTCCCCTCTGCTCTACAGAGAGTTTTAGCGTCTTTCAGGTTATTGTTTTTGTTTTTATGACCTGCAACTTAAAAGTTTTGGCTCAGGCTCACCACTCTCATCAACCTTGTTCTCATCTGCTGCAGGCAGGTGTTTTCAGGGCAACAGCTTTGATAAACCCACTGTTCACATACTGTCCAGCACCGAAAAGCAAGACGGGCAAACCTGTTAGCAAGCTGGTGAAGAAAGTGAACCATTTAGCAGCTAAAGCGCCAGATATGTCCCTACTAAGTTAGCAGAGACCAAAACAGAGCTAGAAGAAGAGTGAATATTGGACTTCCATTCACCGGGTCACCAGAAAAACCACTCAAAATGTATGATAATGTTGCTCTGTGTCTGCTGTGAATGAATTGGCAATTGTTAGCTAATATGTTGACCATAGCAACTTTATTAGTGTGAACATTTCAGTGTCATGTTTCCAGCTTGTTCTGACATAAAGTATTGCACTCAAAGACAATCTGTAAAAGCATAAATTATGGCACAATCAGGAGTTTATTCACATTCTGGTTGCTTTATAATTTTTCCTCATCACAAAGGCTTCGATAAAACCTTTTAGAAACATGCTGATTACTTTAGAGAGTGTCATTGGATAGGAAAGGAACTGGTTAGTGGGTTTAATTATGTGGATTACAGTCAGGATGCCACCCTGGAACTAAATGAGTTACTGTCGCTCAGATTTTTCAATCCAGCTACTTTTGCACATTTAGTGACACAAGTAATCTTACTCAGCAAGTTTTAGGTCAAGTTCTTATTTTATTTGAGAAGGATATTTGTTTCACCCCCTGTCTGTGTTTATACAGTGGGTGTTAATTTAACAAATTTTTTGTCTAACATACAATAGGTCTCACCCCCATTCTCATGAAGCTTTACAAAGGAGTAGTACATCAGATCTTATGTATTGGAAAATGACTGTAGACAAAGAAATTTGCCTTATGAGTTGTAAATGTCACAGTGGGCTAATTATATGTACATGAAATGTCATTTAGCTTCAGACCAACATTTGAAATGTCACTTCTGTGCATTCACATGAAATACCACGGATGGGATTTCTCCCAATTGTTGTGCAGCATTCAACCTCGCTTGTGTGTCTTTAAATAACACATATATATAGACACACACGCAGATGACGCATGATCACATAGCTGTCTGTTTTAATAAAATTATAATGACAACAAAGCAGGTGTTCCTCTTTGAATTTGGGCTCATCTGCTGTTCTGTGCTGAGCTCATTGGGCAATGACGCCCCCATACTCTCTCACTCTCTCTCACACTCTCTCTCTCTCCCTCTCGCTCTCACACTCTCTCTCTTTCTATCTGGACATTCATATGGAGGAGGAAGAGGCTGACAATGTGCCCAGGGATCAGGAGGAAAAAGTGAGGCATCTTTCCTGAGCTTTAATCATAATAGGAGTTATCTGGTGTGTAATTTGTAGCTGGGTGGCACCTAAATAAAACCGCTTTCTGTCCTCCCACTCCTCACATTCACACAGACGTGTTAAGCTGCTGGCATTGCTGTATGAGGACACAGGCAGCCTTTGATGTTCTCCTCTATGATAAATTGCGACTGCAGTGGGACACGGTATAAAACTGTGATCAGTCTGGACTTGTAGATAGAAAGTATTCAAAGAGGTTCTTATCAGAGTACAGCTGTTTGATGTTATCCAGAGCAGATTTCTCCCATAGTCAGCCAACCATACCACTGGCAGCTCCAGGAAGGACGCCGCCCAGCTTTGAATGTGGCTGCACAGCAATTCATGTCTCCTCAGCTTTCACGAGTTCAGACTGTGTTCTGTATTGAGTTACTTTTGTAACTTTAAAAAAAATCTATAATCCACCTCAAAGTACAATATTGATTTTTGTCAAATAAACCTTTAGTCAGTGGCAGTTCTCTATATGAAAGTTTGAAATTGGATTTAGCCTTTGTTCATGCCCGAAAAGAGCAGTTTGCATCAAAGCAGTGCCTTCATATTTACTTATGTAACAACTGGTTGTAGTGAAATAGGTTAAAAGCCAATTAAATAGTTATACATCTGTGTCTTAGGGACATCTGACTGTAAAGAGGATGATAAGTAAGACACAAATAATTCTAAGATCAGACTTTTTTTCTAGCACATGTAGTTCTTTATGCATAGATAAAGTAGTATCAGTGAAAACTGTACAACGGAAGGAGCCATATTTGTTTAAACTGGGTCAATAGAGTTGCAAAAGCCTATTTGTCCTGATGTAAGTCAGCTGTTACATGTAAATGGCTAAAGAGGAGAGTATTTCCAAACAAAACAGCTAAAAAGGTAAATGAATATTGGACTTACTTTCATCAGGCGGACACGAACATGACTTCTAAAGAATGCTAGTGTTGTCCCATATCTGCTGGATGTGTGAATAGGCAACGTGTCTGCTAACACATTTGCAAAATCAACTTTATATGGTGATAATATGTCAGTGCTGTGTTTCCACCTTGTTCTGCTGCACCAAACAATGACCAAAACAATATAATAATACTGCTTTAAAGTAGCAGTGCATGACAAGCTGCTACTTCAGAAGGGTCATTATTCTACTGTTTTGTTTGTTCCAGCCACTAAAAATGTACGATGTAACGATTTCTGACCTTAAGGATTAACCCCAAACCAATTGCTTTCTCTGTCTTTCTCTTTTCTCTCCCCTCAGGACAGGAGAGCTTTAACTCTCGCTCCCTGGCCCTGCAGGCCCAGAAGAAGATCCTGAGCAAGATGGCGACTATGGTGGTGGCCAACATGCTGACAGATGACACCAGCAGCGAGATCTTGGACGAGCTCTACAAGACGAGCCGGGAGTTCACCAAGAGCAAGAAGGAGGCCCACAAGATCATCAAGGACGTCATCAAGATCGCCCTGAAGATCGGCATCTTGTACCGCAACCACCAGTTCAGCCCCGACGAGCTGGACACAGTGGAGCGCTTCAAGAAGAAGATGAACCAGGCGGCTATGACGGCAGTGTCGTTCTACGAGGTGGAGTACACCTTTGACAGGAATATTCTGTCAGAGCTCCTGCTGGAGTGCAGGGACCTGCTTCACACCCTGGTCGAGCATCACCTGACCGTGCGCTCACATGCACGCATCGATCACGTTTTCAACCATTTTGCCCACGGGGAGTTCCTGGCCGAGCTGTATGGGGACGGAGAGGAGTACAGATGCTCTCTGAGGAAGATCTGCAATGGCATCAACAAACTGCTGGACGAAGGAACGCTTTAACCTCTCACCCCTGACCTCCTTCACCTTTAGCTCTGTCTCTCGCTGGCCTCTCCTGCCTCCTTCTATTTCCTTTTCACTTGCTCACCCCTGACTGCACACATCCTCCACCTTCTTTTTGCCCTCGTCTTCCTGTTTCTTCTTCATCCATTTTCATGAAGAGTTGTAACATCCTGGGAGGGATTTTTTGTCTGTCCACTCAGTGGATCATTGTGGCACACTGGGACAGCCTGTATCATGTTGTATGCATTATAGCATTCCAAGTCATCCCCTTTGTGTGCAAACGTTTACTGTACCAATGGCCAAAAACCGTAAATTAGGTATATTTGGACATGGAAGATAATCAGTGGTAGTAATCAGTCTCTCTCTCTCTTTGTGTGTGTGTGTGTGTGTGTGTGTGTGGGCACATGTGTTTGTATGGGATTTGCTTGAATAATGTGTTTGTATATAAGACCAACAATGACATGGCGTGTGTATTATGTATCCGTGTCAATCTTCTCTACAAGGGTGTAACACTTGTCTTTTATTAAAGATTTCTTGTAAACGTTATTTTGCAGTTCTTCTGACAATCAATACCCCCATGTGAACTGGGAAACGTTTTAGGAAAGATGGATTTGTTCCTTCTTGTTGGCTGTCATAATGATAATTTTCTCTCATGACTCATGTCTTCGACAACATGTGAAGGAAAACAATGATTCGCCTGCCGGCAAACCAGTTACTTTCATATTAATAACTAATAACTAAAACTAAAATATATAAAGATTTGGATGCCTTTTTTTAAGGGGAAATAGCCACCATGATAGAAAATGCATGCATGGATCGGATCTGGAAAATAAGCCACAAATGGTGCATGAAGCTACTACTTTCCCGTCCATTTGACACACATGCACGCCAGGCATAAATTTGCCAACACTCTTTTTGAAATGAGCAGGAAAATCAGTGATTTGTCATTTCCGGTTCATTAGATGCCCTCTGGTCTATTCTGTTCTCCAGTTCAGGAAAACATATTACTGGTGGCTTGGTGTGACTCCAGCTGAATTATTTTGGCAGCCAGTGGCGAAGAAGTCCAGTTTTATGCCTCTGTCTCCTTGTAGAAAAACAAAACAGACAGACCACCCTCTCGCTGAGCCTCCATTTGCACTCACGTTCTTGCTCTCAGGCAGACACACATGCATCAAGTTAGTTATGCAGTTATAATCTATTTAAATGTTATTGAAGATTAAGAGAAAGATGGCATTGATGTCATTAGCCATATACTTAATTTACTTCTATTGCCCCTTCTTGAATCAGACTGTCTGGACATGAGGTAGCGATAAATTGTTTCAAACACATTCAAATTCATGCTGTAGATAGGTTCTGATTAGAGAACTGTTACAAGACGAGAGGACACCAGAGGCACACACATGTATTTTTTGATGTTGTTCTGGATTTGACTGCAATTGGATTTCAGAAGCTGATATGATTTCTTTATTCTTTTTTGTTATCTAACCTCCAAAATCCTGCAGGAAAATTCAGCACTATGGTAGTTTGGTACAGCACACACACATTTACAAACACAAGTGAAATTAGTAGTCGTAATCAGTCAGTCACGTATGTAGTTTTGGTCAGGGAGTATATATATATATATATATATATATATTAGGTGTAAGGGACTGGTTTTTCAGTTTCCATGACACAGGTCAGCACAGTATATACCATAAACCAAAATTTCACTCTATGCCTGTCATTAACCCTGTCATTTACTCTTAAACCTAATAATTTAAGTATTGCCTGTTAGTAATACATTCCTATTACTAAAGTTGGGGGACTCTCTAGAGACAGAGTTAAAAAAGTATCTTCAAAATTGAAGCAGCATGGCTGAAGATATACTGACTAATTGATAAGCTGTAAAAACACTGGAAGCTAGACTTCGCATAATGCAACCAATAGCATCTTTTCTTTACACCCAAACTGCCTGGTATGAACCCACATCTCCATGCCCCGAGTTTGTAATGCAGTCTCTGAGCCCAAGTAAAAATAGCCCTAACGACATTGTTAGGGGTCATTTTCACACTTCCTCCAGAGCCACAGATGACATTATACAACTGTTTTCAGATGTGCAGTTAAACAAGACCACACACGCAACACATAAACAAAACAAAAAAATACACTTATCTTCTAAATGTCGAGGAGGGCTGGTGGTCTAAAACAGCCTGGGGTTTAATGAACTCCCTAAGCTGCCACCTAAAATAGTCAGCGGGTTCACCACTTAATGTCAGCTGGTGAAAGAGAGGCCCAAGTGTTGATAACACCGCTGGGAGGTCAAATGTTTGATCCCCCCTGCAGATGTGCACATGGCTCCTTTCAAAATGTCCTTGAGGAACACAGAGAACTACTGGCTCATTTACTGAAACTGCCTGAAGGTGGGAAAATGTAAAAATAGTACACCTGTTAAAACAAAAAAAATAGGAAATTATTAACCAGGATTTGGCAGTGTGACAGATGTGCCCACAGTTAGTCTCTTTAAACCAATTTGCACAAAAACAGATGGCAGGATAGTTAAGATTTGTGCTTTTTTTATTGTTTTTTTTTTTTTTTACTGTTTTGTACATTTTTGAGCCTCAATCCCTTTTTCTGATTCCATGTACAGTAACTTCTCCATCTACTCTTTGCTCTCCAATGTGTGTTTAAAAGGAGAGCATAGACCTCTAGTGGTGAACCTGCTCCTCACACAGATTAATAATGAGGGAGATGCATCTGTCAGTCACAACAGTGTAACTAATTAGAAATAAGTTGCTCATATTTTTATCAAAGGGACTTAACTTTGTTATAATGTGTCATAACTGCTGTTCAAATTGAGCAAAAAAAAACATTTCAAATGGGACCTATTAGAAAAGGCCTGGTGACCACACATAGCAATCTGAATAAAAGAATGGACGATCCTCAATTTCCTCTGGAATGAAACCTGAGGTCACTGCTCCAGTCTTTGAAGCCCTACAAACAGTTTGCCTTTGGGTCTGATATAAAGAGAAAATTCATGTCCTTCTATCTTTGCCTTGTTCTCTGGAGACAGCCTATGTTTAAACCTTCCCAAAATTAAATCATCAGGGCATTTACAAACAACAGAAACATAGAAATAAATGTCATGTCAGCAGTGCGCCCACCACCTCTTCCCCCAAACACACACTTGTTGTACAAATAGCCAGTAACTATGGTTGTCATGTGTGTGGTTTTTCCCAATTTCAACCAACTACAATTGCATGTCAAGTCAGGTGCACATCACAAACGTTGAGAAACATCTCCCTTAAATAGAAGCCCTGAGAGGAAAGTGGGGGGAAAAATCCAGTGACCCATTTAAAGTTTAATCTCTGAAACAGGTGGGGGGGCATAGATCAGCAGTTCATTGAAATTTGCTTTGAAGTATGCTGCTATAGTACTACTGCTTCCGTACATTCAGCAATGTTTTAAATGGTATGCTCAGAACTTCCTTCAGCTCCTACCAGGATAAAACACTGGTACTCGGCATTGGAGGAGAGGCACAGAGAGGGAAACTGATCTCTAAATGGAAGTCACTGGCACCCAGTCCCAGGCACCAGGCTAAAAACCTAGGTACAGACTCTAATTTAATTTTCAATGCCCACATCCGGAATGTGACCAAATCTGCTTTTTATCACTTGAAAAATATTGCCAAAGTGCGTCCATTTCTTTCCCAGGACAATACTGAGAAATGCTTTTATCACTAGTAGACTGGACTATTCTTCTCCTTTCCAGTCTATCAAAAAAAGCCATAGCTCAACTTCAACATCATTCAAAATTCAGCTGCTCCTGTGCTGACCAGGACCAGACGGAAAGCACAAATTACACCTGTTTAAAATCGCTATATAATACTTTTGAGGTTCTGATTGAGGCGCTTCATTAATTTTTATCCTTTTTTAAACTGTCTATCGTGAGTCTGGGCGGCTCAAAACTGTGGCGGCTGTGGCTTGGTGGCAGAACGGTCGCCTGCCAATCGGAAGGTCAGCGGTTCCCCAGCCATGCGTCAAAGTATCCTTGAGCAAGATACTGAACCCCAAAATGCTCCCGAAGCTGCGCCTTCAGTTTGTGAATGTTCCCATATGTAAGTCGCTTTGGATAAAAGCGTCTGCTAAATGACTAAATGTAAATGTAAATGTCTGACAATGTTGTAGGAGTACAATCCTAAATAGGTGGAATACACTTGTACTCAACTACATCAAGTGAGCTGTGAGTGCAGCAATGATGGTAAGTGTCAGGGTCATGAATTCATGTTTTCCCAGTAAGATCTATACAATATGGCCAAAGGTATGCGGACACCCAAACATAACAAAAATATGTGACTGTTGAACATCTCATTCCAAAACCACAAGAATTTGGAAACCTGGCTGCAGGGATTTCATCCCGTTTAGCAAGAAAATCATTAGTGAGGTCGGCCACTGAGGTCTGGCTCATTTAGTTCATGTTCCAGTTCAACCCAAAGGACTTGAATGAGGTTGAAGTCAGAGCTCTGTCAAATTCTTCCACACCACGCCAAGAAAACCATTTCTTTATGGACCCGGCATTGTCATGATGAAAAAAGGAAAGGGCCTTCCTTCTCAAACTGTTGAAAACACTATTGTCCAAAGAATCATTGTATGCTGTAATATTCAGATCCTCATTCTATTTACCAGGAATGTAAGGGCCTGGCTCACTCACTATAAACCATGAAAAACAATTCCAACTACACAAAAGTGTGTGGATAAGGTGATGTACAGTAATAGTACTGGTAAAGGTTTTTGCTACTCAGAAAGTGACAGCTATTATGAAAGCTTCTCTAGTCTCACCTAGTTTATTCACAATAATTCACAAAATATATCATTATGAAACTGTGGTATATTCAGCAGTACATTCACTATATATAACAGACTTGATCTGGGAATAATCTCCTATAGCATACACAGATCCATCAGAATTTTGTTTAATTTGGTCTGTGCCTCAAAATATTCACCAACAGCAACAGTTTTCATAAGACACCAAGAATTTAAATAATGAACTTGAAACTAAAATTATGTGTAACAATCTCCCCCAGAGTGAAACTATGCAAAAACTTGACTTAAAGGCCAAAAATGACTGAAGAGACTACAGTGTTCATTACTAGTATTCCAATGGTTTTCATTGCTCAACGTAATTTCTCATATACAGCTTCTTTCATCATTTCTAAAAAAGCTAATAAATGAAACAAGTTACTGTAAATATATAGATATCTACTACTGTACAGGAAGATTTGAAAAACTCCTCATTTTAACAAAGATAAAAGACCAATTATTTGTTCCAATTCAACAGTTTAATCTCCCATATGAGGCTTTGACAGACACGTTGTTGTTGAATGCTAAAAGCAACATAAAACAAGTAATTCTAATTGTTTGATTTATGATTAGGTGTTCCAGTTTTTATAGATAGGCTAGCGCATTAGTACTAGAAACTTTTGAGTCATGTTGAGGCTTTCTTACAGTTTAGAACAGCTTGGGGTAAAAGAAGAGTGAACTGATGTTTTTTTGGTATCAGAGGTCAGGAAATCCTTGTCGTGGCATTTTTTCAAGATGCTTCTAGAGGGAACAAACAGTATAGTGAGTGTAGTTACAGCTGCTGCACACAAGATGTCAGTGGTGTGGTACATTTTGCACATGGTGACAGACTGAGCTAAGACAGACATTGAAAAAGATCAGTAAAAGAAAAATCAAATATATGACGGATTGGTATTAAATATAGTCGAATAAATTAAGACTGCTTGTTGAACAAAAACTGGTACTGAAGAGATGTCCTCAATTGAATAAAGGACTCAGTCGATGGGCCCCAGTTGTAGTTACATGAAGATGTGTTTATTGCAAACAAATCTGTCACAGAGAAGCAATTTGGCAGCATTTACCAATGGGCACAGCCGACACAGAACTTAACTTTACATCCAGATACATTCAGTACCAATAGAAAGAGGGTGGTACACACAGATCATAAATCAGGAGACACCTCTGATGAAGAAAGACTGCATCAGTGTGTGTAACTCAATCACAACAAAAGGAGTTCAACAGCTTATCCTCAAGGCCCACCTTATCTACAACCTCAGACATCTGGCTCCCAAATCAACATGATCATCAGGGCTGTAAAAGAGCCTGAGGCCTTCTCTACATCAAACCATTATTACACCAATTAACCATGAATTTCTATTGTACCCCTCATAAATTCTATTACACCCATAAACCTTTTATGACTCCCCCAAAATCTCCGACCCTGCTGCGCAACCTCTGAATCTCCCCTCTGCTGATCTGTTTGGTGATTATCACTGCTTAGGATGATTACATGATATTCCTTGGACGTGTCCTTTGGTGTTCTTACTGCATTGAGTATCCGATAGGCCTGCTCTTGGCAGTGCTCCTGTTCTTAGACCGCTGAGGCAGGCAGAGGACAGGAAGTACAGTCACCCCAGAGAAGGTGGCAAACATCCCATCCTGCACTGCACAGGGCACAGTGATGAAAGCATCTGCACTGTGTTGGCAAAATGGCACCAGTATAATATTTAAAGATAATGGTGGTGGTGATGATGGTAAAAATGGTAAATGGACTGCATTTAAATAACACTTTTTCTTCCACCTTAGCGGACCAAAGCGCTTTACAGTTTTGCCTCTCATTCACCCATTCACACCCCGATGACGGCGGAGCTGCCATACAAGGCGCTGGCCTGACCCATCGGGAGCAACTCGGGGGTTCAGTCTTGCTCAAGGACACTTCGACATGGGCTGGCGGAAGCCGGGATCGAACCGCCGACTTTCTGATCGAATGACGACCCGCTCTGCCGCTAAGCAACAGTCGCCCCAATGATGATGATGATGATGATGATGATGATGATATAGCGAGTCTTTATATTATTATAAAGTGTCAGAATGGGAGTTTTATCAACTCTACGTGATGAATACATATACATGTATCCATAACTGAATAGTGTATTCCATATAATGAGCACAATTGCACATTGCTTTGAAAGAGAAGACACAATTCCACGAACACTTTGCATTATTCTGTACTCCAACACAACATTTGTGCAAAACAATAATACAATTTTATAAAGCTTGTGGTGTTAAACATTTGACACTCGTTTTTGAGGCCACATGATGTTGTTTTACTTGACTTTTTTATTTTCATTTCACGTGCTGGATCATTTGTGAACACCTAATGAACCTGAAAGTGTTACAATTAACCTTTATTGTGTATTCTGTTATTAAATAGACCTGATATGATTATAGTGCTTACTGCTTGATAAATGATGAGTATATAGTGTAATATGTTTCCCGCTCTTCACTCACTGAAACCTTAGGACAGCGCAGGATAAAGAGAGAACAAGAGAAAGAGGAAAGGTAGAGCTGAGAGGGAGCACATTAAAATGAGAAAAGCCTTGAAGGACAGTGCAGCCAAATGCCGAAAAATGTACAGATACTGTAAGTTCAGGAGCAAGGGACCAAGGGCATTGTTAAATAATAATATTATATGTCAGCAGGTCCGTCCTCAGGACACTATATCATCACAACTATCCTTACCGAGTTGATTCTATGTTTTAAAAAAAAAATCTAGTAAAGGGCTTTAACATGTATCATGTTTCTCCCCCCCCAGTTACTCAGAGCTACCAGAGCTTCCAGTCAGAGCTCTGAGGAAATGCCAGGTGCAAAACAAACACTCTAAAAGTGCACAAAAATTGAATTTATGAATAACTATTAGTCTTACTCATTGGAACTAAAGACACTTAACAATTCTGGATGTTTCTGTGTGGCGTAATAATACTAAAACATGTGATACCGGTACAAACAGAAAACAGACAAATATTTCAACAAAACAGTTACAGTGTAGTGGTCATAGCTCGACCGCACAGGTGTTTTCACTTATGTTGCTTGGTTAGACCTCTCCTCAGGACGTGTACAAACTGAGCTTTTTTGACTTCTTCCTCACTGTCTGGTTCGTTTTGTTGCACCTTGCAGAGGAGGAAAATCACAGGTGTAAATAGTAAGATTGATGATGGCTGAACTCCATTTAGCTGCTTTGCTTTCATGGTCCTGGTATTGTGGTAAAGACCTTTTCCTTTTCCTACTATGACAAGCCAATATGTCTGCCGTGAAAAGTGTGGTGTAGCTGGGAATCAACATATTGTATTTTATTAAATGTACCTAAAGCCAAGCTGAACTATAACAGATAGGAGGCGCACACACGAACCACTAACACAGCCAGCCAAAAGTGATACTAAATCTTAACAGGGTGAAAGATAACAAAACTTCCCTCCTACATGCTGTGTGGGTAAAAGAACAACTGATGGTGAACAGCATTAAGTCAGAGCTACATTTACTCTTCTGCACCCCCTCCTGTTGCTCAGGTCTAATAAGAAAACTGGGAAATTAAACCACTTCATTTTGTTAGGAGCCTCATTTTGGGAATTGAATAGACCACTGGAAACAGCACCTAATAACACCTGAATCATCCATAAGAGACGAAAGCCTGACATCTAATTAGCAACACACTGATCCCATGAAAGCAAAGTGGTCGTAAAACTGACCTAATATATATATTCCCCTTTGTTTATGTGTCTAATTGTTTGCCTTTTTAATACCGGTGGCTATTGCCTAGCCAGTGGAACATCTACAACCGTGACGCAGATTGTGTGTGACGCACGCAAACGCTGCGAAAAGTATTGAACTCAGTGTTTACTCCCCTGCACACTTAACAATGTTACGGGTCAGCGATTAAGTAAGTAGCATGAATGGTGTTTACCTCCAGTCCCGCCTTGTCTTGTTTCAAAGGTTTTTTTCCCTGCAAAAAACTAAAATCTTCGAAAAATGGTTGAAAAGGTTCACTCCGCTACTATCGAGACATTTCCACTTTTTTTAAAAAAGAAAATCTGAATTAACTTTTGATATATTGGCACTAGAAATAGCCTATGTGAAGTCATATAATTGCTTTCGTTTGTTTCCCCTGGTCAACAATGGGGAAATTACATTTTAGGGCTCATCACCAGCTGAAATGTCTTTTAATTTGGACACTTTTTGCAGTGTTCTCCTTCTCTTCCTCCTCCCCATCCTCCTCCTCCTCCTCCTCCCCCTCCTCTGTAAAAGACGGAGGGGGCAGGTCTTGCTGTAGTGGGCTCTATTACTGCCTTGGCAAGTGATGCTGTATCTCACACGGGGCTTGGAGAGCCTCCCTGCTTATCTGGTTATAATTATAGCGAGGTGACCTGGTTTCAGCACCGCGGCTCGTCAACAGCTCCAGTGCACGGCGGAGATTTAGCCAGCTCCTCCCCGCCCGGTGCGTCTGACAGAGCGGGTACCCAGGGCGCAGCCTCCGCGGCAGTTTCAGCACCAGAGGCCGACCGGAGCGGAGCTGTCCACACATTCAGCACTTTTCTCCCGGAGGTGGGAACCAGACCGCAGACAGTAAGACAGCCAGGATATATCGTCCTCCTGGACACTCCTGCAGAGCTTATTTCAGGATGGCGTCAAAATCCGTTGCCATTTTCGTCCTTTTCCAGCTTCTAGCCCTGAATGTAGTGAGCCAGATATCTGCCTTCCCCACACCTACAGCCTCAACGGATGGTGAGTTCGCCCCTAACCGTGCCTCAAAAATGTATGATAATACTAAAACATTTTTGCAAGAATACTGCGGAAATGTTGGAGAGAACTGTTTCGGGAGGCAGTCAGTGATTACAAAGGAGATTTTAAAAACGCCACGAAGTGCAATAAGGTCACAAAACTCTCTATTCAGCACACATGGCAACCTGAAAATAAAAAAATCCTACAAGGTTATAATAAACTCATTAAGCAAAATCATTACTGATCATCTAACCCTTCCATCTGCATAGATTTAGAACATTTTGGCCATTACACGTTGTACAACTAGTAAAATGGATAGGCTGTTATTGGACTATCTTGAACAAATTCTGGTCATCTTTGTATGGCTTTTATAATTTTTCATATACTGCTTCAGATGGACGCCCCAATTTTAATGCAGCTATAAAACGGTTGACTAACCAGATGTAGCAAAAAACAGTTAAAGTTCAGCCCCAGCTCAGCAGTGACTGGCGGGGTTTTTAACGACGCCTAGTCGCATGTTATTGCCGCTTGTGGTCTATTTTCGCCGCAGTTTAATCTTTTGTTTGATAATCCGATTAAGCTCTGCCTCTGCGGTGGTGAGTTGGAAGAGCATAAACGACCCCATAAGTCTGAAAGCTGGAAATGTATTTTTTTTTTTAAATCTATAAATCAATGTTTAAAAAGTGACAATTTTTAATAGAAGTGGATTATCTTATTTTAGATTTGTTAAAAAGCCTTTTGAATTTATATTTGTAACCTACTAAATCTGGGTCTTCTTATTAATAATAAAGTCAGCTTTAAGCCACCAGTTTAGTAATTACTTTTTTTTTTTTCTGTTGCAGATAAAACTGTGTACAATAGACAGTTGACAGAAGAAAGACCACTACAAGATCAGGTAAGCTCCTCTTTCTCCATGCCCCATACAACCCATTTTCACATCCAATATCCTGCCAAATGGGCTTTGTGGTCACTTGTCAAACAAACCATTATTAGCCCAGCAAACATTATTAATCAAAGTTTATATCCTGAGTGGAAAATATTTGTTTAATGTTCGTCATTTCCCCAGATTGCTGAGGCGGACAGCGTGAAGGCTGCAGTACAGTCAGCTGGTAAGAGGAAACCTTACTGCCAATCAATTAATGACTTTATTTCCGCCCTGCTGAGTGGGTTCATGTTGCAACACTTCCAGTAAAACAGACATCATCTGTACTGAGAAATAACAGAATATCAGAACCACAATAATGTGAGAGGAGTTCATCTCTACCACTATTATTTCTCCAGTTTGATCAGTTTGTCTCTCCTGCCTTTCAGAGAGCAAGCAACCCACTGCCTCCAAGGACACAGAGTCAGAGCAGGACCTTGATGACTTAACCGTCCTGAAGTCACTGGCTGATGGCCAGAAATCAAAGGAGGCCACTGAGGTACCACTCAAGAAGGAGGTCCAGTACGTTCCAGATGAATCAGATTCGACCAAGAGCCGGCGTCTGGCTGACGACTATGACTCCACCAAGAGCGGGTTGGACGACAGCAAGTACCAGGGTACGCACACCTGTCACCATGCACCTTGTTCTAACAGGCCCATGTCCCGGCGTTGTCTGTAAAGGTGCAGTGGGTTAGCTACTGACCACTGGTGTTGGGTCTGAGTCCTTCTGCTTGTGTGACCTTTGCCCCTGTCGCCAAGGGTAAGCCTCATGTCGCGTGCTTCTCTCTAACAGTGACGGGCCACCAGGCGGACATTTTAAGAAAGAGTATTGTTGGCCGAGAAAACGTATGCGTGTGATGGGAATAAGCGGCGACAGATAGAAAGGGTCAAAGACAGAACACGTGCACGCAAGAGAGAAAGATTATCCTCGCCCCCTCTCAGACACTGCATTTGGGAAAGCTAATGCTAGGCTACTGTACCGGCTTCGTCTTTGATCTCTTCACAGGAGACTTTTAAGGCTTGCATTTTTCTCATAGACACCAACCGTCCCTATCTCCATCTCATATGGAATAATGAAGAACGAGAAATATCCAACATTTGGGACTGATCTAGCATCATCTTAAGAAATCCCATAAAAAAAAACATTTGTCCCCATTTGCTGTCATCACTCTATTTGGTCCAAATACAATCCTTCACTTAATTTTTAATTCATATTTGGGAGTTCACTCTAAATCCAATCCTTTGCTGACACCTGCACAGATTTTTAGTCTCAGTAGATTTCCTCAGATCAGCACACATTTCACTGTATACGCATGAAATTTGATATCCAGTCCAATCATCGGCATAAAGCAGAGACTCTGAGGTGAGGTGACTCAGACACAAAGCGCTGAGTGCTACACTTCATTGATTCAAGCGGTTGGTCCGGCAATGACAAGCAGCTCATCAGGTTACGCTACATCTATATTTGGCAAGCGCAGTCTGGATTTAATTTCTTATTTCCTAGAGTGAGACAGAAATAGGCTCAGTGTTTGAAGGTAAAGTACATCACTGATGATTCAACCTGCCAATACAGGCAAAAGTATTCTAGCCCTGCTTATTTTTATTGTGTGTGGATGTTGGAAAAGCAGCAGGGACCGTTATGTAAGAGTCAAGCTGTTACAATTGCACATTTCTTACTCAATAATACAGATATAGATGTGTTGAATATGAGGAAAGGAGAGTACGAGTCCTTTATTAGTGACAAATCTTTTCCCTCCCAATCAGAGAGTGACTTTGTTTCTAGTTTTGACATTGTATGGTACCACAGAGAGACAAAGAAGAAGAAGAGAAGTAAATTAAAGTAGAGAAGGGAGAAAACCAGCTTCATGAAATGTTTAATTTGTTAGATTGTTAAAAATGGAGAAAAGATCCAAAGAATATTGTCAGTTATGATGTAAACAAAAAAGTAGTTAAGAATTAAAGCAGAAACACCTGCTTTATACCTGCACACAGCTAATAAGCATGGCACAAATGACAACATGTGTCGTCTCCTCTCAGATGACCCAGAAAGCTTCCGTCAGGTCGACGGCACTCCGCTGACAGCAGAAGACATTGTCCAGAAGATCGCAAACAAGATCTACGAGGAGGACGACAGAGGGGTGTTCGACAGGATCGTCTCCAAACTGCTCAAACTCGGGCTGGTAGGTTGTGAGCGTGTACTGTCGTACGCTGTTCGATTCCACACTTCTCAACAGGAAGTCTCTCTCTCTCTCTGCACTATCCCGCTTCCTCACACGGTGAGGAAGAGATGTGTGAATAGCGCTTTGGACTGTGCTTTTAGTTGTGAATTACTTTTTGACACTCAATAAGTAGTTTGGCAGTGCCCAAATTGCTCCCTGAGATGGTTCTTTCAGTGACAGTGATCAATATGAGAAACGTAGAGGTCTACAATCAGTACATGTTGTTCTATTCTACCACATCTCACGGCACATTTGTTATTGCAAACAATTCTCAGTCTGTCTCTTTCTCTTTGACTCTATGTAGATCACAGATAGTCAGGCAGATACTCTGGAGTACCAGGTGGCCGAGGCTCTCCAGGATCTCATCACCAAAAACGCCAAGAACAATGAGATTGAGGACATTGAGAGCAACGACCAAGAAACCAGGGGAGAGCAGGACGACCAGGGTTCAGACGCAAACACGGTAAAACCTGCATAGAAGTGATGGCAACGATAACAGTGATAACAATGAGGATGACAACAATAACAATCCAAAACAATCTGGCATTTCCAGGACACATGGGAACCACCCAGGCGCCGCTACAACGAAGACGAGGAGAATGAGGAAGAAGACGAGGAGATTGAGGACGAGGTGGACAGGGATGCAGAAGAAGAGGGGGGCGACACAGCCGACAACGCCTGGGACAAAGATACCGAGGAGGGCAACGAGGTGAGCCCTGAAGACGGGCTCCAGGACCTTCAGTACTTCCCGAACTTCTACCGTCTGCTCAGGAGCCTCGACGCGGGTAAAAGCACGAACACACCCCCGAGGTCACTGTGACATTTTAGATCAGCGGCACAAAAATCATTGCTTCACAGCATCCTTCATACAAAGATTCTTTGAAAAAGAAAAGAAGTTCTTCAGATCAAGAGCAGTACTAGAGAGCTGTTGTTGTCATGGCGATATTGTTCTCATGGATGAGTCAATGCATGTTCTCTCCGCCTTTGTTTCCACGACACATCTTCCAAGGAAGAGTGGTTGAAACAGACACACGCATAACAAATTATTGATGATCCCATCATCATGACCCCCAAACTCAAACACAATGTGGTAACATTAAGACAAATTACCGTTAACAAGACATTGATGCAAGATTGGTTTGGAATTTGTCCTCTGGCTTGCTGTTGCAGATCAAGACACTCAAGAGAGAGAGACACTGATCACCATCATGAAGACGCTGATTGACTTTGTGAAGATGATGGTGAAGTACGGCACCATCACGCCAGAGGAGGGGGTGTCCTATCTGGGTAAGACGCAACACAATACCAACACTGTTTATCCATAGTCCAGTACACTCAGTGTCCGAGCTAGAGGCATAGAATCGTGTTATAGGTGCCACAGCCCTTGAAGACCTCGCTGCATTTGTGGTAAGTAATATTATGTATACAGTACGTGGGACAGGGTAATAATTTAATAATGTACATCTTTAGTGTGACAGTTCATTCTTGACATTGGGAAAAGTAGTTTGACAAAATAATCTCAACTCAAATTCAATTTATTAGCTTTTTACAAACCTTTCAACTGCAACTTACGGTCTTGATGGGGTTGAAAGGTCCAGGGAAAAGTCCCATAAAAGATAGTATTTATGCTTGATTCAAGATTTTTTTATCAAATTGTTGAAGAAATCTACTTTCTGTGGAAATAATGTCATATTATGTTTCTGTTTTACAAAATGATGTTGTCTAAAGTAATGATCCCTAGCATATTGTAACTGAACTAACAAAAATGGTCATTGAGGTTTTTGTTTAAAGATGTAACGCATTACAGCGGAACATGGTTGATTGCTTTTAAGACCAGTTTCTATCTTATTTTGTGTGATACATTTGCCATATCACGTTATATTAATACAATATCTTAATAATATTGTGAAATTGATATCAGTCATGTTGAACAGTCCTATGTATGTGTGGCCTACATATGGATGAAAGATTTAAAATTTGAGTTTCAATCCATCCAGTGCTTTAGTCAACCAGCGTACATGCATTCCTCTCTCAATGCGCTTTTTCTTGTGTTCTATGTGTGTTCAATCGAGCTAATGTTCCCCATCAGTCGGTGCAGTGGAGTGTGAAGCCTGCACAGACAGATTAGTGTCAGGGGCGCCCTATGTAACCAGGCCATTTTTTATTGCTGGCCATCACATCAGTAGCCAGAGGAAAGGTCAGCCACCTTTAAGGGACAGCTGTAATCTCTCTGCGTGAGCCTCTGGAAACTCCAGACCCAACATCTCTCTCTCTGTCTGTTCAAATGACATTCCGTCCCGGACACAAAAATAGAAATTACATGCTCTTTCATACGTGGGAGGGGATTTAGTTTTTCTTTAAAATCAGCTCGTCAGACTTGGTCTCATCTAGGGCCGCAGGATTATTGTCATTATTTGATTGATGTGATGATTATTTTCTCATTAATATTACAATCATTTAAAAGTGAAATTTTGAAAAATGCCCATCACAAGTTCAAATTGCTTGTTTTTTTCAATCCAACAATACAAAAACAGAAAGATATTTACAATCATAAAACACAGAAAAGCACTTTGAGAAGCTTAAAACAAAGAATGTTTGGCATTTTCGCTTGATAAATGTCTTAAATGATTCATCTACAACTGTTAAAAGATTGATTTTCTGTCTGTTGACTAATCAATTTATAATAGGTTTACAATGTGTATGTCCCACTATAAGAGCTCAAGCACTATAACTAACGCTGACCTATGTAATCTGTAGGAGGATTAATCAATACCCCTTTAGATGACCCCTAGCAGCAGTTGGCCTATGCAGGCATATACCTTTACACATGTGAGTTTCCTAGGCAACCACTCTGGCTTTATGTAGTATGGGTTGTGAGGAGACAAGAGGGTGGAATTCCACCATCGCCTAGCAACATGTTAATGCTTCCCTCCCCACTCCCACCCCCAACTGGCTGTGATGGTCCAATGAGTCACCCAGGTACACAACTGAATACACACAGCTGTCAAACAACACTTATCTGCCTGAGGGTGATACAGGCCCCAAGCTAGATAGAGAAAGAGAGATGAGAGGTAGAGGAAGAGAGTGGGGGAGGACAAAAAGTGGTGTGTGTGTGTGTGTGAGTGGGCAGAGGGTGAAATAATGGGCCTCCACTGTGCTACAGGTGGGAGGAGGCGGCTTGAATACACAGAAAGTGCAAGGGAAAGTGAGATGCTTAGATAATAACAAATAAAAGGAGGCTGGATGAGAACATGGATGAAAGAGGAAATTGTAAGGCTGCTTGATGCTCAGTTCTGGCGCTGAAGTCAAGCCTGTTTCTCTTGTGTCTTTGTTGTCCTCGTGTCCTACCGCACAGATATCTAATATTCTGTTGCCATGCAAAACTCCCTTAAGATCTGAATCCAATTCAGAGAAAACAGTTCCACTGCTCCAACTTGTAATATTTTCTCCTCTAAGTTGGACAAAACAGTTTTTGACTTTGCACAGAAGGTGTAACTTCATTGCATTAAGTGAATTGCCAAAATGTCTATTTCCAAAATATGTTATAATCCAGAATATTAGACCTAACTCACTCAGTTCAAGAAGTGCTTCTTAGGACTTTAAATCTCAATTTTTAGCATTTAAAAGAAGTAGCATATATAAACATTTATTAAATAGTTTATAACACACAATAATGTCGTTGTAAGCAGATATAAGTGTTAAAGAATGTTTTGTAATTAATGATAATATAGCAAAACACAGTTTTAATTATAACGATGTCTTTATTGGAGAAATTCCTGACAAATACTGTACATTAATAAACACTTGTCCTTATAGATAACTACATTACAGTGTGTCATAAACCAGGTTTCCGCATGAGTGCGTGGGCAACAGGGAAAAGAACCCAAACGCAGACAGAGGTGGCAGGATGATGAGTGGAGTGTTTATTCCAGAAGGGCAGGCAGGTTGTAGTCAGGTAAGTTGCAGGCATCAATCCCTAAACTGAACAAGCAGACAGAACCAGCAGAGTAATGACGACAAACCGACCAACGAGGGAACAGACAAATTACAAAATAAAACAGGAACTCAACAGCACATAAACTCAAAACCCTGACACCAAGTATTAAATGTTTAAATAGTGCTTCTAAATGCTAAATAGGGGTAAAGTGAAGTAAAGTGTTACTGGAACTTATAGGGAATGAAATTTCAGTTGATCTCCGGGGTGTGTGTATCTCCATCTGCTTCCTCTATTTTTAAATATTATGTTTACCTCTTTGTTAATTCATGAGGATAACTTGACGTAAGTCTCTTTGCACCATATGATCTGTTTATGTCATTCCATGGCTGATTTGGAGTCTTTTAAAATCTTGTTGTGAAAGCATAATCCACTGTAATAATTGTGGTAACGGACCCTATGGACAAATTCAGGAACTCCCCAAGTAAATGTGGTTGTTTTTCTTATACATTTTGCAACCCGTTATAATGATGGGTAACTCTATTGTGTGCTGTTAAAGAGGGGATGCTATAAATGCTGGGGAGGAGAGGGGATACATGATATAATAAATACTATTTACAGCCTTTATATGATACTGTAAAGGCTGTCCTTATACTGTATAATTATTTTTCCAATATTCTGTCTACTGCATAAAGACATTACTGAAAATTAACACAAACTCTCGTCGTACTCTTGACCCTCCTTTTTATTAATTAGATGAATCCCTTTTCTAATGATAATCACCCTCTGAGTTACACGGGAACAATGTGGGACTTTCAAAAGGTTAAGAGGTTTTCATTCATCGTCTTAGAGTCAACTGACGACACAATGCTGATCAAATCTAAATGTAAATGGTTGGCCTGTTTCACCCGCCTGCAGAGAACCTGGATGCTATGATAGCCATGCAGACCAAGAACAAGCTGGGCAAGTCTCTCGGGCCTCCTGACTTCACTGGACCCAATGGTAAACAACCTCGCACGTTATCCTCCAAACATGTCAAACATCAATAACATTATATAACCTTATTTGACATGGTCAGATGTAATTAGTATGTTAGACTCTGTGGAGCTACATAGGCTTAACTGTACAAGTATATGCTATTTTCTTGTTGTATAAGATTTTAAATATTGTTTGACCGTGTTTCTATCTCTGGGAATAATTGAATTAACAAAAAAAACATGGTGACCAACGGCATATCTTCAAGTGTTTTTAAACTTTTTCAGTTATAGAAAGGGGTGCACGGTGGCAGAGCATTAGGCACATGCATTAGGTTAATTGGTGACTCTAAATTGTCCCTAGTGGATGAATGTGTGCGTGAATGGCTGTCTCTCTATGTGTCAGCCCTGCGACGAGTTGTCCAGGGGAGTGGCGCCCAAGGCCCAAAGCCACTGGGATAGGCTCCAGTCACCCGCGACCCCAAACGGGAACAAGCGGTAGAAAATGAAATGAAATGAAGTTATAGAAACTGACCTAGAAAGATGTGGGACAAAACCAGGACAAAAACATATCACTTCCACGTAGAGATTCAGGTTTTGGAGGGTCACATTTACCTTTAAAGGAATATTTTGACTTTTGGGAAAATATGCTTATTTGCCTTCTGGTGGATTGTTAGATGAGAAGGTCAATACCACTCTCAAATCTATCCAATAAATAAAAGGCTGCAGCCGGCAGCCAGTTAGCCTAGCTTAGCATAATGTCTGAAAACAAGGGGAACAGCCAGACTGGCTTTGTCAGAAGATAACAAAGGCCACCTAACAGCACCTCTAAAACTCACCAATTAACACAATATATCTCGTTGGTTTAATCCTAAATGTAAAAACAACACATCAAGGTTTTAAAGTGGGGTTATGTGCCAAACTCTTTCTTGGGTGGGAGCACTTGCCAGGCAACACTGCTGTCTCCACGGAGTCTCTGCTCAAGAAATAGTCCGGAACACAGCCCTTCATAAAACAGCAGATTGTTGTTTTTACGCTTCAGTTGTTGTACAGGTTAATCAAACAACAAATAACGTGTTAATTAGTCTCCGCCAGAAAGCGAATAAATGTGTTTCCCAAGATATTGAACTACTGCTATAATAGCAACATGTTTTAATGCTCCATGTACTGTTTCTTTGCTGTAGGAAAAAACTTGGATGAGGATGACAACACCAAGTCTGAGGCCGCCAAGATGCAGAAGGAGTATGAGAACCTGAAAGACTCAACCAAGGAGGAGCAGCCATCACCTGAGACCAGTCAGTCCACTATTCAATCCTGATGACCAGAGGAAACATAATTAGCTTTTTGTCTTGTGATTGGATAATTTGATAAAATAATTTGATGCACTTTTACCATTTTGCCCCTCAAAAATGATAAAGTATCTGCCCTTAAATTGCATGACATTTTTTTTGTTTGTTTTTTTGTTTTTGTATTATGGTTTAATTGTTTTGTTTGGTGTCAAATGTGGTGACATGAAATAAATAATACTGTGTAGTCCAGGCCACTCATGGTTAAAGGTCCAGTATGTAGGATTCAGTGGCATCAAGCGGTGAAATTGCAGTTTGCAACCATCTGAATACCGCTCATCTCACCTTCCAAGCATGTAGGAGAAGCTACAGTGGCCGCGAATTTCACGAAAAACGCAAAAGGCCCTATCTAGAGCCAGTGATTGGTTTGTCCGTTCTGGCCTACGGTAGAAACATGGCAGTGCAACATGGTGGCCCTACGTGGAGGGGGACCCGCTTGCTATGTAGATAAATATGGCTTATCCTAAGGTAACACAACGATTCTTATTTTCAGGTGATTATAGGCTAATGAAAACATACTTCTAAATATTATATTCAATTTCTGTCAATAACTCCTGCTAAATGTTACATAGCCTACTGGACGTTTAAGTCCCTGCTTGTCCCTGAACTAGGCCAGTCCAATAACACTCACAGGTAAGCTGGTCACAGATGCCATTATTCTCTGTCCCTGTGCACTGTACTCTATCCGCTGATCAGTCTAATCCACACAAACACACACAGAGACACGCATAGAAAAGACAAACAAAATAAAATATAAAGCAGGATTAAGATCAGGGCATTCGTTTCAGCAGGAAATGAAGTAAATCCTGAGTAATGTCAACTCAAAAATCAGGAACAATCAGGGGCATGCGTTCTAATCCAAGTTTAATCTACAATTAAGCAATAGTCTGATCTTGATTAGTGGTTACTATCAATTTAAATCTCAAACTGTAGATATCATATACATACTACAGCTACCATCTACCATCTCTCCACATTTAGTGGGTCTTTTTTTTTGGACCTGATGAAATGTGTCTTATTTTGCTGTTAGTTTAAGATAAAAGTACAATCCTGCCTGCCAGCGTGTTCCCATCGCTACAGAAATTTAAAAGATAAAGCGTAAGTCTCGCTTTCGGAAAATGTTGCGGTGTAAATAATTGATGAGTCTAAGATATCACTGTCTTACTCTTTGGTGGAAACTAGGCACGTCTGAGTGCTAATGTATTACAGAAGAAGTAAAGTCAAATTCAGTTATTTTCTACTTTCTAATACTTTAAAGAGGAAGATTTTCATGTCTCCTTTTCTTCATTTTCTCCTTCTCTTACCAGATCAGCCTGGCAAGTCAGAGACTTATCTTGAGGCCATCAGGAAGAACATTGAGTGGCTGAAGAAACACAGCAAAGAAGAAGGCAAAGAGGGTGAGATCTCCTCACAACTTACTAGAAGATAGATCAGAGAAACAAGCTACAAACCAAAGTCTTGTGTGTCTGCCAAAAGCCCAACCAGTCAGTCTAATCTGCTCCCCCACGATCTTTGCTGAGTTTTAAGAGCCAGAAAACAAGAAAAAAAAATCCTCATTTGCAAACCCTCATCTCTTCAATAAACTGTGGTGAATCACAGACAGGTCTGAGGCGACACTGAAGAACGGAAAATTTGAAGCCTCTTTTGTTAGGCCCAATTTGCAATTAAAATGAGTGTGGGATACCGGGATAGATGCTTCACTTCAGATCTCATGAATATGGATCATTCTTGATGAGTCTGTCCTAATTACTCATGATACAGCTTCCTTGTTCAGAGACAAAGGTCTATTCATTTATTCCCTCCTACCTGTTCCTCAACATTTATGGTGTGTCCTGGTGCATAATTACCACTTCTATCACAACAACACAAAAAAAGCCATAAAAAGACCATCATGTCTTTTTCATCAACGTCTGCTCATGTCTCGATATTTTCTAGTGTTTGTGACCGTGTAGTTATATTTACTGCATTACCCATACTTTAACTGTCAGCATTCATAAAGAAGTGACCCAGAAGCAACACCAGTCGGCAGAGCTGTGAAAACTTTGGTAGTTTCACAACAGTGCACTCGTCTAACGGGAGAAAGCCTGCTGTTGTGCTCTCCAGACAGTGTCAAATCAATGCCCAGTGGTGCTTAATTAAGCAGCAGAGAATGAAATGTTAATGAGTTCTCACTATTCAGGCCATCCGTCCACTGGCAATCGTCTCAGTAGGACTTCTCATACAAAAAACCAATTCTAGCTGAGTGAGATTTATATGTATTGCTGATGTTCATTGGCCTGATCTAATCTGAGTCAATCAATAAGTGTTTCAGCCACTAGGGAGTGAGAAAAACAACTTGAAGACAGAGAAACTGCAGATAAAAACAAAGTTTGACCTAGATTCTTGAGTGCATCTTAAACGCAGAAAAGAGCTGACACTGAGCTTATAGTGCTGCAGAGTCCAGAGCAGAGGGGCTGAAGCAGCAGGGAAGTTTTGTTTGGTGCTCATCTCCGACCTGGCTCTATATAGGGCACTTCATTAGCATTCTAGTGTGTGGAGTGGTTGTCTGGGACAACAGGGGCCTCCCCGCCTGCCTGTCAGTGATCTGGGCAGAGGACACAGACAGACAGATAATGTTGTCAGAACAGACAAGCTCAGACTGAACACACACAGTGATTCAAAATGTGCACCCAAAATCACCCAATTTTCCCATAGTGGGACTCACAGTAGCTAAAATGACACACCATCCCATTTTTAAAAACACCTGGTACCACAGTAAACTGGTCTCTTAATTTCACCTCATCCCTATTCTCGCTATATTTTTGTTCCCTTTTCGGAGAAAGTACGGCTCCAGGAGAACAAAAGCCTTTTCAACCAAAAAACAGTGTCATAGAAACAGAGTGGGCGACAGGCCATTTATTGTGTTTACTCTACCAGAAGCACCCATTAGGACAATCTCAGTGGACACTGTGTGTAAATGTGAGCATTCGTGAGTGTGTGTGTGTGTGTGTGTGTGTGTGTGTGTATTTGCCCACACGCTACACAGATTAGCCAAGGGAGCAGATGGACGCAGAGGCAACATCCTGGTTTCGGCTCTTGGCTCCTCACAGCCAAGATTGAGAGAAGCGGTTACTGCCACTAATCACATTCTGTTAATCCCTCACACACGTCATGTTTGTCATCGTCAAAGCAACTGTATCTCGAAGCAATGCAATACATTGCTGCTGCTAGAAATGTTATTAGGAAGGCGCAGTCGTTGTTGTGTGACTTCTTGGCCGTCCTCTGTCCTTCTGTTCCCCCTTTACTCAGGGTGGTGCAGCAGCTGTTTGCCTGCTCTCTGAAACTCATTTGTTACCATGATGGATAACACAGAGTTAGGTTGTGTTCATCTCTAAATATAGCCACATCCTGCTGTGGCCTTATGGTGCTGTGTTAAATGACAATGACTTGTCTAGAGCAAGGTGAATACAAATGGTGCTTCAAAAATATGTGTTTTTTAAAAAGTTTATCAAGCTCTTTAAGTATTTGAGGGAACTTGTTTGTTGTCTGAAACTGAGTACATTGAAACTGAATTGAATACTAGGAATCATTTTATTGAAAGAACTTGGCAATTATGTTTCACTCTGTGATCTTTTGGCCTTCTTATTTCACGCTTGTATGTGAAAACCCTTCTTAACCCCTGACAAACATGTTAACTCTGACCTTAATCCTCCTTGATAATGAACTGCCGAATCAGATTAGGGCTTGTTTGGGTGTGCCGTCTTAAGGAGACAGTGCTTCAGGGGTTTCATGTCTGATCTATCCTCATAGTCTCATGATCTTCCTCTTTGAATCACAGATTATTAAACCCATCATTTGCTGTGTCTGCCTTTCCAGATTATGACCTGTCCAAGCTGAAGGACTTCATGGACCAGCAGGTTGACTCCTACATTGAGAAGGGCATCATCGCCAAGGACGAAGGCGACACCATCAAGAGGATCTACAGCAGCCTGTAACGCCATCATCCTTCCTCCAACCAACCTCTAGCCTAAAACACAGGACTGAATCTGACACTTAAGATCGCCAAAAAAACCCAGACTACTCACAGGTATTTCCCATGGCATGGTAAAGTATATACTGTGTATTCAAAACTACCTGCTTAGGGGAACCCTTCCAGACATTCCCAAAATGTATCAAGAAGGGTTTTAATAATAACCAACAAAACAGTAAAATGTCTCTTTATAGCTACCTAACTGACGATATTTGCACGCCAAGATCGCAGAGTAATAAGCTCTAGAATATTGTTGAGAGAGAAGTCAAAGTATTTTATGTAACCAACTTACATGTCCAACTAAATGCTAGCGATTACTCCAACCTGACTCCTGTGGGAAATAAATGTTATGAGAGTATGATGCTGTAGCTTCGTCATCAACTACTGTTTCCAAATGCATTTTTTGCAACAAAATACACATATATCAAATTGTACTCATTCTGTATTACCTGTCTAAGAATATTATATTTCTTTTCTCTGGTGTATATGTAAGATCTTAATGTATTCTTGCTTTTTATTTTACCAAAAATATATTTGTCATGCATTATGTCAGTGCCCTCCGTACTCCTCTGTTCTGTTCCGTTCTGCTGTAAATCTTCTGGGGCCCACTAGGGGGCCGTGTCTGTCTCACCAATTCTCTCTGCATACCTCTGTAAGTTCAACATTTCCATCTCTGTAGAGACAGAAGATAAGTATTTTTAAATGTAAATATTTGTGATTTTTTCCTAAAGTTTAAAAGCAATTAAAACATGGCCTTTTCTTGATCTGTGTACTTAACTGTGGGGGGGGCAACAACAAATAACTGACATCCACACTCTCACAAGAACCTGCATTGTCAAGAAAACACTTAAGATCTTCACGTCTGGTTTAAATACATATTTATTCTCATATTCCCAAATAAAACCGATAGAATTTTAAAGCACAATAAAACAGCTGTAAGAGACAGTTCTCCACACACATAAATACTGCATTCACACCTCAAAAATAGAGCAGTCCCGTCTGTTCCCAAAGAAAAATGTTTCTATGGAGGCAAATGGAGCGTGTTCGAAGGCTTGAGTTCATCCACTGCTTCTGTTTGCGGTGAGCTCATACAGGGTAAACACTGATGAGGAAGGCCTGAATATACTGTCCAATGATACTATTCTAGGAGGGGATTTAGAATACCAGAAGCGGTTAGCAAGTCTAACAAGCTAATCCTTCTGGAAATGCTTAGCGCTGTGAGTGTGTGTGTGTGTGTGTGTGTGTGTGTTTGTGTGTGAGAGAACATATGCAGCAGGTGGGTTCTGTACAGCAGCTTCAGAAGCATATGATGAGTAGATGGGCACGTGGGCTTGGATGCTATTTACTGTATATCAGATGCTCCTCTGCGCTGTTAAGTCAGTAAAACTTTACAAAACAATAACAATCATATACATCATCATCATAATTGCATATCAATAAATAAAAGGCAGACATGACACTTCTGTTCAACATGGTTTGGTAAAAGCAAAAAGGTAAAGGGGGGGGGGGGCAATGAGGTTGTGGTAGTGTTTGTGTGTGTGAAACATGTACGTGTGTGCGTCTGAGAATCGGCTTCAGGTAAACAGACTGGTCCTTTATATCTCCTGGTAGGACGTTGTGGGGGCCGTGTAGTCCTCCTCGTTGCTCCTGCGAATAAGAAAAAGATGAATAACCTTTATTTTGCTGGAGATTTTCCACAGTGGCGACACATTTCAACATGATTTTACACACACACACACACACACACACACTTTCCTCTCTTTCTCCCTCTGCTTAACTGCTCACCACAGTGTCTAGGTGAGCGTACTGTGTGTGAATAATGGATGAGGCCAACCAAACCAGAGAAGGGCCTCTCAGTACAACACACCAATCCCTTCAGCTAAATCAAAAAGTTTAACTTTTGCTGTTAAGTGGCCAGCCTCTTAGAAGGCCGACTTCAGATATGCAAGCCGTCACAAATTCCTTCATTGAAAATGAATCATTTTTTTCTTTAGAAAAAACGGCACACTTGTCCAAACTATTCACATGGTTGAGAGAACAGTCTAGCTGGCAAGGATTACACTTAATTAGGGGAAGAAATATGGAAGGATCAAACTCAATAGAGGATGTAAAGGAAGGTTTTACACCATAACTTTGCAGGACAAATTGAAGAGAGGAGAGAGAAGAGTAGAGGCAGGAGGCCAAAAGAATGTTGCTATACAGCCATTGATTTTATTTGACTAGAAAACAACCGGAGGGATGACAGGATCCATCTTTAGAGACAAGAAGAACTCGCTAACAAGTGCCGAGTGCAGTTTGGCCTTCGAGACGCCAAGCATGGAAATAGGGAATCGTTCCAATAGATTCCAACTAGAATACGAACTCATTTCTTGCAGGGGATCTAGTGGCGAGCAAATGTGTCTAATCACACAAGTGTTAGTAGTCTTTGGATTTCTTTTTTCACCCGATTATCCATATCATCCTTTCTTTTCTGATGATCCTTCATACACATTATATAACTCCTGGTTTTCAAAATGACCATACAAAGAAAGTTACTAAACAACTGCTATAAATGTAAGTGACGGGAAGGATGCCTGTGGACTTAAAAGCAAGCTGCTGGATTGCACAGAATTAAGGTTTGTGGAATAACATTTCCACATTTTCTGGCTAAAAGTCTTCATAATGTAAATTCATATATTGATAGCATAGTTACTGATATCAAACTATGATAGTAGTGAACTACTCCCTACCGTGGAGCTTCAGAGGTTTGTGGTTTGGCTCATCCTAGGGAGGATGCCAAACAGGCATGCGGCCTGTGTTTGCTCTAGGACTGTGTGGAAACAACGGAGCGAGCCTCCGTTTATCTAAACACACTACAGCTCCACAGGCGAGCCTTTTATGTGGCTGGAGTCAGAGGCAGGGCCTTAACACAAAGATGCAGATCTTTGTGTTAACTGGTAGGTAAACATTTAAAGAGAAATTAAAAAAAAAACAAAAAAAACGTTGCCTTGCACATTTACTAAAGGCTCGTAAAGCTAGTTTCCTTTAGGATTCCTCCTCCCTCTTTCACGTAAAAAAAGAAATATAGCAACATATGAAAATGAAATTAACAGGATGTAAAAAAACATTGAAAATCCTCAAGTGTATTATTCTGTGGTTGAATTATAGGGATATGATATGGTATGAATTGTTTTAGTAGATTTATGTGATAAGACCCTCCTTATTCTATTCAGCAGAAATTGGAGATCTTAAAAGTTCTATAACATGGTTTCAGACAATCAGGGATAACAGAAATCAGATATAAGGGAAAGTTGATGCCAGGGCAGCTGCCACAACGGTTAGGTCATGTTACCCTGAGGCCCACAAGACGGAAATTAACATAACAGCTGCAACAAAAGGGCCTGCACCCATTCTGAAAAAACAACAGCATGAGCAAAACACGTTTAGAGAGCCTGCCCTGAAGTGGAAAAACAGCGTATACTGTAAAGGAAACTGCTGCAGCGTGACTCAGTCCTGACTAAACTGATAGTACCAACAAAGCCTGTTTCTCTATCAATGGCTGTGTGCCAGGCACTAATAACTACCTCACTACTGAGCAGACGTGATAGCGGCCTCTGTCTCAACATGCAGTGTCAGGAAGACATGCTCAGGCCTGATTCAGCAAGCCAAACAAAATAAATACCTGACTGTTGCATAACGCTGCATCTGACTGGTACGGCGGATCGACAAAACCCTGATTCCTATCTTCGATCCTCCTTCTGTGAGAACATGTTCACTTCCCTGCATTTGGTCTCGCTGATCGGGACTCCTGACAGTCACCTGCTGAGCTCGGGGATGAGGGACGGAGCCCCATTTTCTGCAAGCATATCAAGGCTAAGATGATCTTCAGTCCCATTTTAAGTCTATAAGCTGTGGTCACCTGCTTTTGGGGAAAAGGGCATGTGAACATCCACAAAACACCCAAGCTTCTCAAGACAGAGGCTGGACTTTATCATAGCAAACTTACAAAACGTACAGTACCAGTCAAAAGTTCGGACACACTTTCTCAGTCAAGTTAATGGGAAAGTGTGTCCAAACCGTCGACCGGTACGGTTTCATGTCTACTAACCCCAATAAAAAAAATGCTACCAACACTCTGTCCATGCCACAGTTTGCAGGCAGGAAAAAATGAGTCAGCATTTATGATCCCGTAGTGGCCATTATCCAAACCAAGAAACAGTAGCACCATTTGCTGCTGACAGGGTACCCATGACTTGTATGACCCATAACCAACACCATCTGATTAAATGCCACACTCAACAAGCACAAGTCTGACCGGACCATACGGGAAGAGCTGGTCCAGGCGACTTACTTTAATTCGGGTCAAATTCGGAAAGATTACTGGCGATGCGCGATCACAGCCTGGTCTGAGAGGGTGTACACCAAACACCAAACACCTGCGCACGCAGAACAGTAGCAGCGGTTGGGCGGGGGGGGTTGCTCAACACCTCACCTTACTTCCTCTTCTTTCAGCCTGCGTGCCGCCTGCTTTGACTGTTTAATTTGCAAGTCCAGTCTGTGTAAGAAGTCTTTGGCTGACAGCTCCTCCGGCTGGGGGGGTTTGGAGTCCGCGGGGGGCAGGGAAGGGGGAGGCGAGGGTCCCTCGATGTCCCGCGTTACAATACAGGGTGCTTCTGCCTCCTGGCACGCTGCTTCACCGTCCCCATCGGGAGACTCCAGAGACAGTCCATTAAATATGTAGCGCTTCTCCGACACCACGGGGATGTTGAGGCTGTTCCTCAGGAAAATGCAGTCATTGCTGAACAGCTTATTGGCTCTCTTGACTTGCTCCATCTGGCATATCAGGGTGGCAGAGAAAAGGACAGCGTTAAAATAGTATCATTTCGATGACTTGACTACCACCATCCTTGTTTTGATCCTTTGCAGTTCAGCTTAGACCTGGGGACCAAATCACCTTACAACAACTTATATAGATATATGGTGTCACGGATATAAATATACAGAGTTGCTTTTATTTAGTCCACATGACGGCCTTTAAGTCTGTTTTGATTCCTTGTAGGTGAACCCAAAGTACTTCGTTTTCCCATTATACATGCATTCTTAATTGGAGGGAAATTCTCTTGACAGCGTTTAAACCAGGGTTCGAGATTAGGTTTGTTAGCAGCTGTTTGAGCATGCCACGTTCACAGGGGAAACGTATGCGGTGCCGCCCTTCAGTGGAGATTTAGCTTCCTATGAAACATGAAATGAATGTTTTACATTTTTAAAAAGGTCATTAGATGCGGTTTTGTGTTCAGGGTGGAATCTCCATCAGCTCAGCAGTGGAGAACCGCGAGGCTGTCCAACATGCAACATTTCTTTATTTTTTCGAAAATAAAAATCGATCCCTAGAAAGTCTCTTGAGGTTTGGCTTGATTAACCTGTTAGGGGGTTCCCTGGGGGAAAAATTGTTGTTGCGGGACCACTGTTGATTAGGAAATAATGCCGGGCCCGTTTTAGTAAACATTGGTGCATTTAATCAAATTTCAAACAGTCCATTAACACACAGTGACATTTGGGCTTTCGGGGGCCAAATGGGATTCTGTGGAACTGGGGGGCCTGGGGCAGTTGTTCCTTTGCCAGGTTGGTAATCCAGCCTTGGCTGGAGAAGTACACATACACACTTGATAAACCTTTCACTTGCTTTGGGACTTCTGAGCCCTCTAAATGAGTACTCTCTGCCCCCTGTTCTCTACATGCTTATTTAAAAAAAATAAAAATCAATAATAACAATAATAATAATAACCCTTTCGCTGTGTGCTCTCTGAACTGCCACCACCCACCACCTTTCACCTCGCCGGTGTCGGCGAATGTGAAAGCAAAATCAAGCCCTTAGATGAAACACAGAACTTCCTTCACTGGGCCTGTAAGGCGCTGCAACAGCATCCGAAAGAGCTCTGGCTTTTTGCCACGCCACGAATATCCCCGCATGCTCCAAAGGGCTTTAATGAGGCATTTCTGAAAGTTCACTTTGTCCCGTGAATTGACTTTCAGAGGCGACAGATAAGTAAACGTGACGCCCACATCGAAGAGAAAATAGAAGTGATGTTATGTCAGTGAGGGGGGGGGGGGTGATCACATGAATTAACACTGATGTCATATTCCATCAGATCTTCTTGTCAAGGTGAACATCAAGGCACACGCTAAACATTGCAGTGGTGGTGTTGCAACCTTACCGTAACACCGTATTTGAGCGCGATCCCCTGAAGGGTATCAGTGTCAGTAACCCGATGCTCTATGTACTTCTCCCCCAGAGAGGCCGTGACGCTGGCTGTGCTCCCGTACGAGCGGATCTTTGTCCGGGCCAGGCTCTGGGACAGTTCGCTCTCTGACTCGGAACCGGACCTCGAGCGAGGGAAGATGGGCTGGCCAAATCGTCCTCCTCCATCCCGCATCGGCAGGATGGGCGAAAACTCCGCCATCTTCTCTTGAATAAATCAAGAGGCCGATTGCCTCTGTTTGCTCGAGCGCGCCAGGTGACTCGCTACAGTACAGTAAGTCGCTGATTTAGGCGGCGGGGAGAGTCCCATCCCGGGTCATGTTCAGCACGTCAACCAAGGGGACAAGAGACATGTTTCGGGGACCACTAGCTCACGGCTCGCTTTTGTCATAGATCCGTTACGTTGACGTAACCACGCATAGAACGCCTCGACGTCCAGGAGGAACAACAATGATACGGTTTCCGGTGGCACTTTCAAAATAATTCGCAAAACCATATATTAATGTGATCATGACCAACATTGGTTTGAAAAGTGTTTGAGTAGGCCTACCAACTGGCTACGCAGTGCAAGTATTTGGAATAAGCTGGAGTAAACTACAATTTAAATCTTACTTCACCTGAAGATGCCAAATCAGAGCTAAGACACCCGTCGTGTTTTCCTGATACACGAACAGTTGCTAATTTCCGGGAACCTCCTGATCACGTTAACGCAAGTCTTTTTCTTTCTTTTTTTTTTGCAACAAAGCAGTTGTGAGGCACACACAACAAAAAAGGAAAGGGGACGTAAAATAAACTATATTACGATTTGTATTGACAATAAAGCAGCTACATTTTATGCTGACCCTCCCTGGTCTGCAGAGCAAGTATGGGAAAAGAGTTGCTGTTGTAGTCACCTGTGTGTGTATTGACGCCAGTTCAATTAGCATTTCTGGTCATTTAATTAATTGCAAATGTGTTTATTAATACTAACATGCACCACTAAATCTCAATATACACTGAAATGGTATCTTGTAGAGGGGCCCTGAGTTAAATTCTAGTTTTAAGGGCTTTGTTGTTTCAGTGTATAGTGCTTACATGGTGTATTTTACTCAATACAATTGTGTGTAATGAAGTAAGCACTCATAATTGTATCACTAACTAATACAAAGCTGGCCCTTCCTATTAGTTAACTCGCCTTTCTTGTGTGACACATAAAGAACTGGGACTGCAGAGATCCTTTCACATTAGGTGGAAACATTCAGCAGGTCTCTGTGACCTCTAGCCACTGCATGTGACATCTGGAGCCAGTGCTGTAAAATGCAGGATGACTTTGGATGGCGCCTGAGAGAGGAACCTGGTTAACAGTCCCATGACCAACCGTGCATATGCACTTATCACCCAGCACATGGGAAAAGCTATTAAAAAGAAGGGGAAAAAATATATCTATATACAAGGGATTTTCCCAGATCATTCTCATAAAGTCAAATGAGGACCTGACTGTTTATGGCTGTACTGTTTTATGCCAAACTAATTTTGATTTTATTTGTTTGGTTACACCGACAATTACAATGTGAATGTCAGTTTTTCAAGTCATTGATGTTTTTATTTAATGGCAATGACAATAGTAAACATAAATGAGCTTTCCTATGACATGCAATAAAATCCCTATTTTCTAATCTTTTTTTTCTCTAAAGGGTGTGATTGAAAACATGAGAATTATTATCAGATATCAACATGCAGCCTGCGAAAGGTCAGTTAATCATGGTAGAATGACAGACCATAAATGAACAAGATAAATCCCAGTCAAATATCAAGTTACTGTACGTGATAGCCAGTATGTGAACTCGGACTGTATTCCGCTCATGCATTCATTGCTGGATGGTAGCTGTTGTAAATTGTCACTGCCTCCTGTGGCTGTCGTCTGTGCACTCTGTATTGATCATGATTATTCAGAAGCCAGAATGGTGCTGAATTCCCTATGGCTGTTTCCTCCTGTTTGAATCACAGTGTCGGGAAGTTAGAGCCATGTGATCACTTACTCATGGAAACACAGTTCTCGCAGTGGAAAGCAATCATGGCACAAATATTATTAAAATACTCATTTTAATGTAGTGTTGGTGAAATGTACTAATATGTAATTTAACAGGAACACAAAGACTGCAGGTGCTACTTTGGGATGCACGGTGATGTTGTACCCCCATGAAATTGAACTCGCTGAGGAGCAAATACTGGGACGCAATAGGTGGATTTATGATCCCTGAATGATTAATTCATTCAATTAGTCTCTCTTAGTTATAGATGATGCCTCGGTAATCTCACTGTCTGGCATTTTCTAATGGAAATTAGGTAATTAAACCTATCAGTACAAAGAGAGACCAGGAGGAGGGAGCTCAATTCATTAAATTATACATTATGTTCTCAACGTGAGATGACACTTTTTAGATTGAACTGCAAATCAGTTAATTATTCATATTGTATTTGCTCCACATCTTTGGTCTTCACTTCTCCAACACATGTGGGTACAGGTCTGCGTATGTTAAGAGGAGGAGAAGCAAAACTCACTGCTTTTTAAAGGTAAAGGCAACAAAAGTCTAAAATGATGCAACCCCCCCCCCAAAAAAAAAGTTAATTGTTTTTAAAAATCTATATCTACATTGAGCTCCTGGGATCTAGTCAGGGTTCAAAACAACAGCAGGAGATTGCACTGTCAGACTGACCTGCAGTAGGAATCATATTACTTAATTTGCAATGCTCCACCCTCTCTTTCTCTTATAGGCAAAAACAAACAAATGAAACAAAGAGGGAAGAGAAGCAACCACACTGTGAGTCAACTGTCCCAACGTTACCATGACGACAGTCACTCCAGCCGCCTCCTGATCAAACTGCACCCACAGGTCGTGGGAGAGAAGGTATTGCAATAAGTGCAATGTCACTCTCGCCATCAGTTTATCATCTTTAAGGAGGCCAAATCTGATTTTGGACGTCATGTTTTATGGTGTTGTGAGGACTATGACCCTGTACATAGGCATTCTCTGTTGGCCCTTCGCCGCAACCACGGTTATTCATTCTAGTGTCTTTGTGGGACCTCCTCATATGAGGGCCCTGTGTACTCAGTCCCCCCCATCCCCAACCCCCAGTCCTACATCCTAGGCTAATGAGGTTATCAACACTCCGTGATAGAAAACATGGCCAACATGGGACACCCTCATGATCCTTTTCAATAAGCTTTGCAATAATGTATCAGTCAGTTTGTTTCTGACCCCTACTGGACATTTTATAATAGTGCACCCGAGCCAAGTCCCTAATATTTTCAAGCAGCAGATGGTGCCATTTAATCAGCAGTCAATCCTGCAACTTCTTGAAACATAAATAAGGTGAAACGTGTCTGTCTTTGATAATGTTATCCTTCAGAAAGCTATATATACTATCTACATTATTATATTTCTGCATTTAAGGGTCTCCACACACTTTAGAAGAATCTGAGCTTCTTTTGGGAACTGGTTGGTTTGGTTTGATTTGTTTATAGACTGACTCTGTTTTCGAGGGTTGGTTATCCAAAAATATTTAACAACCAGAGCCATTAAGAAAGACTGATGAGCAACCAGATTCAAGTAATTATCAAGCCCACAGAGAAGATTTCAAGAGCCAGCCATCGTTTTATAGATGGCTGCTAATAATAATTTTTCCACTCCGAACAGGGATTTCACTGGCAGTTTCACTTGGCAGAATGTGTTTGACATTATGAGACTATTCTATTTACTATTTTTAACCCAACAGGAAGGGAAATGAATACTGCAACGTTGCTCTGTCTGCCTTGTAGTAGAGATGGCTGTTATTCCCGTTAAAGCTGACGTTTAGGACAAGATGCTCTTTTTATTCATTAGGGCTATCCAAGGCTGAACATACATCTTCCCTGAACTCAAATTCGAAAGAAGTAACAATACCTCTGCCATTGCTTCTTATATAAACAGTGATCTGTCTGCTTTTGCTAAAAATTAGACCAAATATACACTTAGCCAAAATGTTGCATGGGTTCAGGCGTAGGGGGACTGGATCAAACACACACTCAGAGATGTTGCTTACTTCTTCTCACGGTTCACTGTTTAGGGCGATTACATAACCCAGTATGAGTATTTGGAGGACACCATCGTTGCTCTCTTGGTCCTGATAAAATGTCAGCTCTAACAACGAGGGGCGTCAACAATGGGGGGGAAGATTCTCAGAAATGCATTGAACAGGTTATGAAATCTGACAGGCGTGAGTTCAGCTGAATATGGCCGATGCTTTTTATTTCTTCTTTACCCAAAATGAGTGTGTAAGTTCAGTTTGCCACGGGTTTTGCTCTAAAATAAACATATTATCTGTGATATAGTACTTTATTCAATGAGGGATTGACTCTTGATACCCTTTGCTTGCCTGTTTGTGAATATAGTACAATGTGAGTGCCCTTTCCATTCTCTCCTCTCTCGTGTAATCTGCGAGCCTTTGTTCACCAAGCGCATGAGATCATGATAGAGAGGAACTGCTGGGAGCTTTGTTGAGGACTGACTCACTACAGCACTCATTCTGACTGAAAATCAACTACAGGCCTGCACGTGAACACACCTGCTTAAGCAAAAGCCCCCGTGTGAAAGCTGGGGAGAGAGGGAAATGGGGGAGGGCAGAGGGGTGACGTGTGCGGATTAAAAATACTTGATATATATATATATACAGTATATAGATACAGATATACATATATATCTGTATCTATATATGACTTAATAATATAATACATGATAAATATGTCAGCACAAACATTTGCGGAGAGGATGAGAAGACACAAGTTCAAATCTGCGCATGTACAACGTCTGCTGCCTTTTCGCATCACATTCATGTGGAGGCAAGTTGAAATCTGGTGTTGGAGTCAGTCCAGTCCAGTGATGTTTAATCCTTGTCAGCGTCACTGTCTGGGCTACACCTAATCCCACCTCCTGACCAACAGCTGCATTAATATCACAGTTGTTTAGACTGCCCATGCTGAAGTGCCAAGGAGAATATCACTCATTTCATAATCAGTTACTGATGGATTTGTATGGGGGTTTTTTCATTATGAGCTGGTGCCTTTGCTTTACCAGGCTTTGCTGTTTGATGTTAAGTGCAACTATTCTCAATTCTGTAATAACCTCTGCTGATGTCCTTCAAGGCATTATCCTCAGGGATTGCAAGAGACTCCCCGCTTTTACTTAAAATAAACATACCATTAACCTCAAATAAAGACATGTATTAGAAACTGTTAGTTAAAGACTATTTTGTCCCACATGCGGAGGAGCAGTGCTTATTAATAGTCATGGTCTGAGGGAATAGTAGTACTGTACTTAAATAAGCACACAACTGTATATTTTACTGTCAGATTCTGATTCTAGGTTTGGATTTTTCCTTTGAATTGATGCCTTCTGGTGTGATTAACAGACATGACATAAACCTGCTGTTCTCGTTCTCTCTATTCTATTCCATAGAGTGGAAACACTTGAGTCATTCACACACACACACACACACACACACCCTCCTCCCTTCAGCCACAGTTCACTGCCAGCAGTGCAGAGTTTTCTCTGACAGCAGCTCACCGCAGCACTCTGGCACAGGAAACCCAGAGAGGGATGGAGTCATATACATTACATCATCTCTCAAGCATGTGCAAACAATCTGAAAAACTGAATCTGATTAAAGGGTGCATACTTGCACTACCCAGAGTACCTCCCAAACCAAAAGCTCTGTCTATCAGCCATTTAAATACAGTTTGAACTTGAGGTGTGACCACAACCAGTTTTAAATCTGCACTTCAGCGGTTACATACAGTTGGGCAGTTTTTTTTACCCAGTGCTAGAAGTAGGGCTCAGGCTGGCTGTCCGTCGGTCAGTTGACTGCTTTGGTCGTGACTGAAAAATCTCAATGTCTGGTACAGATATTCATGGTCCTCTAAGGATGGGGTCAGGACCCTCTCCTCATTGCATACAATTAAGGGAGGAAATAATAGGAGAAGACATGTTGCGTTGATCATGTATCCCGCTGGATTTATTCAGTTTTGCGTGGAAAATCCTTCCATGCAGGCTGGATTTACCTCAGTATTAACATCCATATCAAAGTGCATCTGGAGGTTCAGCACCAGGAGCCGACTGCCTAATGAGCTGCTAAATCAAACGCTGAATACAAACAGATTGCAGCCGCAAACACAATGAAAAACGTAGCGCGCATTTGCGCAGTGCCATTTTCTTAGTAAATTCGGCCCAGAATGTCAGGCAGAATTATGAACATGCACAGGACGTCTAGAATATAGTGAAGTTTCATTATTGACCTTGGAAATAGCAGTTTGACAAAAACTTAGCACAAGGTCCACTTAAAATTCCGCAGAGCTTCCAGCCACATATGGTGGCCTTAATCAGCAAGTGGAGTTTGCATCTTTGCCAACAATTGAGCACCTCCAAGACAACTGAGGAGAGAGGAAACTGGGTCAATAACATGTGCCGTATTAATACAAAATAAAGTCAAAGAATGCATAGAGTATGTAAAAAACATTTATTGTTGAGGATGTTTTATATTCAGCAGTGCGTTTTACCAGCCTTGTGGTTTTATAATAGTAAATATTCCTTATATTGAGTATACACCTGGGTTTTGATTTAAGGTACAAAAAATCTCAGCAATGAGTTGTGCAGATTTATGTGGTACACACATAAAAGTGTGTGTGTGCATGTGTGTGAATTTGAGATGCCACTTTACAATTAATATACATATTACGAATCACGGAATATTCTCAACGAGCCCGGGCAGAGAAGCAGTTTTCCACTTTAGCCGACTGTCCTCCAGCAAAGCACAGTAAAGCAAAAAGGTTCAGGATGAAATACTAGCTGATATGATCATGGAAGAAGTACACAGATGTAAAGCCCAAACTACTGAACTCAGGCATACAGCTCTTGTCCAAGGAATGTGAGGCTGTTAAGATGAAAGAGCATTTTTGGTCAAGAGAAACGTGATGTTCACAAGTGATGACTTCATGCCAGTATATTGTTCCTATTACACATAAACAGTATATACAAGTTTCAAGTAAGTCCTGAATTAGTCCTGTTATGCCCATCTCAAGCAGGTTAGTGTACCTAAGGAAGTTCACTTTGAGGCACACACAGAATGCTGTCATCTGTTACATAATGAATGACATGCTACTGTCGAGATGCTGCTGCGAGCCGAGTGAAAGTGTTTGAGTAAGGGAGTAAGACAAGTCAAATTTGCGATCTGTACAAGACTTTCTGTCCGGGAGATGTGGTCCATAGAAACATTTCACAAGTAGTCGCAAACCGGAGAAGTTTCACCCAAACTGTTTGCCAACTATTCCTCACATCTCACAGAACTACCGGTACTTGCGGAACATCTTCCTATGACACACAAAATGGAAAAAAAAAAAAAAAACTACCACAAAACCAATAAATAAAATGTAATGGCATGGTGTGATCTAAAAAAAAGTCTAGATCATTGTTAACCCACAGACTCCTTTCCCAGATCTGTACTGTGAGGAAGTGACTGTAGCTGAGAAAGCCAAAACCTGAACTGATAACCATTAAGTTCAATATTGATACTATCAGAACTGCATGTGTTAGTCTTTGGCATGGTTAAGCATCAGAGAAACCCAGTGTGTTGAGCAGACATTTACAGCGTCCTTTAATAAGTGCAGGCCAAAGGCTCTTCAGTCTGGACTGGGGTTAATATCCTGTTCCTTTTACAGTACGATCCCATTTCTACTTGATCCAAAATATCAAAACCTAGTTATAATTTCCTGTTAAGGGATATAAGTGATTAGAACAACCAACATAACAATTTGAACCGTATGAAAACAAGATTTTTAGTTAGAATAAAACAGAGAAGTAATATCAAACATTATGCATTGATACTTACAGTATTACGTTTATATAAGGGGGGTGAGCCAGCATTTGTTCTTAGGCGGACTACCGCATGAGGCCAGCGCAAACTTAACTGTTACACGCACCAGCCAGACAGTCAAGCTGGCTTTACAAGGCAATAAACAACACCTGCACACCACCACGCAACAGTGATCTGATCAGCAACATCAGAACCGAGAGTCAGCTTGTTACTACATGGTGACTTATGTTACCTTATGATAACGTGTGTTATCTACAGCTGTACAGTCATGGTGTGCAGGCTAGTAGTCGTGGCCAGGCTATAACCATTGTGTATGCTATCCCCATCGTTCTAATGACTAATTCTGCTGGTTCAATACAGGAATGCCACTGGAAGCTTAGGCCTCAACAGCAAACTATCATGGTAGAAGATACAGGTGTTTCTCAATGTTAGCTACTGTTTTCACAAAGCTGTTATTGTTGTTTCTGTTACTTGGTAATGTTTCACGTTTATTTCACATGATTATAGCATAGTATAAAAGGAAAAAAAGCAAGTAAAAAGTCTGGACAGATCATATAAAGGCTCAAAGGAGCAGCTGAAATGAAATGACTTAAAACACCTCCAACAACAACATAATAATAAACATAAGTATAAACATGTGTACGGGAGACGGCAATTCCAGTTATTTCCCTTCTATGTTCTGGTTGAGCGTGCCCTGCCCCAGAGTTTGGCACAAGACTAAAGTTTCCACACAGTGAGATGAGACCAGGCCATTGGCTGAAATTATTCCACACGGTGAGATGAAACAACAGGATTGGCTGGGAGGGAGGTTGGGCTCCGTCCCTACAGGTCCCCTTCCACTCGCTTCTTGCGGACTAGAGAGGAAAAGTAGATTGAAAAAGCGAGAATGTATTACCAAACTCAATTGATTGACAGAGTAAAAAATATAAGAATGAACAACTGCAAACATGCTACGCAACCTTCAACCTACACAGGCCTGTTAGTTTATCACGAAAAACACTAAGTGAGTCATCATGAGCTACCCGGTCACACTTTAGACCCATTTCAACAGCGTGTGTCAGCGTGTACAGAAAACAAGAAGTGAGGTGTCATCACTCTCAAAGCTGTATGATCACATCGTGTCAATCTCCATACTGTTAAAGCAGTGAATGCTCCATTCAAACCCTTTGATGCACAGACACACTTATAGCCACACCCATGCATCACACCTGTGCTACCGCGACTCTGACAGGATGAGGAGCTAAAAGAGAGGAGAGGTCGTCACTGTGGACTGACGTTTTATGGAGAACTGCTGAGATGTAGTCATTGTCATGAGCCACTCTCCAAAAAGAGGGAGATACCAGGTGGAAGGTAATGTGATGGGCAACAACTCAGCCACCTTTTGCAACCTCAAATTGTGTGTGTGTGTGTGTGTGTGTCATACCCAGGTCGTTGTTCTTGGTGATAGCTGCAGCAGCTCTGGAGCGAGGTCCTTGCTGGTTGAAGTGGTAGCCAAACTTCACTATGCTGTGGTTCTGTTCCAACATTTTAGCTATCTCCATCTCTACAGTAGTACCGAGCTGCTGCCTCTGAAACGCACACGGATATACAGAGGTCAAGATTGCAACATCAAGACTCAGGACGTCACTTTGGTTTATAGCAGAAAAGACTATAAGACTCAGACTTGGACCAGAGGGATATGGTTCAACTTATTTTCCACTACTGGAGACTGTCAACTGGTCTTTTAGATTTTATTTAGGCAGTGGTTTGTGTTGGTTGGCATTTTCTTCAACTCCACGCTGCATAGCACAAACATTTTCTACTACTTTCTGCATGAAACCACTTTATTTAAGAGTGCAAAGACTTCCTGAGTCATAACTTCCCAGTACAAAGCTACTGTACCCTCAGTGACCACAGCAATTACAAAAACCACAAGTCAGCAAGGAGAAGTACAATAAATAAATAAATAAATAAATAACTTTTATCATCGTAATCTTTCATTTCACAGGAATCTTGTGAGCTTCTTAAAGAGTTTTATGAAGTATGAAGCCTCTGATCATTTCAAATCCCGGAGTGTGTGTTTTTGCATGTGTGTGTCACAAAGCATCTGGTACCTGGTTGTCTATCTTGATCTCTGTGAGTGTGTCATTGTCTCGCAATGCATCAACCAAAGTCTTCACCCCTGTCCCGGTGATAAAGTTGGTCTCCAAGTTCAAACTTAGCAACGTCTTGTTCTCCCGCAGCATGTCACTGAACGCCTGGGAGGAGGAAGAGGAAGGAGGAAATAAAGCAAAGACGTGAATATGGAGTTATCGGGTGTGAACACGGCTATTAAAAAAGGCGCACAAGCCACTCCCTCTCACCAAAGCAATTGGGTCGTTACTCCGCGTTGCTGCCAGGCTTAACTTCTTGACGTGTGTGTTCTTCTCCATGGCCTTGGCCAAGTCCTTCAGCGTGGGAATTGGAATGTTCTGAAAAACCAACAGACACGCTGCCATTGGTCCAGGGATATACACAGGTATGTACACAGTCTATGCTCTACGCACACTTGTGTTTCTGTGTACCTTGATGTTGTTGAGGTTGACCTCTGTTAAGGAGCTGTCATTGTTTTTTATCCTCTGCAGAGTTTCTTCTACATTAGTGGGATTGGGAGGCTCATCAAACACTGGGGTCATCTTCTCCCCCTTGATCACATCTAGAAAAGAGACACCGGCAGAGGTCAAGATATTGATCCTTTTGGCACCTTTGAATTCACAGATTTTATTCCCTGATTGCACTTACTGTTGTAACCCTCATTACTTCCAGTCCCATCATATGTCTGAGTACTGGTGACCAGCGTGTGGACACCCAGGATCGCTGCAAACAAAAGCAAACTATAGTCTAAGTAGCTGTGGTGAGGAATCAGTGTGTACGCACGTGTTCTCCAGGGTTCAAAAATGCACCAGTAAGTGAATGAACGGTTAACAAATCTAGGAGGTCATAGCAGACAAGTGGTGTTATTTTCCTCAGTGAGGCCTTTTATTCCCCCATCATTGCACACAGTAAAGGACGGAGCCTTGGGAAAGAGAGTCAGGGTGAAAGGAGCTTGTGTTTTACTGACCCAGCAGAGACTGAGCTCAGGCACGCCGAAAGTTTCTCACAACTACAACATTGTGTATACAGCTCCCTTTTCAAAGAAACGCTCATACAGAGCTATGCTTTTAAAGCCTTTTAACAATGACTTCTTAGCTTTCTCAAACGGTATCTATTCATTCGTACCTGCTAGATCGCACAGTTCTGTATCTGTGGCGCTGGACAGGGCTTCCTCTAATTCTGGATCGAGGGTTGTGACTTCCTCCTGGCGCGTTTCCATTGGTTTCTGCTTAGGAACAAATGCTTTACCTATGGAGAAGGAGGAAAGGGCAGTGAGGAAGGGAGCTTTTCATTCAAATTTTAAACTCAAAGGAAACGATTCAGCCCTCATAAAAATGGACAGGCAATAATTTACAATAAAATCAACATAGGCAGAAGAAACAGGTACATGCAGGCTGGGTGACGGTTTTATGAGATGTTACACAACCTTCCATTTCTATGACCTATTATTATATTATATTAACTGTTGGTTACTGTGGCTTGTTATTCTCCTATAGCCATTCCTATCCTCTTGCCATGTGCCACAGTCATAAGACTGCATGACTGCCAAGTGTCGTGTGTGTGTGTGTGTGTGTGTGTGTGTGTGTGTGTGTGCGCGCCTGCCTACATGCACATGGACACATTCCCAGATAAAGCAACGGTATAATTAATATGCACACATAGGCTTGGAATTAACACCAACACTAATCAGGGCTTGTATCTCGAGTCACTACACATTTGATTTTTGTTCCCCCATTCACATCAGGCAGCACACTGTACATTAGGTTCCTTGAAATGGTCATCATACCCCTTTGCTCTTGGGCTTTTTACGCTTTCATTTTAAAGTTATTTCTACATGGTGCCACGCTGTGTGTTACTTGGCTTGTCACCTTAAATTTAGTAGTTTCATGCCTTCTTGCAATGCACAGGGATTAAGCACCTATCAATTTGTGGATACTTATTTTCACTTTTACTGTAATTGTTTATGTTAGTCAGTGTTACAAAAACCTAATTACATCTACTGTGACTTAATGTTGTTATAAAATGTATTTAAAATTGTTGTTTAGGCCAGCTTATAATAATGTTTCTGACAAGGAGGTGAAGTCTGAACAACAGAGATGTGCTGTTTAAATAAGTCTGGGCCTGCTACTATTTTACACAACATTCCCCAACCATCAGTGGCTCAGACTAGCTGAACTCAGTCCAGCCATGACTGTCTGACAACTGTGGTATTGCCATGGTTACCTATCTGAGGGAAGAAACGGAAAGAGCGAAGTCATGGAACAATGACTGGGGTCTAGTCTAAACTGCACTGCTGGGCCAACAAACACTTGCACTGGATGGAGAGACCATCCAGTGGGTGCCATTCGCTGCCTTTTTATGTGCCTGTCTCCTTAAACAAAAACACTCCAAGAACAGGCCCTCCCTCTTTCCCTCCTCCTAAGTCAGTCAAGCCAGTCAAATTGTTCAAACCGGTCCCTTGTGGGGGCTCTGGCACTTCCTGAAAGCCAGTAAACAGTAAATACAGTCATCAGGCAACATCCTGTGCCAGCGCCTCTGGAGCAACATTTAGCCCCTCAGAAGCAAAAAGAGGACAGGGCCAAAGTCCTGTCATCCGTATGATCCCACAGGAGCATATATCATGGACTAAATGAGGAAAACACACTGGGGTACAACAATGTACAAATGCTGAGGGAAGACAGGCACATCAATAATGCAGTGTCTGCCTGTAACACGAGTATCAGAGAGACGCAGAAAATGCTGGGTTTGAAGAGCTGTGGCTTCACTCATAATCCCAGGTGGAGCCAATAAAAAACAAAAAAAAAAAAAAAAAAAAAAAAAAAAAAAAAAAAAAAAAAAAAAAAAAAAGGCACATTTTTTTCCAGTCAAGGCAACAGATTGTCATTCATGCAAGCAATGCCTTAAGCGTATTTCATTAATGCCATTCATTCATAATACATCGTCCTGGTCTTGTGCATGCTGATCGCAGTACTCTGAAGGTTTGGTTTGCTCTTTTGAACACACGATAACAGTAAGAAGCTTAAAGGATAATTCAATTTTATTCCAATTTGGATCTTACTGTTGTAGTTTTGGAACATAATTCCCATGTGTTATGATAACATTTTACTTGACAAAGTAATTGCTGAGATCTGGTGAGCGCACCCAAAATGATGGTAATAGTCCCTCACTGCGTGGGAAAACTGTTGACGTACAACTACAGTAAGTGAGATAGGTCAGTTGAACCCAGAAATTGCTCTGTAAACTGTTGGCTTTCATTTACTCTTCCAAATAATTTTGGTTAACCTGAGGGTTTGCTCACCGCATTACCAGATCACAGCTATTGACTTTGTGAGGTAATGACAGAAATGAGGCCCAAACGATGAAAATATGATGTAATAAACCAGGATAATCCTGTAAACTGAGCTATTAATACATCTTGAGCAGTAAATGACTGATTGCCTTTGCAGTACCAAGTTGCCTGTTACACACAGCCGCTTAATGGCAAATGCTTCAACCGTGAAAGTAATTCATAAGAAATACTGATTACTGGAGGCGTGCCTTACTGCGCTACAGAGCTGTGTTTTCATTGGTTCAACAGCCACACTTTCCACTGTAACCTTAACAAACATGGTTATCAGACCCCTTGCATGATGACTAAGTCAACCTTCTTAACTTCTTAATGTTAATAATGTTGAAAAACACTGAAGGAAAAAAGACGAACAGAAGGACAATAAGAAAGGACAGTTTATAGTAAAGTAACAAGACTGACTTACCCAATTTAATAACATTTAAGTGGTTAACAGGCTGCAATGGTTGCCATGGCATTTAAGCAGGCTGTTTTCCTCTGAAATGAGGTGCCTTATTGAAAGCAGACAGACACACACACACTCACGACCACATTATTTATCAGCAGGGGGTGAGTATAACAAGGGGAAGAGAATCAGCTGCATTCCACAGAACCACTACAGTGATTAGAGTTTTCCATGCTGTCATAGGGCACGCACGCACCCTAATGTATGCACACACACACACGGGGAGTATAAACAGGCCAGGGGGAAGATGTCAGTTCCATATTTCCTCTCCTGTAAGGGAGTAGCATTCAGGTCTACAGAGACCCCAACAAAAGGAATTCCTCTGGACAAAAATTTCTACCCAGTAATGTTTAAACTCCACTCACTTTTCTGTTTTGTTTTTCCTGTCACACAAAGCATCTCCTTTTTCTCTGATCTAGAAAGATTACCACAAAACCTGTTTGAACAGAACTGGAAGATCAGGCTATTTCAGTTTTTACCGCAACATTAATCCCATCTGGATCAGCAGTGGGTGTTTGTTTACTTCACCTTGTTGTGAGAAGATTCCCACCACAAACATCTAGAAAAGTCAGGGGAAACCTCTGACAACTGTATTCCTCTGTATTTCCACTCCTTCAATGCCAATACTACAGGCACAGATGCCTGATAAAAAGCCTGATGACATAACTGTGAGAGAAATCATACAACCACATTTAAGTGCTGTAAAATTAAAATTTATTTTTATGGTATTAAGACTGTTTTGTATAGTTACGACAGGAGAGTCTGGTCCACAGCTGGACTCCATATGAATCTTTAGGCAGTGAGCCACCAGGATATTTGTTGATCGACATTTTAATAAATTAGCCAAACAAAAACATCTATGTCAACTTGAGAACTCACTCTCATTCAGATTTGCATAGTTTTGTCTGAGAAAAACTCAGCCTGGGCCTCAGTCTTAAGCACACCAAGTCAAGGTTTTCTAATCTCTGGAACAGTGGTCCCCAAAATGGGTGCCTTGAGGATAGACCAAGAGTGCGCGCAAGATTTATCACATCATTGTTTTTTAATACTGTTGCACCACAGACACCAAAATAGTCAACATTTACATTATCTATGTTTTATGTTAAGTTTTCAAACATATCAAAAAAGAAGGGGGGAAAAAAGCAATGAATGTCAAAATCAATGTATGAAAAACTGTTTAATATGCAGTTATGCCGCAGCTCATGACGTGACAACTCACCGTTGCCGGTTGTCATGGTGACACAACACGGTTTCCGGCTCGGCAGTATTTCAGGAGCCCAGCAGTCCGACAAATAGTGACCGTCAGAGCAAGCGATGGAAAGATTTGACACAGTAAACAGTAACACAGCTCAAAGAAATGCTGATACATCCAAGGGATGGGAGCACACTGATTGACTTGCAACCTTTTATTCCGCAAACAGTACTGATTACTATCTGTTTCACATGCTGATACATCTCAGCCCTCAACACAGTCCAAGACGACAACAGAGCTAAAAGCAGACTGAACACTACTCGGCTAATGGCTTAACGTAGAGGTTTTGGCTGCTTGTAGAAGACAGATATCCATCATGGTCTGATAGCACATTCACTGTGGTATTGCACATTCCCAACATCATATATGCGGGAACTGGCTCTCTCATCTCTGGTAGACATGTAAACAAGACAAAAAACTGACTCAGTGGAGTCAGACCTGCAGGTTGTGCTCTCTCTCCCCACATCAGAGTGTTTGCAACAGCAGGCCCAGATGTCCCATTAAAATCCTTGCAGCCATTTTTGCTTTCTTTTGTTTGTTTGTCCTTTGTACATTTTAAATATAAGCTATTGAAATAAATACATTTACCATATAAGCGTATTCATTGTTTATTTCAAGTTAAATATGTATCTAAATCTGCAGAGCACCTGTTGGCTTTGATTCTGAGTGACTGAGAATGGACCTATATTATTTGACTTAATATTGATATAATATTATATATGTAAAACTGCATGTTATATTGGGGGTTGGTTGGGTAGCTCGGGGTACCACGACAAAAACTTTCCTTTGAAAAAAGTGCCATGGTCTAAAAACGTTTGGGAAGCACTGCTTTACACCTTGATTCCAACGGGTACGGCTCGATGACATCGTGGTTTGCGACGTGGTTTTGTTCCGTCCACTGCACGGCTTCATACCCCACCGGGAGTGTTTCAGAAGCGGAGGGTTTTTCCTGCCTGATTTTGTTGATTTTTGTGCTTCTACTACAGGTAAGTAGGCTGTCTGTTTTAACTGTTTATTGTTGATATATGATCAGGAATACACACAGGGTGTATAATTTTGAAAATTCAATGAATACTCTATGGGGTTCCTATGTCTGACTTCCGGCTCTGAGTAGCTTGATGTGGCTTCAATCAAAAATAGACTAGTACACACACTAGACTGTGTGCCCGCTGGATTCAACCCTTTAGAAACTGAACTGATAAAAAAAATTAATCTACCAACTAACATCACTAAACAAATAGATTCAAGACATTTAATTGTAACCTTTCCCCCTGCTTTTATACTCCCTACCTTCTATCCCCTGGTACAAACACACCTCCCCCTCACTGCTGTATTTTGCATAAGAGCAGACATGCATTAATAATACCGACAAACACAGCAGAACAGTAATTACTGCTGTGGGTCTGTAATGCTGATACAGACACAAACAGACCTCGATTCTTTCTCCCCTGAGAAATACATCACTAACATGTGACAGCAACACACTGCTGATGTTATTCGTGAGAGTTAGGTGTGGTACACTACATAACACTGTACAACATCCCTACTGGAAATTGCTTCGTTGTCAGCATTTCAATGACAATACTTGACTTGACTTGAGTTTTTCTCAATTGGAAAGCCCTTTATAACACTGTCTGTGTTGATCTGTACTCCCCCTATTAGGACTGGGGCTCAGTTTAAGTCAAAATGCTGCACGTCAATCAAAAAAGCACCAGTTATCACTCAAAAACTTATTTTTAAAAAGCAAAGACTCCGATCTGCACACGTGTTATCAGTCATCTGAGGACTGTCATCCTTCCACTTTCTGTGTTTTGCTTTTCAGTCAAGAGAAATTTTTAAATAGTAAATATTCATGTTGGAACAACTCTGTTTGGTGCTCTATTATGGACAGTTGTAGACAAACACACACACACACACACACACACCTTTCCTCTCTCCAGTAAAGGGCACTACATCCTCTCTGTCCTTGTACTCCATGGCTTCCTTCTCCAGGTATTTGAGGAGGCTATCCCTGTTGAATGATCCTGTTGCTTTCTTGGCCGTCTGGTCCTTCTGACGTAAGCCCGCTGGGAGAAGAGCATTCTGAGGAGAGGAGACAACGAGTCACATTAGACCTGGCAACTGGTGAAGACTTCAATACACTCACTATTTCTGAATTCGGTGTTATGCAGCAAAAAAAATACAGGTAGACAGGTTTCATTGTATTGCCACTCTGCTGCCAAATCCGACCCCACGCCAGTTTGTGATGTCAGTATCTCTTTGAAGGTACATGTAGGCTACTTTGACATCCGTATAGCATCAGTTTTATTGAAGCGGGCTGTTCTGCTCTGAAATCATTTTTCATAATTGTGTACTAAACACGACAGGCGGAAACGGCTGCCTGTCTACTCCAAATTTTGGTGTGTTCACAAACTTCTGTCAGATACAGCGCTGCAAGCAAAGGCCAGTATATTCCTTGCATCTTATATATAGAAGTTTGAAAGGCACATGGGAAACAGACATGAAATACAAGTTCCGCAAAACAGGAAGTAAACATACTATAAACTAGTTTAACTTGATGCATGTCAACCAAAACCTCATGGCTTAAAATACCCAATATAAAAATGCAACCCACTGTGGATCATTTGTTGTAGGAGAGTGAAAACGTGGAGGAGGTGAACGAGGATGTGTGAACATTTTGAGAAGTTCGTCTAGCCAGCCTGTGCACACTGCAGTGCTTCTTTTGTGAACACACCAAATTCTACTTTGTCCATCTGATGACACGAGATCCAGAAATTAATATTTCCCCACTGTTGCTGACTGTTTCCTGTGGCCCTTTCCTGTGGGTGACCATGTGGGGTGATTTGTCTCACTCGGGTTAGATGGAATTTTACGAAAACGCCCAGGCGCCTGGGGGGGGATTTCAGTATACAGTCACAAATAAACACACAAACACTTGGCAGGCTGCTGACAGAGCTACTTCAGCACAGACTCCCTGTTAAAATTATTTTCCCAACCGTGGAGGCTGGGGACTGGGAGGTGTTTTACAAAGGAAAAATCCACCCTTGCATCTGAATTTGTGAAGTTCAATGCATTCCAGGAAAGACAAGAAGCATAAACTTGTTGGTGCCAGCTAAAACTACGTGCAATTTTTGTGAAAACTGGAGCATGTTTAAGATTGTAGTTTTGTCCCTTATTTGAGAAAATTAATTATGGCTGCAAAGACTTTATGTGAATAAAGTCTTTTACTTTTAAATTGGTTAATTCCCAATAAATCCCTTTGCCACAGAAACTCCCTGCCACTATAGAGCCCTGGAGCTCCTCCAGCCCTCAGCGAGGCCTGACCTCAGGGTCCATCTCCTCGAGGGCTGTCTCCAGCTGTTTGAGCTCCTCCGCCGACAGTTTGTTGAGGATTTCATCTTCGTCGAGATCCTTGTACTTGTCCAGGTCCTTCTTGTACGACAACGCCATACTGCCGGCTATAGCTTTCCAAGCAACACTGAAGAGCAGACCACGGCCACGCTGTTTCTTCTGGGGAAATCACTGCTCCAGAACAGGGAGAGGCTACCTGAAGACAAACGAGGGCACAAACACACACAAATGAACATTCATGATGAGAGATGGGGCGGATAATTCCTTTTAAGATAGCTGACCAAAACAATGTAATGTAATTATATCTTGTGAAATGAGGTAAACATTGTTTATCTCATCCCTGTGAAACAATGGTCGATCACAGCTGGGCTAGATAATGAGGCATTGCAATGATGCAACACACACACGCAGCTGGAACAAAGGAAGAACTTTCTCAGGCTCAGACAAATCATCTGACCGCTCCCCTGAGGATCACCAGCAACTCTTTGTGAACGCCAACTTTGTGCTACTTTAGAAAAAAATTATCAAGTTTAAAAGAGAAACAAAATAATCTTATTGTAAATTTATAGCTATGAAAATCAGCCTTATGTTTTTCTTCTTGGGATTAAAGGCCTGAAAAATAAAGCAAATTGTAGCGGTGGCAGGAAATACTTGAGTAAACTCTTAAGTAGATTTATAAGGAAAAAAAACACCACAGTTAAGATTAAATAAAGCTCAGATAAGTGAATGAGTAAGGGAGTGAGTGTGTGTCCTGTCAAACAAAATGAAGAGGCTTCAGCCTTCAGTTCCCTCTCCCACACCACAGTCCAAACACAAAATGACCTCATCATGATTTTCCAGATTCCCTGCAGGACTCCACAGATGGTCTTCATCCTAATCACTCTCACATGCACACTTTAGGGTACACAAACTTAAACTTAAACTCGCCTTTCCCAAATGGCTGGCTCTCGCTATTGGCAAACAAAAAGCCCTTTTGAAGGGAAGACAAAGCTGTGTTTGTGTACAGAAAAGGCACAAGTACTTACTTGCAGGAAAATCACAATCAGTCTCAATGATTCATGTCATTTGTGAAATACAGCACAATCTCTAAAGTCTGTGACAGCAAAATAAATAAATAAATAAAAATACCCTGTTCCTCAACTCTGTGGTTTAGCCAAGGATGCTTTAAACATTTAGTGCCATTTCCCCCGGAGCTGCCTGAGTGATTTCTCCAATTTAGAGGAATTCCCTAAATAATCCGTGTCCTCTCGTACTGTTCAGTTCCTTGTCTCTACCATCCAGGCTCTGTCCTGGACTAATCCTTCCCCTCACTTCCTCCATTAGACCACTGAAACTACACACATTTATTTATGAAATGATTATGAGAGTCAAAGCAGGGGCATTTGCAAGCTTGAGTGGCAGCAGCTGAAGCTGGGCTCAAATGTCAGCACTGATGACTTTAATCAAAGCGTATGAATATAATGATCTACAATAATATTTTTGTCCCAATGTTCTACTGTACGATAGTTCAATCAGATCCTGGTAAACAGAGTCCGTACAGTAAAGTCTAGTGTACTGCTACTGCAGGATATTATCACAGCTAACTGGGAGGAAGGAGATCAGACATTCAAGCAGCAGTGAAACTAAGCTAATAGTGCTGGACAAGTATGGTGATGAAACAATATAGGCCTAAATGGACATTAACATCTGGCTCAAATGAAAATGTCAGGCTATAAAATAATGACAATAAAAAATAAACCTGTCATTTATACAGGCTTACAGAAGCAAACCCTACAAATTACATGAAGGGGAAATCAGTATTTGTGAAGAACTATGAACACAGCACTAAACTAGAGACCTAAATATGTTTAAATTTAAGCATTATATCTGGCAGATTAAAGATAGCCCATGAATCCAAATAATACGAAAATCGTTCTGCGTGTTGCGCCCGACAGCAATCGTCTGTGCTGTGATTGTGGAACCGCGCCAGGATTTGTTTCTCCTGATGTCATTATAAGCCTTCGCTCGCATGTTTTCGGAAAGGGGAGTTTTGTTCATCTTTCATAATCAACTCCGAGATGCCCAGCGACACGAAAAACATATGGAGGCTTTACTGTGACCATGACTGTAATCCCCCTTTACAGACTTCTGATATATTCTGGCAAAAAACCCTCACATCTAGGTCTAACTCTTTCCCATTTACTTCCAACCCAGTCAAATCCTTGCTAGCCTGTCAAAGCATCATATGAAGTTTGATTTATGACTTTCTTGGTCCAACTTTTGGTTAAATTACCCAGACTAATTCTAGGATGTGCAGAAGGCAATGGTGAGAGGACATTTCTGTGCAGGATCTGGAAAAAGAAGAGACACTAGCCAGAGATAACACACACACACACACACACACACACGTAATTGTCTTATGACAAGGGCAGCTCAAAATAACACCATGTATCATACTATCCTACTCAAAAACACTTTCCACTTCACGGACATATAATTCAACACATTTAAAACAACAGCCACTGTTTACGGTGAGGTCCAGTACTGAGTGTGCAGACAGAAGAGTAATGTAGCATGCAGACAGGGATAATGATAGCGATGGGTGGGGTTCAGGTCGAGGCAGAGACACTGAGAGGATCCATTAGTCCAATCTGATTGATTCCTTTCTCCTTCTCCTCACTGCTAATCCTTCAAGACAACAACAGATGGCTCTGAGCCAATAATACTGCAAACCTGGTTGCACTCTGCACTCACCTACACGCAGGCTATACTGCTGGGCACACAAACAAATGATTGAGGATTGCACAGAGTCACAAATATCACGATTTAAGGTCAGCTGACAGGCTAGATGTTTAGTGATTAATGTTTTCCAGCCTGAAAGGACAAGTAATACAAACCTGGCTGATTTAAGCAGGGCTTGATCACATTTACAACGTTAAAACAAGCCTTAATAGAAAAAAAAAAACCCATCTACTGTATGTGTGCATAAATGGGCAAAAAAAATTGCAATTTTATTCTAGCGATGGGTGCATAACCATAACTACTCTGGTTGTCTAGTAACAAGAAAGACATTAATCAAAGTTACACCGTGGAAAGGGTTAAGAATAGGTTCATTCATGGGCAGAATACAGAACACATTCTTTTAGAAATTATGTAATAGAAAAGGGGAAATGAAATGTAAAATATATGCCTTTCTACCTTTGTCATCATCAATAAAGCTCAACCATGTTTTTAAGTGAAACGTCTGAATGTGTTTCAGGGAAAATGGTGAGGCTTCATCTTCTTTCTAAAAGTGATGTTGACAGGCAAGGCATTGCAAGATTATTTGGGTCATTAAGTATGAGATATGATATCAGATGCCATCAGATCAGATATCTCTGACTTAAATTACATAAGCAGCTAAAAGAAACATACTAAGTTTATCTCCGTCAAGTACAATTCTTGCAATCAACATACAGGTTCCCTGTGCCATTTCAGATCTAAAAGGCAGAAGCTGGAGTAACTTGCAGCTCAGACATGAACAGGAAACAGTGACTGGTTATTACATTATTACAGAACACCGCCCACAAAAAGACTATAGTTAGAATGACCCAGCGCTGCTACCCATGGGACAAGAGTCTGCACTTCCTCCTCCCACCTACTCTTCTCCACTTTTATTCTCTAGCCTTCTATATCTCCACCCTGTTGTTACTCGGTTCTCTTTTATCCTTTTTGATTTCAGCCTCCTAAAGTGTCAGAAAACAGATGGCAGGAGACAGAGATAAACAGACGGTCTGATCATGCTGACACTAGGATCTATTCACTGTAATACATAAACAAGTGAAAACAATAAGAACATATAGGCGTCAGGAAAATAAAAAGTGTTTAGATAGTGATGGTACGGATGTTTGGCCGTGTATCAGTGCATGCCAACCAGGCTGTTTTATTTATTTTTGTTGTTGTTTTTTTTAATTAGACCCATAGTCATAGTTTAATAGTCAATAAAACTGTGTGTCAGAAAAAGAAAGCAATCAACATTCACGTTGTTCATTCACTCAAAGATTTCTGAGGTCCTTTTCTGAGCGTCCAACTCTTGTAAAGACCTGGTGAGAGCCAGACAGGAAGTGCAGTGTTTCTCCAACAAACACCCACGATTTGTATACTCCCCTCTTTTAGCCGCACACTCCATTATTATATAATGAGGACTGATTTCAAGAATTGCCCTGCCTTTCAGCTCAGCAGGGACTTGCAAGGGCTAGAGTGTGAACAATTCAGGTTCAAGAAAGGTTACCGCTTCCACGCCTTTGCAAAAACTAATGACAATCACTATTGTTTACTGTGGCTGCATTACACCAAGGGTGAAACTAGCCAGGTTTCACACTCCAGTGAAAGGCATGCAAGTTAAACAGATCCTATCTGAGGAGCCTGTTTATATGCAATACTGCAGAAAAGGTGGCACGGAATGCAGTATCACCAAAAACGCCATGTCCGCAATCCCCACATCACTGCTGTCAGTTACAATACCTGCTTCACAGCTTCAGAAGGGCCACCTGCCTTCAGGCTTAAAAGGCAAACCACACTTCCCTACGCAGACGTCCTCCTTCACACTTGGACCACACCCTTCATTCACCATTGGGCCTTGCTGGTCAAACTACCTTTGTGAACTCACGCATAAACTCTCACATCAGCTCTTGAGTAAGGAGTGTGTCAACAGACTCACTCACACAGGTACAATGACCTCGCCCCTATCTAAAGAGTAGCGCTGCTGTTAAAGCCACAGCCTTCCCCTGACCCTCCACACAGGCGTGAGTCATCCCACCAACAGTACGTCCTTTAAAAACACTGAACTCTTGTCTTAGATAAACACTGAAGGTATTGATGCCCTGTCTGTAAAATGCATTGTCTGGCTGAAAGGGATGGGCGCCTGAGATAACGCATAACGTTAATCCGCGTCCCTCACACACAACAAAACAAGAACCGTGAACCTAACAGTTACCGGAATCATTAGAGGACATTTAGTACTGCCATAAAATGACATATCATATCGCACTACTAATCTTATACAACATAACGTTACATCTTGCTCAGCTGCCCTGTCTGTAACAGTCCCATCCATCTCCTGTGGACATAGCGGGCTACGGTACGGCGTTAGCTAACGTTGACTCGCTCGTGACATGTTTACGGTTAACGTTAACGTTACCACGCTGACAGCAAACACGCTGTGAACATGTCGCCTAGCGAGGGGTAGCACACACTGGCCAAGAAACGGTTAAAGCCAGACCAAACGGTTACGGGGACACTTACTTTGGTAATTTAGCCGCATTTGTCGGGCGCAGTAACAGCATGTGAAATAGCCCGATGACATGTAACGTAAGTTAGCAGCTAACACGCTAACCTGTGCGTTTGACTGAAGTTGCTTGCCGTTTAGCGAGACCATTCCGCTACACATACGTGATAGTATCGAAACCAATGCGGCTAGCACGGCCACTGAATTGACAATACTAATTCCAAACGAGGTATCTATTTCCTTACCTGAGGCTGGTGGGACCTAAACCTCCAAATAATGCCAGTCTTCCCAATGAATGCTTAATTTCTCACTCAGCCCAAGGGCGGTAACACAGGAAGAGAGAGCCAGAGCAGTCTCGGAGTGACGTCTGATTGAACCAATAGACAGATAGCATGCCAGGCGTGACCCAATGGCGTAAATTAGCCCGCCCTTTTTAACTAGAAGAACCAATCAGATGAGAGATAGGGAAGGGGAAAAAGAAAAGAAAATAATGATCTACTTGGCCATCAGTTCCGTTCTATTACCAACAAAAACTATTTTATGACTGTACATAATTAGGCCAATTATTTAGATATGAGTGATTGCCTCACTACTGCTCATTATAACCATATGAAGTAGTTGAAATCCCCCTGAAAAACCTGGTGAGTGGACATTTAAGTCATTTTTTCAAGTCATTCTACTTAGTACTACACTATTTTGCGCTAACTGAATGGAACTCTTGTAGATAGTTTAGTTTCGATCAAAAGAAAGCCACAGAGCACATTTAAAATAGAGTGATAAGTCAAGTCGAAGTGATGTATACTGTATAGCACAAAATGACAAATTTGTCTCAGAAGCTGTTGAAATCTGCACAACATACAACACCATCTATGCTTAGACCCTAGATTCAGATAAGGGAAACTCCACAAACACACACAACAACCCTTTAAAAGGGGAGGAAAAAGAGGATCCCTCTTCCAGGATGAACAGGCATGCAATAGGTGTCATACATACAAAGTAGACAGAAGTGGCAGAGGTAGAATTACATAATGAGAAATAAAGATATATAAGAAATAGAAAGATAGTTCAAACATAATATTGTTATATTGAGTTAAAGGGGCAGTTCACCCCAAAATCAAATATAAATATTTATTTTTCTTCTTGCCTGCAGTGCTATTTATCCATCTAGATTGTTTTGGTGTGAGACCTTGTTGTGAGCACTTTCATGTACAAACTATCGGTAGAAGGAAAATACTTCCTACATGAAACTGCTCACAACAAATCTGGGGATTACCTTGATTAACCGCGTCATGATTTCTGGAAAGAGACATTGCTGTTGAGTTTTTCAGCGGTCCCATTATATTAAAAAAAATGCAGACATTTCTACGGCCGATATCTCCAAAACTCGGCAACTCACACCAAAACAATATAGATGGATAAAGAGCACTACAGGGAAGAGGAAATATATGTATTTTGCATATGTTTGTGCAGTAAGTTGAGGTGTTTCAGAAAAAATGCAAAAGTATTCTGAGTGAAGTTTATGGATCAAAGAAGATGTCAAGCAACTTCCAGGTGACGCCCAGCAGTGGACTAAAAATACCACGGAGACCTGAAAAGACAGACTACATACATGCATACACTCAAAGGGCAAAACTCACACAGGCACACAGACTGTTCTGTCTTGTGCCTCTGGCTGCACCTAAAGTGCAGAGTTTATCTTATCTCCTTTTCACAAACAAAAACTAAAATCTCTCTCGCTCTCATGCAAATACACACACAAAACACACATTGTGGACACTAAAAACCTTACCTTTTTCTTGATTGTAAAGATCAGGGAGGGCTCATCCTCTTTTTACTACACTGTGTCACACAGTAGTGGAGGTAGAGTTTCATGTACCCTCTCAGGCCACACAATATGTTCACTGTAACAAGATGCCTTGCATGTAACACAGAAGCTTTGGGATGAGACGTGGGTGCTGAAACATATGTCGTAGCCTATTGCTGACATCAGATGAATGATAGTAATCAGCTAAAGGGGTTGAAATATACTAAGAGCGCGACTACTTTACTGCCATTTGAAATCAGTTTTACACCAGAGAGTGTCTGTCCATGCATGAGTACATATTAGCTGAAGGTAAAGGCAGGGTTTACTTGCAGGGTGACAGAGCAGTCAACATGGTTTATCTTCTGTTGTGTCAGAAGACAAACCAAGCCCCGCAGCCCTCAAAGTATAGCTAATGGATGGATGGGTTGTAGCAGCTGATTCTGGGGGCTGCCCAGAGACAGATGCGCTGGATTTGGCAGGCATATTATAGACATGCACAATTTAACCTACCATGGGTTTAGGAAAAATGAGACTCACTGTTCCAGTAGCTGCCAAGTGAAACACCAATAAAGGCTGAGCTTACATCAGCAGTCGGATGGCTCCCAGCGCTGACACTGGAAAAGTGGAAATAATTAAGAATATACCAAGGAAAGACAGGTAGACAATAAATCCAATACATCGGCAGTTGCTGAAATGTGCATTGAAATATTACAATATCCCTGTAATATTCCTAGTGGACCTGTTATACTCATTCATGGTTACCCATTCATGACTCATGTTTTTCTATAATCGTCTATACATCACAGTGAGATTGCTATAATATTCCTATTGTGAACCATAGTCCAGCATCACACTGCTGCTGCTGACACACACAGACACATCACAGGTGTGCCACCCCATCATCGATTAAGAGCAATAGAAAGTCATTCAAGCTTTGCTGAAACAACTAGCCAATAACAGAGATAGCCAGTTGTTGTTGTTTTTTTATTCTAGCCTCGATATAACAGATTGTGTCACACACGGGATGCAAGATGTGCTACTTCAGAACAGGCTCACAAATCAGGAATGTATAATGTGAGGTCTTATAATACATCCATATTATATCTTCATAAAACGAGTAGCTAAGGGGATTTTTTTTTATTTGCTTGATTATTTTGTTTTAGAAGGAAAATATTTAACCGAGAAAAAATATTATTCAAACATGAAACCATTGCATTGACAGTATCTCATGTACTTGCGCGCAGAGCCCCGGACCCCGTGTTTGCCGTGGTGTGTACCGCCCCCTTGTGGCCGGTTGACGCTCCCCACACCCGCGTGTCGGCGTCAGCTTGAACTCGGAAACAAAATCTCCGAGGCCCGGCGATCGCTTCCCGCGGGGTCACGCTTTACCACAGCTTGGAAGAAATGGCGGACATGGACGAGTTGTTCGGGAGTGATGGGGACAGCGACAATGATCAGCGAGGTAATGGTGTCTCTCAGCCGTTGGAAGCCTTAACGCTGTGTGTTCAGGCAGTTAGCCTCGCATGCGCGCACAAAAACAGAAAATAATTAGCGTTTTCCCCGAATGAGGAACCGGGGGAAGTGGAACCTGAACGTCACACCGATGTCGGGGTGTTTACTAAACGCTAGCTTTGTTAGAAACGAGTGCAGGTTTGCCCTGTCCTTCATTCAGTCTGTCGGCCCTTTTGCTGTAGCTAGAGTTAACAAGCTAGCTAACATTAAGTCGCGTGGTCATGACACGAATTAAACTCCGGTTTGAATCAGTTCGCTGAGCTGGAAGTCGGTCTAACTAACGACTGCAATGGCTTCGCAAGTTTTTCTGTGAAGCACATGTTCTGGTCAGTTGTTGTTGTTCGTGAACACGACGCTCAAACGTGTTTTTAAGCTTTGCCGTTTTTACCAACATGAAATTGTCTTTTCACACCCGTTAAATAATTAGCCGAGAGGCATCTTGTTAATGTGAGAGAAGTTACATCGAAGGTTTGCCTTTCATTCTTCGCTGAGCTTTAACGGTACATCTAATAAATTAATAAGTAGGTCACTTTCTCTGCAGACAACTAAGTTAAAGGCGCCAGTCAAATCTTAAGCCTGGCCAACGCCAGTTTCAGCTGTACGTTTATTCGAAAGTACCTAACTTATTCATCAGTTTGCGGCGGGCTGGACGCCATGGGCAAAATCACAGTATGTGTCATTTTGTGATATTGATGCCCCTTTTTTTTAGGTGCACCTTTAAAATCTAAGGCAATGAAATACAGCAGCTCATCCTAAATATTTGCAAAGAAAATAATGTTTTGATTTAATTTAACTGATTCAGCAAGTGAAACGCCTGACAAATCAAAGGACTTGCAAAAGTTCATGTAACGGTCCCATGCTGCCATAAAGCATGCCTGCTCTTTGGTTTGTAACGTTGGCCATACACCCAGGGACATTAAAAGGATGGCTACAAGGCTATAAACCGTATGGTAAAATCTCTTTACTGTAGACAAATTATATGGTTTCACGGGATATATTGTCATATATTGTTTTCTTCCGCTTATCTGGGGCCGGGTCGCGGGGGCAGCAGTCTAAGCAGAGACACCCGGACTTCCCTCTCCCTGGACACTTCCTCCAGCTCAACCAGGGGAAAACCGAGGCGTTCCCAGGCCAGCCGAGAGACATAGTCCCTCCAGCGTGTCCTAGCTCTTCCCCGGGGCCTCCTCCCGGTCGGACATGCCCGAAACACCTCCCCACGGAGGCGCCCAGGAGGCTTCCGGGACAGATGCCCGAGCCACCTCAGCCGACTCCTCTCGATGTGGAAGAGCAGCGGCTCTACTCTGAGCTCCTCCCGAGTGACCGAGCTCCTCACCCTAGCTCTGGGTCTTCCTTAGAGATACTGTCATGTTGCCCACTCTTAATATGAAGTTACAGCTTCAGCAACAGTAATGTCAGACAGAAAATGCAAAAGGTGGACTCTTTTCTGGCATTGCACGGTATAATGTGAGGATTTAGACAATGAGTCGATGGGTCTGGGGAAAAAAATCATAAGAAAAGCCATGTAATCTCTTCTCGGCGTTAAAGGAGAGAGGTCTGCCTTTACTGTTATGAGGAAATGAGCTATCAATGTCGAGTATGTCATGAGAGCCATCAGAATAATGACTGGCAATCAAGAACTCTGCGACAGCAATTAAGAAAAACTGTAATGTGCTTGAATGTGTCACTTAGCAACCACGGTATTCGCCCGCTGTGAACTGATGAGCTGTACTACGTGCCACAAGGAAAAAACAACCAACCTAGACTGCGCTATTGTGTTTCAGAGTCCGTCTCTGGCTCCGGTTCAGACTCAGAGCAGGAGAGACCCCGATCCGCCAGCAACGCCTCAGGCAGCGGCAGCGACAGCGAGAGGGAGCGGGATGATGACGATGAAGAGGAAGGCCAGGAGGCGGGGAAGCCCAGTATAAATAAGGTGTGTCTGTGCTTGACTGATGACACTCAGTACAAGCGGCGTGGGCGTAGGTCTGGCAGTGCAAGAGTGGGCAACAGTCAGACATGCATGTCTGACTGTTGCCCACTCTTGCACTGCCAGCGAGCCAGACCCTACCCAGTAAATCACTTAATTAAACATTTCATTTAATCATTTCGTTTTTATCATATTTTCAGCTCCTACAGTGACCTCTGAGGAATAATGGGGGTGTTAAGGCAAGAAAGTAGTGAACATTTCTGTCTTACGTTGTTAATTTATTGTGTCTGAAATTTTGTATCCATGACATTAGACCGACAGTTACAGTAGACTCTGCTTGTTACTACATCAAGAGGAAACATGGAAGCAAGATGTCATTGTCAACAAGAACAAAGGAGCATTTTGAGCTTAGGTTTGACACTTTAAAGTGTGTAAGCAGTGAAACATGATTTCAGAAATCTAATTACATGTAGCATGCATTTCAAAATAATTAGATGAGGTGGAATAACAGTATGTAGACCAATTGGTTAAATAGGCGGAGATATCATCACATATGTAACAGTGTTTACCATATATATATATATATAATACATTGAGTGTGATTCTGCTGACCATTGAAATTGCCCTCATCCAAAATACATTTTATTATCTAAGTATGTATTTGTTTTTTTTCTTTCTTTCAAAACAAATCTGCGTAGAAGGCCATTACAACTGTGGACTACTGGTGTGTTGCACGTGCACCCGTGTAGAAGGTGCTAATTGAAAGTTAGCTTGTGAATGTTTTGCAGCCTGTCAAGTATCAGCTATAATGGCTTCCCCCAGCAGCATATTAACACTACCTGTTTTACCCCAGGGGTCAGGGTCTCTTACAGTCAAAGCGACTTGTGTCTGTAGTTGCGGGATTGGTGCGTGCTGCGCACACATGGTAGACAGGTCGGGGCGTGCATGCAGCTAAACCTACTCACCTTTGCTCCCACCAAATAGGAGCTGTTCGGAGACGACAGCGAGGATGAGCAACACAGTCAGCGCAGCGGCAGCGACAACCAGTCGGACCGGTCAGGGAACCAGTCGGACGCCAGCATGCACTCAGACCAGGGGGACCACGATCGCTCTGATGCAGAGCAGCACAGCGGCTCAGAGCACGGCCATCGAGATGAGGATGAAGACGAGGAGGACGGGGGCCAGCGCTCAGATGGGGGAAGCCCGGCTGGCAGCGGGATGTCTGGGGCAGGGAGCCCTCACTCTGAGAGGGGCAGTGTCCGTTCCGACCGAAGGTATGCCAACACACACTGGATGTGCCTCATTGTTTAACTGAGATATCATGAGATGATGCCAAGGGAGACATGATGCTGATTTTGAGACTTGTACTTAAAAAAATTTACCGATATGTTATTGTACATTGTTTCCATAGAGAATAAGGACATACTTATTTTGTGATATTCTATATTTTTCCCATTGTCAACAAATCCCATGAAAAAAACAACCAACAATGAGTTGTTGTGTATCCAAAGCCAGATATAGCTTATTTCTTTGTGCCCTAGAGCTCCCATCGTTTTACAACGACCTATTAAAAACAAAATATAAATAAATATATCTAACCTTTTATTTAATCCGATAATCTCAGTGACAGTGAGACACACTGTTGCACTGGGTGTTCCTTCATTATAATCAACACAGGCACTGTAGTTTATTTTGAGTCAACCCCACTTACACCGTGCTGTAAGTAACTTAGTAGACCGCCAATTTTGTATGAATCCACGACTAAAAATAGTCCCCAACAAATACACAATTTACTCCTGCTTGTTTGTGTGTGAAAACTACGCTGCCCAGCTGTTTTATGACATTTCCGAGGCTTAAAAATTATTTCATTTATTTGTGGGCCTGAGTTACATCTTCAGCAGGAATGAATGGGCTTGGGGCTGAGAGCCAGAGACAGACTAGAGAGGTCAGAAGGTGAAGAGAGACAGATTAACACATTGTTTGTTTTGGTCTTTTCAAGGGATTTGTTGACAACAGTAACAACATAGAATATTGTCAGCCTCATTCGTTTAACTGCAAGTGCAGCAAATTATTGTTGTCAGTGAGCTTTCTTTTTTTTTCTTTTTTTGTGTGGTTACAATTAAACGTTTAGTCCATGAAATGTAAATAGAACAAAAACAAAATGCCCAAATCGCATTTTCCTGCCCACGGGGACATCTTCAATTTGCTTGTTTTTCTGTAAGATATCTAATAACGTTCTTGATCTAAACCACAGAAAAGCAGCAGGGCTTCACATTTGAGAAGCTAAAAAAAAAAAAGAGAGAGAGAGGGCTTTTTTGATAAATGAACCAAACAATGGATCAGTTCAAATATAAGCAAATCTTCTGATCAACTAATCGTTTGACTTATTGCTTCAGCACTTGACCTGAGATGTTATTAACGTGAGACCCGTTCCTTTGTTGTCGGGGGGGCCAGATGTTTCGTTTCTTGATATATTTCTGTGTGTTTTGTTTTAAACCAGTGTGCACAGTGATCCTGGGACTCCGCAGTCGGGGCCAGGAACCCCTCACTCTGACGGGGAAGCTTCTGGCAGGGAGAACCAGTCCGATGATGAGAAGTGGGAAGGAGGGGCCAAGAGCGACCAGTCGGAGGATGAGGAGGAGAAACGTCATTACTCGGATGAAGAAAGAGAGAACTCGGATGACGAGGGGCCGAGGAACAGGAAGTCAGGTACCCCCAGGGTCTGGCGTTTTTAAAGCTGGAGAAAATGTTGTACAGAGCCAGCCTTCTGCGTTAATCTTGACACATTAGATTTCGTGGAAGAGGATTAGGGCTATAATGTGAAAATCTTATCCTGAGCTCTGAGGTGAATCTCAGAACTCTGAGATTAATACGAGATGAATTCTTCACTTAGACTTTTTTCTTTTTTTGTTCATGTGTCCTGTACCTTTTTAGTTTATAACCATGCTGTCAAATTGTTACTGTTTTATCACCTGTTGTGATTTTATTTTTCAGAGTCTCCAAAGGGAAGTGATAGTGAAGATGATTTCCTCAGACAGAAAACCAAAGCAAAAGCCGCCTCTGATTCAGATTCAGACAGTGATATCGGCACGAAGAAAAGTAGGAAACCGTATATTTTTACTGCAAATCTCACCTTGTTGGTTCATAGTAGTAGCTGCCATTCAAATCTGAGTTTAAATTTGATTAGGTGGAGCTGAATTTGGCATTTGTCTTGCACTCATTTACTTTAAAGTAGTCCCTGTCCCGTACTGTTCCACAGATAAGACGGCAGCAGCAGCAGACGACCTGTTTGGAGAGGCTGATGATATCTCTTCAGACAGCGATGCAGAGAAGCCTCCGACCCCGGGACAGCCCCTGGTATCTCTTTCCTCTCGCTCTCTGTCTCTTTCCTCCGCTGATCATCAAGCCGAGTCCCTTTTTTTATAAAGAGTTCCCAAATCTCTTTTTCTCAGAGCCTCTCACTAAGCCTCTCTGAGCTGATCCTTCTTATCATTGGGTCATTGAATCATCCAGTGTTTTTTTTTTTTTTTTAAATGTTCTCTTCCTCTCCCTCTTTTTTTTGTGTGTCCAGGATACAGAGGATGGGATGGAGGGGGAGCAGGCAGAAGAGGAGCCTGCGCCCGAAACTCGCATCGAAGTAGAGATCCCGAAAGTCAGCACAGACCTGGGATCTGACCTTTATTTTGTCAAGCTGCCCAACTTCCTGTCTGTGGAGCCCAGGTCAGAACCTTGGCACTGTCAATAAATACAATATAAATACATATTTTTTTACTTGATGAGCTCTTAAGTCCTTTTTTACAATGTAATATGCCTTTCCTCATCCCTTTCACCACACTTTCAATAGACATTAATGCCTAGGATCCTTTTACTCTGCTGCTAGTGAGGAGGAGAATTGCGAGAGCTTATACTTACATTTTCTTTGTATTGTTCAGCTAAATGCTTTGGGTCTTGATGGCCATAAAATCCTCTCTGTAACTTAAATGTGTATGTATTTTGATTTTCATTAAATTGCCCTTTATAGGCCCTTTGATCCTCAGTACTATGAGGATGAATTTGAGGATGAAGAAATGCTGGATGAAGAGGGACGGACCAGGCTCAAACTGAAGGTATGTAGCCCACCTTATGTGCTGTACGTGAATGTGTTTGTAGTTGTCCGTGTGGGTTGAAATGGAAATAAATTGAAAGTATTGTCAGCTTTAAAAAAAACTCCTTGTATGTGATGCTTGTCAGTACATTCGGGAGTGGCTGATTTTGTGACCAGAGTTTGTCTCCGGCAGGTGGAGAATACAATTCGGTGGAGAGCCAAGAGAGACGAGGAGGGAAATGAAACACGAGAGAGCAACGCACGCATCGTCAAATGGTCTGATGGCAGGTGTGTATTGTGTCAAGCTGGGCGTTGGGATTATTACAGGACGGGCTCTGTACTTGCCGTGCCTTCAAATGTCTTTTTCTTACCGCAGCATGTCCCTCCACCTGGGGAACGAAGTGTTTGATGTTTACAAAGCTCCTCTCCAGGGAGACCACAACCACTTGTTCATCCGACAGGGCACTGGACTGCAGGGACAGGCTGTTTTCAAAACCAAACTCACATTCAGGTAATACAGTAATATGCCATTGTTGTCTTGGTGACAGGCTGCTATTAAGAACAGAGTCTCACACAGACTTGAGGCAAAAGCCATGAGTTGCTATGGCTACTCCTCCTCTGTCTGGCTCCCTGACAGCCGTGCATGTACTAAATAAGCCGCAGGCTGCCTCTAATTTCAAGTAACAATAGCAGCCTTCATTCAAGCGCCATTCAGAAATGTACTGTATGCTGTAAGTCCCTGGATCGCCTTGTGCAAGCTGCCCAGGTTTCTCCCAATAAGACGTGTGTAAGCCTCTTAGCGCCCCCAAGTCCACCTGGATGTTCTGTCTTCTCAGACCACATGAGTCTAGCACGACACTGGCCAAAACTGCTTTAATGCACAACAGCCCTCCTCGCTTCCAGACAGGACATTACCATTTGTTCTGATTGAGTATTATCATCAGAGCAGAATTTAGATTAGGATTAGGGCTGAAGCTGCTCAGTGTACAAATGGTTAGGGCACAGTGTTTTTCTTTTTAAAGCGGCGCTTTAGGCAACTTCAGAAATAAATGGAACAAAAAACATTCAAGCATGATGGACACAGAGTTGCTGGTTAATTATTGAGGCTCAATTTGCCAAACGGAGAAGAGATTTGATAATGAGAAAATGAGAGACGCATTGATCTGAAAGCAAAAATTAAACTTTTTCATGCTTCCAGAGGCTTCTCATGGTCTCAGGGCAGGATAATGCATTAGATAAGAGCTGAGAATTTAGGGAGTCCAGTCGTAGTTCTTTGTTGTTGAGTAAAACTGAGCCATTTTTATTAGAAAGCTGAGGCAGCAATAAATGTTGGTATCTATGAAGGCCAAAACAGAATAAAAAGCTGAATCCGCTGTAGTACCAAAACAAACAGGCAGATTCCTAAAAACAATGTTGAGGCTTGAAGGATCTACTGGTTGGGCACAGTGTGGAAAACAGTACACAGCAACAGTTGTTTTCAGTGAGGTGTGCTGCCAGTTTCAAGCCATCGGCAAGAAGTCTGTGATGAGGTGTGTGGTGCTTAAAGGTGTGCTGTGGAGGTTTCCTGCAAACAAACAGTTAGGTTTGCGTTCAGTATTTCTCAACAAAACACATTGTGTGCATCACTGACCAGGATTGTTTTTAAAAAGAAATACAAACCTACGTTGCTAGCTGTTTTCTTCTTCCTTAACTTTTCTGGCTCATTGCTACGTTTCTTGGTGCGTTAACGGGCTGCAACTGTCAATCAGTGGAAGAGCATGAAACCATTGGCAGGAATATGCGTCACGTGGTCCACGTGCACAAGAGAGAAACACAACACGGGGGCCCACGAATAAAGAAACATTGTTCCATAGCGTTACTAGTGGTCAAAAACTCCACAAGCTACCTTTTAATGAGTGTGGATTAACAGGTTTGGCAGTATCCATTGATGGTTTTTTTGCCAGTTTGCAATGCCGATGTATCGTTTTTGTGATTAATTAAGCTTTTCTTGCTAATTACCAAATAAATGGGCACAAAAATCAAAGGGGGGGGGGGACAGCCCCACAGTCACCTTAAATCTGACTTTGGTGGTGTGTTTCTTCCGTGTTTCCAGGCCCCACTCCACAGACAGCGCCACCCACAGGAAGATGACCCTGTCTCTGGCTGACCGCTGCTCCAAGACGCAGAAGATCAGAATCCTTCCCATGGCTGGACGAGATCCGGAGTCGCATCGCAACGAAATGATCAAGGTTAACACACTCTCAGTCTCTGTGCATGCTGTGCTGTTCTGTTCGTCTTTCCTCAGCCCTGTCTGAGAAGCTCTCGTTAGCAGAAAAGGTTGCATGAGGCCAGTTGTTGACAAGCATCATGCCCGGTTACATAAAAACATAACCTGACGTGCTTACATAATGAGGTCACACTGTGCTCAGTGAAATGGTAATAGTGTCTGGTGGGGGGGGGGAGGACTGGTTGTGTATCAGTTGTCAACCCAAACCCAAAGTACTGCTGCTGTCATAGTATGTAGTTTCACTGTGAATAGGACTCACCTGAGGCGGAGTATGACAGATCCCGGTGAAGATGCGCAGCGTTAGGCCACTGTGATTGTTGAACTTAGAAACACAACTTTAATACCAAGTATTTTCACATGCCAGATTTTCCTTATAATAATAATACATTTTATTCATAGGTGCCTTTCAAAATAGTCAAGGTCACCTTACAGGACAGAATTAAATGACAGTGTAACAAGTAAATAAAAACAATAAATCAATAAAATTAACAAAACAAAGCATATCCACACGATTCGTGCTTTAAAATGATCACTATAAGTATAATTATAGTCTGACTTCAGCATGATCCGTAACTTAAGGCAGCGCAGGTGCTGGTAATGTGAAACATCTTAATAAATACTACCGCATGTGCATCATTTGCAATTGTTCTTGCCAGTTGCATTTGTTACATTATAACAGAAGGTTGAGCAATTTCTTGTTTTTGTTTTTTTGTTTGTTTTTCATTGGTCATCTTAATTACAATTGGAAAGAAAGAGCCAACAAAGCAGCTTTTTCTTCAAAAGTACAGCTTATTCAGCTGGGGGGTGACTTGAAAGGGTTTTTGGCTAACTCACACTAGCAGATTGGCTGCCAAAATTGACAGATGGAGGACGATAAATATTGTGTTTGACGAGGAAATATATCATACTCTAAGACCTTTTTGTTTCTGTGTACTCTGATATAGGATTCACCAGATCCATCAGACCAGCATGACAGCCATGCTTGTAGTTCGTATTATGACACAGAACTCCTTGGTTTGCCATTGTAGCTTGGTAAACTGATTAACATGGCAGCTGTTTCTGAGTTCGGTGCATCCCATGTACTTGAGGTGCATCTTGAGTTTGACTGTAGCCGCATCTGTAACCATTACTCTTCCTATTCTTTCTTTTCTCCGCCTTGAGCTGTCCACTTAAGATAGCTTGATAGAGTACTTTATTAATCCAAGTAGGGAAATAGTTTTGTCGCAGCAGCCATGTTGCATCAATCACAAAACAATAAGCAGGATAAAAGTACTCAGGAGGAGGTGGATATGAAACAAAGTACAGTAAAAACTGTAAATAATAGACTGAACACTGAGGCAGAAAACAAAAACAGCTTGATCCACATTCACATTTTAAATATATTCTGAATATATGTACTGTACACTGATGGGGCAAATAGTATATGGTTAATATTGACTAACAATTAAACTATGGCTGAAAACCTCATCATATACTGTATAATGTCACGTATAATCATGTATATAAAAAAAAATGTTATTAGTTGACAATGAATTTTACAAAATAATTGCAGCCCAAAAAGGATGCTTTATTGATTTTATTATTATTCATTATTTGATTGAAGTAATAACTGACAAAGCCAAACCCAGTTTGGTTGACTGCATCTTAACTCTCCAAACTAAATTTCTATTCTTGTTATAGATGAAAAAATGTCAACAGACCACCTTACAGCTTTTATGAAGAGAAATGAATTAACTTTTTCCCCTTTACCCCCACCCACCATAAAGTACCATACAGTGAATATCTTCCAACATGAGTTATGCACTTGCTCAGCATCACAGAAACTATTTCAAATTACCAGCTAGAAACAAAATGTCAAACTTGAAGCCAGTGCTTAAAATATTTGGTGTCTCTCCTGGCAGAAAGAGGAGGAGCGGCTGCGAGCGTCCATCCGCAGAGAGTCCCAGCAGAGGAGGATGAGGGAGAAGCAGCACCAGAGAGGCCTGAGCAGCAGTTACCTGGAGCCCGACCGCTACGACGACGAGGAGGAGGGCGAGGAAGCCATCAGCCTGGCGGCCATTAAGAGCAAATACAAGGGAGGAGGAGGCTTGAGAGGTGAGGACGAATAGATGTTATATTTGCCGCAGTCAGTTCCTCTTTTCATTTTCTCTCACAAGCCACTGAGGTCTAATGAACGTCTTTCCTTTTTTTTTTTTTTTCCCCTCTTCACCCAATCCAGAGGAGCGAGCGAGGATCTACTCGTCAGACAGTGATGAAGGCTCTGACGATGACAAGGCCCAGAGGCTGATGAAGGCCAAGAAGCTAGACAGTGATGAGGTAGGTGTAGTATCCTGCTGGACAGACAGGGGGCAGTGCGATGCAGGACACGGTGGAGGTTAAAAAGCCAACATGTGAACTGAAGAGGACAGAAAATACTAGTCCTTCTAAAGAACATGGCGCACTTAATTCTGCACTGATTGTTTCTGCAAAAAGTGAAGTTGTGGTGCTGCTAGAAAAAAACCCATTAACTGTAACATGACAAACTGAAAAATGCTGAAAGCCGTACAGAATGTCTGCTGCTGACACTTCACATCAGAGCGTCATCTCTCGTGTTCTGTTTTGTGCAGGAGGGCGAGGGATCAGGCAAGAGAAAGGCAGAGGACGACGAGGAAATGGCCACCAAGAAGGCCAAGAAATATGTCATCAGCGACGAGGAGGAGGAGGAGGAAGAGGATGACGAATAATTCCATTTTTATTTTTAATCATTCCACTGTATTATCAGTGCTCAGCCCACATGGCATTTAAACAGCCATATTTTGTTTTGTAGATTTTCTTAAGACCTGTGTGGGTGAGTGTGTGTGTGTGTGTGTGTGTGGTTGTGTGTTGGCTTGTTTATGTTGTGTACAGCAGAGGTGAGAAATAAAGAAACCATTGTCTTATGTAACCAAAGCTTCCCAAGGCCCGTTTTATCTTTTTTGACATTGTGATTCATATGCATGAATCACACTGTTGTGAGATTACGAAACATACTGCTTAGTCCAGTTTCCAAACAAACAGAGGCGGTTAATGAGAAAATTGTCGTAGCAAACACCCGTCACCGGCTCTATCGCTCACTCGCATATCAAAACACAGCATTGACCAGTGTTTTACCAGTGCGGCGGTTTGGGTTTGAAGTTCATGTGGATGGGAACAAGTGCCCCCGGGGAAAGAACTGTAGAGCGTAGTTGGGGGACTGGCGTTGAGAGAACCACCGAAACCCACCTGACAGGACAGCCAAGAGATTTGGGGATTTGGAGGAGGCGCTGTAGTACTGTGAGAGAAGGTCCTCCTCAACCTGCCTGCCAGCCCAGACGAAAAGGGAAAGAGTAGGAACATAGCTACGATTGAGTCTTATAAAAACGAGTTGGCGTTGGTACCCACTCCATGTTCCCCTTCACCCTCACACCATTACCCCACCTCTGCCAAACAACAACAACTTGAAGACACTGCTATATTGGTCAGTTGTCCAACACATCTTTTACTAGAATTAACAGGGTTTGGACAATAGCCTAAAAACCTTATAGCATTACTGTGTTTTTATCCTCACCAATTTTAATTATATCTCTGGACTGGTGTCAAATTAATCTCGTGTCAAATGAATCTGTCGAGCACTGAACTGCAATGCAAAATGCACTCAAACAAGACAGCTCTGAGAGGCTGCATGTAATGTTAAAGGCCCAGCGGTGTTTTGAAGTAGGCCTAAATGCTAACGTTTGCGTGCTGACGTGGAAGTTAAGCAGGTATAATGTTCATATTCAGCATCTTGGTTTGTGAGCTAAGTAGCATGTCATGCTTCCCTTGGGACCATAAATATCTGTACAAAATTCCATGGCAATATAACCATTGAGATATTTCAGTCTGGATCCATGGCACCACGCCGCTAACATGCCGAAAATGGACTATGTGAGCATATTGATAACCTATTTTTTTACATTTTTATTTACTGGCTTGTTAATATCAGTTTTCTTTTTCTACGTGCTTCAACTTTTTTTAAAACCACATTAATCATATGAATTAATATTTACTCAACATTTTGAGCATCAGGCTATATTCTAATATTTAAAAATAGAAACTGGAGGACTCTCAAAAGTCCAGTTTCGTACGTCAGTGCTCCAGTTGTTATACAGCAAGTGAGGTTGGATGAGGTATTGTGACTTGATCCCTTTTAAAGCCACAGAATGAGAGGGGAATGTAGAGAACAACAGTCCCTGTTACGGTTCAAGTTCATCAGCCAGAATGACGCACAGTTTCGCACACTCCCTCACACACACAAACACACACACACAAAAGCATTAAACTGGGTTCCCAGAGATAGATAACCCGGAAATCTGACCTCTCCCCCAGCCCTGTCCAGACAGAACTGGCTGCAGCCACCCAGAATCCAAAACTGGTAAAACACTAACTAAGTGATTAAGTAAGAGTTACAAAAATTGGCTGAATTCTCTCTCTTGGCAACCACCTCTCTGCGTCACACACACACACACACGCACACGCTGCTTTGACGTGGCCACAGACTACTATCAGTACGGGGGGAAGTATCAAAGACCTCTTGGGTACTGTTCACACGGCACAGGCTTCTGTACGAAAGAGGTTCTGTCAGGACAGAGTGTTTGGAATCAAAGACCAGCTCCCTGAAGCTTCTTGGTTGAAATGGGGTTATTGTGCAAATACACCGCTCATTCCTGAGGGCAAGTGGTGCCGAGCAGCATTAGCTTTTCTATCATTTGCTCAGAACAGGCCTGTGTGTGTCCAGTTGCTTGTACATGCATGTTTATGCAGCCAGCAGCAGTGAGTAGAAACTGTGTAGCGCATGCTAAACTATAGATAGTACATACTATGAATGTAATGTCATGCAAATGTTGTGCATTGCTTTGAAAGAGAAGGTGTAACCAGTAGTGGTGTGCTGCGTTATCGCAGACTGCAGTGGGTTATGTAAACCCAATTCCTCACGGTAAGGAGTGGGGAAGGGAGGGAAGGAGAGGGGAGGCACTGCTACACACAGTCAGCACTGACTGACGGGGGATGAGACAGAGGGGAGGGCTGCAGCATTTCACCCTTCTTTTCTTGTTTTCTCCTCCCCCTTCATCTCATCTTTCTCTCTGTTTCACTTCAGTTCTTTCTTCCAGATACCCCTTCTTCCCACTGTCCAGCCTGAACCTGGACTCTGTAACATCACATTTTCTGTAGAAAAAAAAAAAAGCACCGACAGCAGCAAAAGCGGAGCAGAGAGGGTATGTTTTCTATTCCTAGAGCCTTCAGGCACACACAGTGTAACACAGCTGAGTCACTTGGAGAAACTCTGGTGTCATTCAGGGCTAACTTGTCCACTGTCCTGCCAATTAGGCCTGGGGGGAGCCAGCGGCTGGGTCAGTATTAGGCCAGGTGCTTCTTGAAGTTAACAGATGTCTTTCATTGGTCTCAGCCTCCTCTTTGTTTGCCTGCATTGATGCCCTGGTTGACCTGTGTGTGTGAGTGTGTGTGTGTGAGTGTGTGTGTGTGTGTGTGCGCGCGCATCCAGATACTACTCGCCTATACCTTGATTTTGTGGTTAGTCTGCATGCATATGTTCCTTGACTCATACCTTGGTTTCATTCCATGCTTCATCACAGTGTGATGCTGGTGTTAGTTTGAACATTAAAAAAGACATTTATTGAATCAGTACAAACTTAACTAATGTGTCGTACCTCCTCCGAGTCTGGGGAGAGAAAATATGCTGACCCTCTTCATGAATTTGTTTATTAACAGAGTTTATACCCATTATTTTTCCACTAATTTTCTCTTTAGATCGAAGATATTAGCCTACTTTTGTACTTATCTTTCTTTGTTGTCTGTCTTTGTTGGTATGGGCTAAAAAGCTTTTCTACGTTGCGTGTAACATATTATATGTCATGTATATTTTCTATTATATTTTCATATTTTGTATTTTTTCACCCATGTAGAACAATGTTTTCTGATGAACAAATTTTTAACCATGAAATCATTATAAAGCGACGCAAACAGTGCAGCCATGAAGTTTTTTTTCTCTACTGGAATAAGGGAATCGCGATCCTTTTGCACTAAATTTACAATTTATTGTAGTTTCTGGAGTTTCTTATGTGTAGTTCCCATTTAATTTCACAGACTTATTAAAAATATTTCCATAGAATAAAAATGTAAGGAGGAATAATTGCTGTGAATTTCTAAATATATTGCAAAGTCTTTGTCCTGCCTATTATTGGTCTGTTTGTCACTTAATTTCATTATATTCATTTTATAAACTACCTCAATAACAGTCTTACTCTGTGTACCCTGATTGTATTTCATAGCTCGGTGCCCTTTACCCCTGACTCAGTATGTCCCTTCCCCCTGCTGGTGCTTATATAAGAGGCCTAATAAATAAAATAGAAACACAATACTCTACTCTCACCACAGGATCCTCAAACACTCACACATGACACTGGCCCAGGGACTGCAGCGAGGGTCTTAACAGGAACATTTTCCCTTACACACAAGCAGGTGTGCATTATTCACACACACATACACACATCCACGACTGTAACAATTCTGTATATGTTTTTTTTTTCCCTCCTGACCGTAACAATTTGGGTCAGTCTGTTCTGCCGAAGTACCAGGGCTTAATCTGTACACAACGGGTTACCTTCAACTGTGAGCTGCTCTGCACGCAGATTACACTTGAGCTTTTCCAAAAACAGACAAAAAACAAAACAAAACAAGCAAGGTGACCCTCTTTGGCACAGCTTCTCCAGAACCAGGGCCATTCTTCTACCTTATTAAACACAGAAAGTTCTTTGTCCCCCGAATGCACCATTAATAACTGCATTATCTACAGTATCTACCTACCTACAGTATCTACCTATCTATTTACCCTGGTGTTATATTTCATATTCCGATTTAATTTCATTACAATGCATAAATAAAAAAAAAGCATTTTTGTCACACTGTGAGCTCACATGTAAGGAAAGGCTTGGTGGCTTGGGGACCTTTTGGACAAGAATTATTGAGTCCAGGTTCAGGCAGACCCACAAACGTAACATAGGTTGCTCTAGCACTGTAATTAAGTACATTTTTGAGATGTTTGTACTTTACTTGAGTAGCCTATTTCCATTTTATGTGACTTTATACTCCATTAGCTGGAAATATTCAACTTTTACCCCACTACATTTATTTCACTGCTATAGTTACTTGCTACTTTGAAGATTTTTAACTAAAGAACATATGATGAGCTTGTAAAATACAAACCGCAGCTAGCTCCCAACCTTATTGGTTTGTGACCCCAGTACAAAAAGCAGCGTCTTGTTGGGGCCCCTTGTCATGTTTCAGATGTCTGAGTTGTTTGCGCTTCCTTCTCATGTGGTTTCATTTGATTTTGAACAGTTTGAAGCCCAAAGATGTAAAATTATCCAATATTTCACATAAACTGCGAAGAAAACTCCAAAACATTAGTACAGATATCTGTAGCAGAACATTTTTTTCTTTTATTTTTACCCCATTAATCTTCTTATGACCTCTCACATTGTGACCGACTGGAGGGGGCCAGACCCCTACGTTGGGAACCACTGGACTAAACTAAACTTTATATAAGAGAAGTAAAACTAGCAACACCATGACCAGCTAACACAGTAAAATGCTGGTTACACATTCATGCAATCTAGTAATTTCATATAAATCAGTCAGAAGATACATTTTTCTGCAGAACATTTACTTGTGATTACTTTGATGTACATTTGGCTGATAATACTTCTGGACTTTTACTTAAGTTGCCGTTACATTTATGATAGTTTAATGGAGGCTTTTTACATTGTTGTATTGGCACTTTTACTTAAGAAAAGGATCTGAATACTTCTTGCATCACTGGTTGCTTGCTGAGAAACACGGGACATGTGATTGCACACAGAGTAGACAATTATGTTACACAGTTCCTGACCCAGGTGTCACGCCTGCATCGTGTGTAAACAGCTTGACAAGGGGGAATATCACATCAGGTTTAACATAAAAGGGTCCCAAATGGCTCCATGTTGGCAATACATGGGTTATGGGCTGTAAAGGGGGTGTGATCGTAAAATGTATGTTACCACTGTGCAATAAGCCATGGAGTAATGGTAGTAAATGATTATTGCCCTGAGAGTTCTTCAGTTTTCCTCCACAGGGTAAGATGTCAAAAGGTGTCTGATTACAAGGCCTGATTAACCCCCTAACAGCAGTTTTAAGGTTGTGAAAATCCTATTTCACACTGTCTGACAGTAACATATATATTCTGTATAAGCTTGTACCAACTGTTCATTGAAATTATATAATCTTACACTGAGTGAATACTCAAACCCAGGATGTTTTCTATGTCTGGGCTATTTTGTAAGACAGAAATATTATAGGTGTCTTGTATATGCATAATTTTATGCACATTTTTGGTCTGACATATTTGGTGTCTTTGGGAAATTTGGCTGGGATCTCCACAATAAAGTTCTACGGGTTTGAACAGAGTTGCAGCCAAAAATGCTGCATTTAAGAACAGCCCACAGCATTATAGTGTCACTATCTAGAATCAGTAAGATAGCTCTGCAAGTGAACAAAGTATCTTACCCGCAGGGGTTTGCTGTGTTTGTTCACTGGTCAGTTTGCTCACTGGCCCATCGGCAGTTAGGTTTAAGGGGTTTAAATGAAAAAGCAGAGGACAGACTTCAACCATAGGATGCATGTCTTGGCCACTGAGAAATGGCACCAAAAGAGAGGAGACGAGTGTTGTGGAAGACAGCAGAAGATGGGAAAAAGGTGCTAAGGTCAGGTGTGGGCCGAGAGCTCACCCAGCCTGCGGTATTTCAGAGCCTGGTGCGACTCACAGCACATTACACCCTACGTCTGACCTTCAGTTATCTAACCAGCCTGCCAGCACCAAGCCAAGTAAATTCTCTCTCTTTCTGCCTCTCTCTCTGTCTCTCTCTTCCATGTTATTGGTCGGTCGTCTACCCCCTGTCTCACCACCCCAGTTAAATAAGCCAAGGCATTTAGAGCAGGATAGATAATAGGCGACTAATGTACTAGCTTTGGATTTGCACAGACTTTAGTTGAGTGATCAGTTTTGTTTAATTGATACCTGACTGCCTGGAAACCAGCTTCACTTTACTTTCTAATTTGGGAAGCTTTGTAAAAACAATTTCTGTTCATAACGGTCATAGTAACACTAACACAGATATTTAGAGTCCTTGGTGTCAGTGCAACACTGAAACAAATCAGAAGAGATCTGAAATAGTTACTCTTTTACACAGTGCAGTATCATTTGATTTGATGCTACATTTGATGCTAGATTGACATATTGTCCCTCAATCCTCTGGAAGAAATCAACTATAAAGTTTTAGAGCAAACAGTGACGGGTTATTTCTTCATCCCTGGTCACACAGCATTCATATCCCCTTTGGGGCACTTTCATTTAGATGTCTGTTTTGATTGGTTGATGATTGATGATCTGGCCTCTGTTGTCTTTATCTTCTCTGGAGTCTGCAGGTATGGAATCACCCTGCAGTGGACTGCTGAGAGGGCTGCTGCAGAGAGTGAGAGCCGGTTTCTGCTGAAGCTAACACCTTTTCCTGCTCAAAACAGGCCAATGATGGAGTGGGAAAAATGTTGTTATGATTTTAAGTGTGTGTGTGTGTGTGTGTGTGTACACCTTCCACCCATTCCCATCTGTAGTCTCCAGGTAACAGTTGCTTTCAGCTAATTACCTGCCTTCCCACCATGTCCCCTACTCTCCCTCCCACCCTCTTAGAAGTCCCTCTATGCCGCTGCAGCAGTGCACAATCAATAGTAGAGTCAGTAATCTTTTTCAACATAAAAAACATCCTCACATTATGTTTGCTACACCTTTGAGATTTTCCTCTGTGGATCTGTACAGTGTGTTTATGGTGAGCAGGTACTGTTCAATTTACAGTAAATGGTTCATTAAAAGCATTGCTAATGCCGTAGGCTGCTGGTTATGTAATGGCCTATACTGTAGAAAAGCAAGGAAAGCAGAACACAGCAGCTTTGTTCATGATGGGAATGTACAGCGACGTGTCTCACTGCATATGTGAATTACTGGAGCTCTGTGTCAGCCCTTTGGCCTTGCTATTACTCCCTAAACTCTCTGTACTTCGCTTTTCCTTCTTCACGTCATTCTTTCATTCTCTGTGGTTTTCTGGAGCTTTTTACCCATCCTTACCCTCATAGTCCTTACGCCTGTTCAACCTACTACCCATCACTCTTGTTTGGGTATGTAAATAGACTGGCAGGGAGAGCAGAGATCTCACCCTTGTGTGCAAAAAAGATGCATCCACTTGCCCATCTGCCCCTTTTCCATGACTGCAAAGCATTATCACCATGGATACTTCCACAAATAGAGCATCAGCTGGATGAGAACACCTAGTGCATTAGAGAGAAGCCAAAGGCACACACACACACACACACACATGCACACACATTCATTTCATACCTGGAGTGAGGGGACAGTGGTCTAGCCTGCTGGGTAGCCTCTATTCAGGGCCCCGCACATGTTCGGTCTGACCCACTTTCAGTCTGTGACATAGCAGATAAGTGCAGACACAGAGGAAAGTGTCCAAACTAGGTCAAGACTTAAGTAGAAGTTGGAGAAAACAATTAAAGTTGTTCAAAGTTCACATTTCCTGTTAGAAGTGAAAGGACCTGGGAAATGACTGGACCAACGACATCAGATCAGATTGCTGTTTCTGACATGGCCCGAATTCAAACAATCTGTTTAATTTCTTTGAGAAGAAGATTTGTTCAATGCTTCATTTAAACTTTTCCATTTTTAATGTTCATTAGCTTAACATTATTTCTTTCAAGATAGTAACAGCTGTAATCGTTCTAATCAGCCTTGAACCCAGTTTGTTTTCCGTAACGGCAGGCAGCTGACCTGTAGATGGCTGCAGGGAATGCAACCTCTGGTAAAGCTTTAATCAGTTAAGAGGATTGATCAGTGAGGTTACATACCTTTGTGGGGGGATTTTCTCTTTCAACATCATATTAACAATCACAGCTCAGCATATTAAGATGAACACACACAGACACACATGCTGCAGATAGTTCACTGGGAACAAAATGTATATTGCACATAAGGAAAGGAGGGAGGGAGCCAGGAAGAAGAGAGACAAAATAATTTAAACATATCATCAGAAAATACTTTAACCACCTTTACAAATACTGCTACGTGTAGTTCACGTTAGATTGAATGCCAGTGTTAAATTGATCAATGGCAATATGACTGGGCCATTTAGAGACATGCTTTCCAAAATTTGGAAAAACATACCCTCAAGTCCAAACTTTATAAAGAATGATTGTAAGACATCAGGGAAAAGAGTAACTTCTGCACACTGACTTCAAACCATACATTTATTTAAATATACCATGTTTCAATCCCAGTTGGCTCTTTGTCAGGTCAAAATGTGTGTCACCATATGTCTCTAAATATGGGTGTGCTTTATTGTCTCTAAATTCAACTTTTCATTTGTATAGATTGAATGTGTTATTTCTTCATGCCTATAAATTACATAGAATTGCTTTTCCTCCACTGCTGTACATACTGGGTAGATAAAAATTCTTCATCATTGCGTAAATCCCTTGTATTAGCTTCACGAAAACTGCATTTTAACATCATCTAAAAGTTTTGCAAAGATAAGAGTTTAGAAAAAATATTGTCCAACGTTAGAGGAGTATGTAATCCAACTGATCTAAAAGCATGAAATCCCCCAAATTAGATTTTCACCCAACAGCAACATTATGACGCATTGTTGTAGTTTAAACTTCACAATATTATAATGATGTAATCAGACGTAACACTATTAACGTAACACAGTTAATTATTAAAACATTCTGAAAAGAAACATTCATCAGCATGATTACTTTTTATGCTTGATTCATTTGTATTGCTAAGACTTGTTTACCTTTACCTTTTTCATGCAGTGTTGAATGCAGGACTTTTATTTGTAATGAAGGATTTTCCATTGTATCACTGAGTACATATCCCACCACAGAAAAGGGAAAGGTCTGACTGACTGACGGACTGAATTAACAAATGTCAGCAGGCTCTGTTGCATGCTGGGAGGCCTAGTCCCTGTCTTAGTGAGGAATCCCCACGGCAAGCCTGAAGGGAAAGAGCAGCACATTCAGAGGCGAAGACTTCCTCGCACCCTCTTAAGTTAAACCCACTGAACTAAACCTCCTGCCTCCACCTCATTCACTGCACAAGCATCTCTCTGTGAAGCACTTCAGGAAATAGCTCACTTCCGTATTTATTCTTTTATTCATGGCTGTTGGGAGCATTGGCGATGTGAAGAGATGACACACTGGACCAGGATCATTCACTCTGCAATACTGCTGAACTGTGCAGGAGGCTTCACACCTATGGTCTATGGTCGGCTCTTCTCATTTGCCCTCAAATCTCTCTTACATTTACTGCTTTGATTTCCTCTGTAATTATTGACCCCTTCATGATGATGCAGGTCACCGCCCATGCAGCCTCACCCCTCTCATCTACGCTAACAGTATGATGCCAATAGAGAGCTGTTAAAAATAGGCGGCTCCACATAGGAGATTTTGGTTCTTAGAAAAGATGTTATGAAATAGACAGCCCCACCATTCATGCCATTCACGCCCAGGCCCCACAACGTTTTTCTTTTCTCTTTCTTTTCTGCTCCCTGTGAGATGACAAGTCTTTTCCTCACTCATCTCTCGAAATTGTATTGTTCAGTTTTATATTTTATTTGCTTCTGGCACACAGACAGTGCCATGTCGCTAGCAACACTCCTAACTCAACACCTCTCTTCCTTGGCCTGTTACCAGATTAATCAGATAAACCACATTCTTGTTGGCCATGACATGTCTCCTTGGTTAAAACCCCCTCCTCCCCCATGAAAACCCCTCATTAGTTCTCTACAGACCTTTCTTTCTTTCTGTTTCACCACCTTACAGTGAGTTCTTTTGTGTCAACCTGTCTGACAGGCGGTCGGTAATTTTGCTTCACTTTATTTCTTGGAATAACTCGCCTCTCCCTGTTCTTATGGTATGTAGGCTAAAGGTTCTCAAGTACTGACTCTGCTAGGAGAGTAAAGCAGTGCTGTTGTAGACTATAGGAGCTGGGGGGGGGGGGCATGTAGCCTTGGGAGATAGAGGATGAAAGTGTGTGCTGTATCAGCACATGTGAAAATGTATACACTCAGAGGAGAGAAGGGAATGAAGAGTCTCACAGATTTACTTTACATTTCACTGCCACTGTCACGCTTACTGTTTGTCTTGTTATTTTATTGTTGGTCTGATAAAGGTGAGACGATTAAAGTGGGTCTCCTCTGAAAATATATGGTTTACCACATTACAAGAACATTGACTGTTGGCCACATAGTGAGCATACTATGTGTTAGGTGTCTGTAGGTGTGTTACATCATTTTGTCGCTCTCGTGTGCAAACCAAATGGTCAAATTTTAAAAAAAAAGAAAAAAGACAAATAACCCAGTTTTCAGCTTTGTGACAATTAATTTACAGATCATCCAGTAGGTTTCAAATGGTTTAAAGAAATAGAGGCATTTTTAAAATCCGTAAAGGAAGACTTAATCCTTGAGTTTATCTGAAAAATAAGAAATCACCAAAATCACCAAATTTGGAGATGCATGTTTTTTACTGGACAGTGACAATATGCTGTATGTAGACCGACGTCCACAGCTAATTCTGCCGCTCCAAAACTAGTTTGTTATGTTTTTGTGTGAAGTTAATTCACTCAGAAATATTTTATGTGTAATTTGCTTTGATTTTAATTCACGATTAATATTCAGTTCTAATGACTGAATATGATTAAACATAGTAATGTACTGTTAATGAAATCATTCCAAGTTCACTGGTTGATTCATTTCACCCTTGAAAAATGTTATGCTTACATGAATATAAGAATAGCAAGATTGTTTTAGAATGGGATGAGTAGATAGTAAACTATTCAGTCACTTGTGTTGTAAAACTACAACAACAACAACTTCTTTAAACTTGAACAAGATCCAGACCACACTGTAGAAACCACTGACAGCTAAATCTCTGTGTATCACTGCCTTAGCATGAAAGGTTTGCGCTGGAGTAAAATAAGTGGAGAGAGGATGAGGTGGCGAAGAGAAAAACAAACATTAGTGCAAAAAGACTGTTTTCAGTGTGTTCAGCTCATTTGAAAAAATGCCAGTACATTTTTACAGCTGGAAGCTCCTCACACAGTTAGAGATTAAGTGCCTTGCTCAAAGGTACTTTTGTTGTTTTGCTCAATTTGATTGCATAAGACATCAAAAACGGTGTTGCGCCAATGAAATAAGAATGGTTGCATTGAAAATTGTTAACGTCATGACCTGCTTTTGGAAGTGAATCAAGCTGCCCATTCTCAGAAATTACCTTTATTACAGTGCAATATACTGTAGAATGACCCAAGACACACCTGCAAGGCAAGTTTATTTGAATAACACATATCAACAAGTCAATTCAAAGTGCTTTACACAAAACATAACAGCAACATAGGGCAATATAAAAAGACATTTAAAAACACTTGTAGAGTTAAATAGAAAATAAAAGTACGATAAAACAGGAGAGTAAAAGTTATAGTGGAGTGTAAGATGCAGAGATAGATACATTGATAGTTTTATCAGTTCATTTGAATACCATGTGACTTCAGTGAGTCTTAGTGGAGAAAATTATAAACATAATGATTAATACTTTCACATGGGTTCCCAGGAAGATGCATCACCACACAGGGCCCCATGGTCATGTTAGCAATGAGATCTTGCGTCACTGAGGTCAGTTATTTAGCCTCGTGTACACCACATTTTATTAGGATACAAGCAGTTCTGTCGCTGAGGTGAGGTGAATGTCATGTAATATCTTGACCAAGGCAAGATTACTTGACTAACGTAAAGAGACATGCTCCAAAACTGGACAATGTCTCCCATGTATGATGTCAGATATTGATACAGTGGGCCATTGGAAATGGCCTGTGCAATCCATAGAGATGTTAGTGGCCAACCTTTGGATGAAGGCTAATGTTAGAAGACATGACCAAACATGTGCACCAGAAATAGTATATCATATTCTAAAAAGCCATGAAAGTACATGATATCGAATAGGACAATTAAGCCGAGTATATGATAGTGTGAAAGGTTATGGGTTTGTCATATGAATGAATATGTAAATTAAAACCCAATGATAAAATAATAATAAAACTGTTATTTTTCTGTTTTACTACACTAAAGACAAACTCATGCATAGATACTTGGACGTTTTGCTTCAGGGAATGAGATGCTGTGCTGTCTGTTCTGATGCTGCTACAGTATATAACTGACCTCTGAAGCCTTCAGTACAGCTTCAGGACATCACTAAAGGTTTGTCTGCATTGCGTTAAGGTCAGAGTGTGTACACTGAAGCATATTTACCTGTGTTTTGTGAGCTTGTAGTACACACTGTTCAGTCTGTCATTTGTGTAGTACGTTTCGCTATATGTGAGTAACATGTGGGAGATGTTCTGCTTGGTTGCACACACAAACCTGATGGGCAGAGAGGATGGCGAGGGCTTAACAGCAGATGTTAGACCACTGCTGCACACTTTGTGGCTCTGCTTCCTTCTCAGTAAGTAGGGCACATGCACTAACTCACTCCCAGTGTGTCTACCTGTAAAGCCTTAAGCCCCATGTCTCACAGGAGAAAGAAAATCAACACACAGGCCAGTCTGGGGGTAGACATCAACACAGAAGACGAAGAAGAAGTATTATTGCTGAATATATACTGCTCAAAAAAATAAAGGGAACACTTAAACAACACAATGTAACTCCAAGTGTTCCCTTTATTTTTTTGAGCAGTAAAGCACTGCTGTACAGTCCCTATTCCATTTCAAGTGTTAGGGTTATACCGTAAAAAAAGGGAAAAATTGTATTGTGAGGGCCTCAACAAGTCTTTTGTTTTATTTAAATGCCAATATTATTCTCCTGTTTCCTGATTTTGCTGGTTAAAATATCAAATTCTATGAATCTAGCACACATATTTATAGAACTAAGGATAAACATACACAGACAAATTGGGTTAAGTATAGTGAAAGCAATACCATACACACACCTCTGCTTATGGATAGAGACAAAACCTTGAACCACGTTTACAGACTTTCAGTGAACCATATCCAAACATTTCTTTTGTAAATGTATTTTCAGTGACGAGTATATATATATGTGTGTGTGTATGTATTCTACTATTAAACCTGCTTTTAAATCACTTTCAAAGTTGACGTGGCAAACGTGTTGGCAAACATTTGCCTATTTACACATCCAGCAACTCCAGAGCAATATTATCATTCATTTGAAATTGTGTTTCTGACCGCAAATATTAATACAATGTTCAGTCTCCTTTCTGCTCTGTTTTTGGTCTCCACCAACTCCTGAGAGAAATATCTGGCTCTTTAGCTGCTAAGTGCTCCACTATGTTCACCAGCTAGTTGCTAACTTTGGTCTGTCTGTCATTTGGTGCTGGCACAGTGGATAGATAGTTTTTTTAGAATTAGATGGAAATGTTGCCAAGCTCTCAATCCTCTGCTGTACTTTATCTTTCCCATTTTCTCTTATTACTTTGCTCTGTCTTTGTGAAGCGTATATTTGCACATGCCTTTTTACATTGGCACTTTCCCATTTCTTTTCTACATTAAATGTATCCATTAAGCCTGTCCCTAGGCCACAGATGCTCCACTCTCTCATGAAAGGGATTATTGTGAGGTAATATTTGTTCACGCACAGTCTGTGAGTACTGTGCACACATAGAAGCGGTGGGCTTGCTAACAAAGCCTCAGGCCCTCAGCCTGAAAAAAAACTAAATAGAATGTGTTTGTGCACCTTTCACATTTAATAGCATACCACTATAAGAGAGCATACCATAGTCATTTTCTTCTACAGAGTTTGACAATACCATAAGCATTGTTGTGCATCAATGCACTAAAAGAGCACCGTTCATTGAACACGCTCACGTTTTTGGTGAACAGTGAAGTGAAGGTATCCATTTGCAAGTACTGAACGTGTACGTTGTTAAGTCCTGCAAGCGTTAACGACGCTCACGCACAGGAAATGTGGGAAAGAGAGAGGGGGGATGACATGCAGTAAAGGGCCACAGGTTCAAACCAGGGCCACTGCGGTAAGGACTTGTATATAGGGAGTGCACTCCGCCAGGTGAGCTACCCACGCTCCGAACTAGTTCCTTTTTTTATACTGTGAATTTAAACTGTGTGAACTGAACTTTGAGCTAACTCTTGTGAACTTGCACAACACTTGCCATAAGCAGCTGAAAATCTGGGTGAAACGTGTACCTTTTATCCTGAGATGTCAACAATTTCAGCAGCAAAGGGAGCAATAGAGGAGAGAGATGGAAGACGCAAAGAGAGACAGAGGTTGTCATTGCCCTTATGATGAAATACTGAAAGTCAAAGCACCATCCCGTGCAATTTGCCTGAATGTGTAGCAAGTAATCATAATTCTAGACCTGGAATTTCCCCCTGTTTGTGCTTTCTACATTAAACTCAAATGCCACTCCACATCAGACACTTGAGTTGCTCTGCTCTCCTCTGCAGTTTGAAAAGGAACACAGCCTACTGAGTTCAGCTGCTCATGCATGACTATGACCAGTTACGCAATTTAACAAGAGCAGCCATTGATTTCTCTCTTATCTGACCTGATGCACAAAAGTTAAAACATTGGATTCTGATTACCTAATCAAGTCTATTTCTTCTTTCATAGGAATCAATGTTGCACCATAGTCTTATTCAATGCTGTCTCCCAAAAACTAAGTTTATATGAAAAATAATGTGCTATTCATCATTTTGAAGGAAATGTAATGCCATCTGGATTATGTTTTTTTATCAACATAATGAGAAAATTGCTGGCGAGCCCAGGGTGAAGACAGGAATCCAAGAAGTCACTGCAGCCGTCCAAGAAAGACGTAAAACCACAGATTGTCATTTTTAGACTTCAATTTTTCAACATATTAAACAAACGAGATATAACAAGTTAATAAATGAGTTTAAGAGGTGGTAGCCAGATTTTGTTACCTTAGGACAGAGACAGGCTAGCTGTTTCCAGCCTTTATGCTAAGCTAAGCTGCTGGCTGTAGTCCTATATTGAATGGAGAAACATGTGAGTGGTGTCGATTTTCTCGTCTGACTCTCAGAATAAGCTTCTTTTTTTTGTTTGTTAATGAAACCACCTGAACTGAGCACTACTGCTGGTGTGCATAAAAGAGTTTAAGTAGTATCAAATAGGCAGATTCTTGATCTAAATGCAGAGAAGTAGAGGCAAAATATTTGTAATCTTACTCATTTAATGAAGTCATTTTCATTACATTCCTGAGTGTCTGAGGGGGGATTTAACAGAGGCCTGTCGGTGGCATTGGACTGATCAGAAAGCACACGGTCATCCATTCATTACCAGCTGTAAACAGAACACATCATGCACACATGTCCACACTGGTAGCAAACCCAGTTTATTGATCTGTCTCATCATTACTGGAGCACTTACGCTGTGACATCACAGGAGGTGTGTTCATTTAGACAGAAAGAGAAATGGTTCAGTAGGATATAGAGGGGTCAGCAGAGGTAGGGGCTCCTCTGTCAGCTACCCTTATGTAACCACTGGAAAACGATACAATCCCTCTATTCCAAATTCTGACGCGCTCTTAAAGGGATATTTGGTTGCACCGCCCAATCTCCCAATCTAATTCTTCCTGATAAGAGTCATGTAGGCTGCAAAGAAGTTTTCAACAGATGCAAAGAAGAACCCTAATCCCATTTTTTGTTTTTTTTAATTATGCAATATATTCCTCAGCAGTGCAGAGGAGCAGAGTTGAAACTGAACTGCAGTGACCCATCCACCAAAGAACTCTGCTTCAACCGATCATCCCACACAAGAGTGTACTGTGGAGCATGTAGTGCAGCTGGGAAAACATGCACACACATAAACACACACACACACACACAAGTCTCCAGATTACCAAATGTACACACGCCTCAGTTGGTCCAAGAGCTGTAGCCCTCCGTGGTAGAGGATTACTTGTTATTGCAAAACAAACCTGAGTTCAGTGTCTCCTGATAGAGGAAGGATGCAGTGCAGTCGACCTGCAACAACAGCAATGTGTTTTTCCACTTCCCCTCCAATCACACCATGCCACAGTAGTACAGGTTAATGATTGATACTTTACACAGGCCAATCGGTAGACTGTCATAGACCTGCTTGTCGTGTGACTGGAAAATCCCATTTTCAAAGCCATGTTATATGGAGAGGAAACCTGACTTTCAAACCCTGGCATGTCTTTGAAGGATTCGTCTCAGATAAGGACCCTCTGCATTTCTGTGTCAGGTTGCCAGTGATGTCAGCCCAGAGATGTGTAGCCAATCCAAGCAGAGCATTGTGAACCCCTTTTATGCAATAATTTGTATGCAGGGGTGGGCAAATAGCAGTGACAGCTTGGCTGGGTCAGGCCAAGACTGGCCAGGCAGGCTCCCCATTAGACCTGCCACTCTGCCAATAGAACTGAACATTGTGTGCTTTTCCCCTGTTGTAGTGCTGCATCGATCTGCAGTGACAGACACACAGAGGCAATGCAGGGAGGCTAGGGAAGCAGGGCAGTGAGAGCAACTGCAGTGCTATTCACAGACTGCTGCCGCGCTGAAAAGACAGGCCTGATCCCAAGCTAGTAATCTTAATACTGTTGGCTGGTTGTGTTCTACACGAGCCCATTATTGCTGCACCATCCACTCTGTAGTCCTCCTGAGCTTAGCGGATGGGAAACTGAATAGGGATGGAGTCCAACACGCTGAGCAGTCTGTGTGAGTTTCAGGTTCAGCTGTGATCAGTCTTCGATTAATGGAGAGTGCTGCTGTTCAGTGCCTGTGACACACACAGGAGACGCCAATCAATCCTATACTTACTGCTGGTCGTAGCCAGCTATGAGGTCACCAAAGTCCACACCTCTGTAATTATTTCCTAATAACATATATATATTTTCATATTTAAAAAATGGTGCTATGTAACTGTATAATAAGCAGCTGAAAACATCCGGTCTATCCTTTGAGTGTCTGCTACTACTTAGTTGTATAGTGTGGTGTGAACAAGGGTTGACATCATCTCGCCAGCAGAGCTGGACAGCTTTAAGAACAATATAGAATGGCGATAATAAGGCATTCCAGTTTTATAGCCTACCTCTGGAAGCAAGTCTGGTCAATGTCATGGATGAAAGGCCGGGCTATAGCCTTCCACAAACTGTATTCCACCTGACCTGCCTCAAAACAAGTTACACACCACAGGAACAGAAGCACCCGCTTCAATCAAGATGCGCGCTCACAAACTATTAACCTATATGCTTTCAAAACATGACATGTCCAAACGTTTATGACCTGTCCAAACGTTTGCGCAACGAATCAATTAGGAGATTCTGCTCTGACAAGAGCTAGACCGGAACAAAAAATTGGCCCTGGCATTTTTGGCCCTCACAAGTGGTCGAACCCCTTCAATACGCATACTGCACTATTCCCCCAAACCACTACAAAGCTGAGTAGTAAGCGTTGTGGTCAAGTGTACCAGTGCAAGTGAACCAGTGTACTCACTCGCTCTTGACTGATTCCCTGGTGATCAGAGGTGGCTGCAAGTACGAGTAATTGTCAAAGAAAAAGGCTCAGCTACAAGTCAAAGTATCATTTTAAATGATTTAATAAAATGTACTGCACTAACAGTGGCTGACGGTCTCACTTTATGATAGCATTACGATTATGTTATCTCATTATCTTATTGCGTCATTAATTGAATACATCATCATTCATTATCACCATCATAGCATGGCACACACATTACCTCCCTGCATGCTACTCCCTCCTTACCACTTCAACACTCTCTTCCTGCTCACTCTGTTCCTCGGCTTCTATGTCACACGCCTGCTCCTCTGCCTGGCAGTGGCCATGGCCAGCCACCTCTCCGCCTTCCACCTGTTGCTGCATAATGGGGAGTACTGCTGTCGCATAGATGTTTAAGCTAATGCTGCAGCCCCTGCAGCAAACATATCTGTGATTTTTGCACATTTGGAAGGATCAGCTTCTGGATTCTTTTTTTTTTTTTTTGGCCCACTACTTCTCCGTACCCCCTTCTTCACAGATGTTAGGCTCAGAGCCAGGGCATCTGACACCAGAAACAGAGAGGACAGAGGGGGAGGGGTGGGGCCGGTAAGAGATGTGATTGGGCCAGCAGCCTAGTGTCATTAAAGAAAATTAACCAATGGGCAGCTCCCCCTCCTTTATGGGTCGGTGGTTAGCAATAGAAATTTAAATATATATATATTAAAAATTTTAATTATATGGCCCCAAGGTGGTTGGCCCAATGGGAAAATGGCTGGTATGTCAGCTTACCAATCCAGAGCTGGCTCTGACAGTTTCAGTGGCAAAAATATTCATGGTTGGAAATAAGTTTATATGTTGAAATGAAGTTGCACTGCACAGAAGCACCTCTGAATAAACAATTAGCCTACCTTGCTGCATCCATGCTGTCTGTTATCACCTACTCCAAAAGTGGCCCTTGCTGGGCCTTGCCATCATGGTGATGAAGGACCCACCAGGGCACATAGCCTATATCTCCAAAATAAATATGTTCGCATGTATTAGAGAGAAGTCAGTCTCTTCTGGGTCATTGTGCTGCTGATGTGATCATTACCAAAATGTTTCAGTGATACCTCATTTATCACTATAATTCATTGATCAATAATGAGAAATACCTCTTCTCTTTATTTTTTTGCAAATAAGAATGACATATACAGTATTTTATTTCTGGCATATCATGTATTATAGGCCTATATGTGTTTCAACAGTTTTATATAACTTCCTTGAATCTGTGGAACATGTTAGTAATTCTTTTTTGCAAATAATTGTAATTTTTCAAGTCAAACATTTTACAGCACCTCTTTCTTCCCTTGTATTGAGCACACCATGCTGGGTGGGTGTAGCAACCACCAAATTCAAAATTAATTATTTCCACCCAAGAGTAAAAAAGACAAAGTTACAAACTGGGCAGTAGGCTACATTAGGTAAGCAGTGTTCAAATCAATTTTATTTATATAGCAGCAGTTCATAACAGAAGTTATCTCATTGCACTTTTCCCATGGAGTAGATCTAGACAGTACTATTTCTAATATTATTTACAGAGACCCAACAAATCCCACCATGAGCAAGCACTTGGCAACAAGTGGCAGAGAAATACTTCCTTTTAAGAGACAGAAACCTCGAGCAGAACCAGACTCAGGGTTGGCAGCCATCTGCCACTGCTGGTTGTTCCTGGCTCCAAAAAACACAGCTAACTGATTAATCAATGCTAATTCCTTTCTTGTGTCCCCAACATGACACCATCAAGGGCAATAATTGTACACTGCGCTTACACTAATTTTATTTTTTGAATTAATCAAATTTTTAATAAACATATCTTTTTTATCTTATTTTGTGGTTGGGTTCATGGGCCATGTGTTTAACAGTCATATATCTTTATTAAGCTAAAGCTTCTCTCTTTGTTCTATATTTTATACTATAATTTGTTTCACTGTCATGCCATGTGTAGCTTTTAGATTATGGTTTATTGTTTGGATGAACTTGAGTAATGAGTGTTACACTTGTCAGTTAATTTAGAGCAAAACCTGAAAGATACTGTAGTTGTGCTCCTCTGCTCACTTAGTTTGACAGTGAAAGGGCTTTCAATGCGATAAAGAACTGAGAAAGAGTCATTTCAAAGTTGGCCATATTTGTGACTGCTAATAATTTAAAAAAAGATATGTGGACCCACCTCTAAATCAGTACTTTCATCTTAAAGGGGTAAGCCTACTCCAGCAAATTAGTATGCAGCCTTCCTCACACTGACCAATGAAAAGATCCACCCGCGCGCCGCCCACTCCGAGCTGATTAGCTAGTGGTGCGTCGAGTTCGGAACAAGGTCTTTCATCAGACTGTCGAGAAAAATGTTCACATAGGTCGTTTTTGCAAGCAGCTTATTACGATGTTTACATTTACAGTAGGATGTGACCTCTAGTGGTCGTGGAAATTATGACAGGAGCAAACCAGGAAGTCAGGAGACGTAGTATTAAGAGCTATAAAGTCCACTTATGGAGGTGCTGGGTGGGTGGCACAAACAAAGGACTTTCACCCAGGAGACCGGGTTCATGTCCCGTGTGAAACTAAAAGTCAACGTTGGCTTATTTAAAGTTTGAAGTTACACGTACGTGACTTACGTAACTTTACTTATTTATGTGACTTAACTAATGTTAGTTGTGTAATTTACGTAACGTACTTATTTTAACCCAAATCCCGTTTTTTTTCCCTAAGCCTAACCAAACTACAACTGTTTCACAATGTTAACCATGTTCTTAACATCCCATGACTCATGTTATGTGATTTACATAACGTATGTTGGCAGCCCATCCTCAACTTACAGCCTGTCCTCAACTGCCACCAGTAGGGGCGTTAATTTAGGAAAGGCTCCTGTAGGTCGTATCAGAGGGTAGAAAAAAGCAACCTATGTGGTCGTATTGTTTGGAGGACATGTTGTCTTTCATATATGGACATATGATGATTGTGTTGGAGTCTAGTCCAGTTTTCATCTATGTGTTGGCACTGACATTATTTCCTAAATAATTATTGTTACTCTCAAAATGCAGTAGCACCCCCCAAGCCCCCCACCCCCCAGCAGGGCGACTCATGACCTCAGAATTTCTAACATCCTGGCTACGGCCCTGGGTGTGACCCAGCGTGAGATAAGAGGCTTGATGCTGCGGTCGTTTGGGATTGGAGAGAAATAGAAATGTGCCTCTGTGAAGGAAAGTAGAGAAGAGATAAAAGAAATGTTATGTAATTGTTGAACAGCATTTTGCTGTCAACTTGCATAAATACACACAAGCGCAGACAGATATACAGTCTCTTTCCCAAAAATACCAGTGCTTACATGCAAAACATACAATTAGTCATCCACTGACACAGCACACATGTAGATAATTCTCAGGGAAAACATCCACAGGACCAACAACATGCACAAAACAGACTGAGGGAGACAAAAGCAGAAGTTATGAAATATGTTCAGACAGCTTATAATGATGACACACAATGTCCTTGATCTTATTTGAAACACAAATATTATGAGTAATAAGACCTTGTAGACAGTAAAAAGAGAGTGAGCAGACAGAGGTACTGTGGTAATATTACCACACATCTAGATAGCAGATATCATACACAGCATTTTAAATAGCAGCTGTCTATCAATCTATCAATCTCTGTCTAGCCCTCCCTCTCTCTCCATTGTAATGCTGTGGACAGTGTGTTCACAGTAATTATCAGGGTTTTATTATCTCTTTCAGACATTGAACAGTGAGCTTCTCCAGGATTTGGAAGAAAACACAGGCAGTGTCTAACTTTGACCTTGCTTTTTAATCTTTATGGTTTTAATGCCATAAAAAGAAAAAAAAAACATTTCCACTTGTGACATCAAACCCTTTTGAAGTGAATTTTTTTTTTTTGTTGAAATGAACTTCAGTTCGGATTTGTTATCTACTCAGAATTTTGGGTGGTTTAGAGGATTTATTTCAATCCTTTACAAGAGATCAAACTCCTGCTGGAGACAATGGAATTTTTTTTCTTAGTAAAACCGGTCCTGGACATGATGGCATGTATTGATAGTGTATAAGGTTTTCCACAATGCATAATGATAGGTAACACTTAAAGAATAGTGAGTTAGAAGCACAACATACTGTGAGATTATTACTCCAGGTGTCTAAAAGTGTGAGGGCAAGCTTCCTTGGACTGATCTAAATCTAAGGCTAAATCTAAATTTACACCAGATGAGTTATGTCATCCAAACACATCCTGCCAGCATCTAGGAAATGTGGCTGGGATGTGACAACGTGTTTGTTATCTGAACCTGTTGAGTAGTTTTAAACACATGGGCAGCTACGAGTGAAAGGTTTCTGTATTAATCCTGTTAAGAAACCTCCAGGTTCCAGAGCTTCTGATCTTCTTACATCACCACCAGACACCCAGTTTTATCTCTGACCCCATACAAACAAATTCAATCACATCAAACACACAGCACACACACAATACACACAATGTCAGATCACTTAATCATTTCTCTGCAGAATGTTCCAAAAACTGACAGGCTTTTTTATTGTTTGTCTGAGGGCCAGGAGCAGGCAAAACAGGTTATATCACATCACCGAAAGGATGGCTCATACCCCCAACAAACACACACATACACAAACAGAGTCCTGTAGGTCTTAGGATGCTCAACTGACGAGAGAACTGCTGTGAGAGAACAGCAAAGCAAAGGCAGATGGTCCTCTCCTCTCCTCTCCTCTCCTCTCCTCTCCTCTTCTCTCGCTTTCCCTGCTTCCAAATGTGCTATAATGCAGGAATGCTGGTTAAACAGCATCACAGATCATCAATTGTCATCTTAGGTAGAGGCAAAATTAAGTGATCAGTCAGAGGAAAAGCAAAATATAGGCAAACAACACAAAACCCCCAGCTTTGCCCTCATTTCCTCATGTGTCCATTCAGATATATTGATAACACACAGCTAGTCCAGACCCTACAGCAGTCTGGTTTAAATACCAAACAAATACACATGCACACATTTTTCTACACAGTCCAAACACGCCGAGATGCTAGCAACCTGCCATATGACAAGTAGATCAAGATGAAGGAGGGAGTCCTGCCAGCAGGACCAGTCTCACAGGCAGAGAGTGGCAGACACCATGTGATATTGTGAGTATAAGAGAGCAGATATGGGTTTCAGGAAGGAAAAAAAAAACAATTTGTGGGGCAGGAGGAAAACTCAGCAGTGACTCTTCTCTAGCATTAGTAGAAACACCACTTCATAAACCCCCCACTGATACTGACCATTTAAGCAAGCTATAAAACACAACGACTCCCCTTCAGAGGATGAACTGCAAACACATAAAAGTGTCTTCTTGTACAGACATATATTGTAGGTTCTGTTCTTTGCAAAACAGTGATCTGGTGGGTGTCAAGAGCTTGTGAAAATATATGACAAACATTACAGTGTGTGCATGTGCTGGAAAGTGACCAAATCTGCTTTGTTTATAGCTAGATGAGAATGTATTTTTCATTTGATTTAAATGTGTTTTGGGGGGGGGGGTTCCTAATCCAAATAAATACAGAACATTCACAACGCATTAGGACTGTGTAATCCTTTGATTTATGCTGACAGAGAAAAATCATGAGTCACCAAAACTGGACTTGAAAATGTCTCACCCAGAAACAGGACTATATGTCAGCACAAGCCACAAAAGATTAGTTCTGTTTCTGCGTGGACTTGATCAAAACATTAAGACATACAAACCTAAGAGCAGATCCGAAATATGAGAAGAAGAAAAAGAAAGTAGCAGTGTAAGAGAGAGACAGAGGGAGGTGGTGGCAGTAGACTCTACTGGCAGTGGATCTGACACACTGACAGGCCATGCCATACACAGAGCAGTCTCCTCCCCTCTCCGGCCTGGCCTATATTAACTATCCATGGAGCTCCACCTCACAACCAGAGGCACATGGAGTAGGATAACACACCACCAAAGCTCTGAGAATGCATTCACACATATACAGGGGGATACTGGGCTGCGTTTAAACCTCTCCACCTGTCTGCCTGTCGAACTAGCAGTGTTGGATAAACAGTATAAATTCTCCTGGATTGGACTATTAACTTCTGTACAATGTTGCTCCGATCGTCTCAGGAAAATTTCAGTGTCGGTAAGTGGCAAGAAGATTGCATTTTCCGTAAGGAACAAGCAAAATGAATGAATGTAAGGTGTCAGTGATGTTGAGGATATTTCTGTTTTTGCCTAGAAATAAGGCAGACATAAATTAACAACGGGAACGGGAGAGACGTGAAGAACAGGTGATATGTCTTGTGTTGTAGTGAGGTAAAGGATAGTAATGCAGAAATGGTGCTGAGACACACTCAGACACTCTGTATAGGTGAAAGTGTGTGTGAGAGTCACACCACTAGATGAACATGGGTAAACAGCATGTGTATAACTTCATTTGTCACACAAGGGACACTCAATAAACAAGACTCCTGGATTGCAACAGTACAGTGTTTGTTTTGGACCGTAGAGCATTACGGTAATACAGCACTAACAGTAACCGTAAGTGGCAGCAATCGATCCCACTGTAATCGTTACTTAATTACATGGTCGAATAGTTTGGGTTAAGACTTCATGTCAACTATTTGCTATTTGTCTCATGATGTAACAAGGGAGGCCTGCAGCAGAGGTTGCATGGACCCTGGTGGAGACAAATTGTTAGTAATTGTTTGTAATTACAATACAATTAACTTTTTTTTTTATCTTCTTCAAAACAATTGAAATCGTATTATCTTACTACCCCAACAGCTAGGGTGTGATGCAGTATGCAGCTTTTACCTTCTGACCTCCATTCATTCATGTACAGCAGAGGGCAAAGAGCACTCATGGGCAATACCTTATCCACAAATGTGATTTTTTATTATTAATGTAGCTTTAATCAGAAGCAATCCGGGAGTCTCCGTGAGAAAGGGGGAGGGGGGGGGGGCAGTGCAAGGGAATCGTATTATGTACATAATTCTGGTAGCAGTGCATCCTTCAACAGGAGGACAAAATGGGTTCAAAATGTCTCCTCAGAAAACATGGGCTCTACTGAAGTGGCTTAGAGCACAGACAATGAATCTGCACCACCTTGACCTCTAACCTTTGAGTAGAGAAGGGGAATCAAAACTTGGACCATGAGGTATCATTTTAGCATGATTTACAAAGGATTCATTGTAAACCTACAATACTGAAAATGAGAAACTCTTCTTAAAGTAGTTCCATTCACGCATCTCCTCTCTTTTAAAAAAAGAGAGAAACTTTCCTTAAATATAGTATAGGTAGACCTATGTCTCAGAAAACCACAATGAAATACAGGCTCTACTCCATTTAACTCCCCTTTCTGTCTCTCTTTAAAATCTAGTTAATTATATGACATTAGAATTATACATTAGCTATTACGTAACTTGATGTCGTTGGGATTGATGCATGAGAGATGTATCGTCATAAACTACGACGTCACAATCCCCTAAAAATAAAAGAGTAGCCAAGTAGGCTATATCATGGAGGCTGTATCATGTCTCTCTCTTTGTCCGACTAATAACCGAAACAATGAGTCGCTCTCCCAAGTCTGTCGCATCCCGCTCAGTCCGCATGCAGTTCCTGTTCTCCATCGCAGAGCCCATCCCGGCCTGTGAGAGGCATCTGCATTCTCGGGCACATGTTGGTTCTCACATGGTCTGCCTGCGGATGCTGATGTAGAATGCTGCGGCTGCGATGCTGCTGCGTGCCCGCCCATCCATTCACAGCATTCACAGTGAGAGAGGACCAGGCGCTGCAACACACCGATCGCAGTCTGAATGAGGGATCCGAAATGGTGCCTTCCTTGATCCCCTGACTTTGTTTTGCTCGGGATGTGTGAGCCGCATAGACATCAGACGTGAGCGCGGACGCTAACAGAGAAACAAGCTGCGCATCTCGGTGCCAGATGGACTTTCTAAATCCGCAAGCCGCAGTGAGTGATCTGTCCGAGTGATTTTTCTCACCAAGTAATGCAATGCCACCTGCGTGCCATAAGCTGAAAACAACATTAATTCCCACCAAAGAAAAAAACAAATTCTGGACTAATCCAGAAATCAACTAGCCTATTTATTTTCTAATACAAAACAAACAACAAGTACTGTAGCCTATTTAAAAAACAAAGAAAACACGTATGGCTGAAAAACCAGGAGAAAGACCAGACTATAGCCTGTAAACAGAGCCTGTTTGTTAAACTGCATCTAGATATTGGCAGGCCTAGGCTTACATTTTCTGTTGTGCTTGACTAATTTTTGGAGAATGTGAAATAATAAATAGCAAATAGAAAGAAGAAAACATAAACATTGTGGACTCTAATTAAGGTAAGAAACACTTAGACCGCCTGGTCTACAGCATTTTCATCTCTCCTTGGTTAGGCAATAAAATAGAATGTTCTTTTCCCTCTTCCCTTTTCATAGATCATTTGGTTTATTTTCTATGAAGCAGCAAAATACAATCAGTGACAGCAAAAAATACTTCAAGCAAACATCTTTCATCTTTCTTAATATGTTTGTTTCTACTAGGACAATGTCTATTAGGCTATTAATAGGCATAGTAGGCTATGATTTTCTTTTTTATTTGCATCTGTGGCTGAACTTTTAAAGCTGCTATGGCTATACATAAAGATGTTTATAGCATTCTTGTTTACAGCATTGTACAAGTGCCAACAGTGTTATTGGCATGTGTACGATGAGGTTATCATTTCATTAATAAATGTGTAGGCATAAATCATAGATTGTATATAAAAGATAAATATTGAGTTTGATTTTGAATCTACCGCTGTCACGTGATCTCCAACTTCAGACACATGTTTTGAATGACACTTGCTGCTTTCAGGTACTGCTCGGAGTTGTAAAAACAACCGGCTGAGTTGCGTTTTGTTACTGATATAGCCTACAATATCTGGTATATTACAATATGTATGGACTGCCATAAACTTACACTGCTAAAAGTGGCCTTTGTTTTATTTATTGAATTATATACTTACATATAATTAAAAAATATCACTTTAAAATATCATTTGTTGACATGTAAAGAGGATCAAAAACCAAGTATTACATTTCTATTATGCTAAGACTATTTCAAGGACTAATAAAGGCATTACAAAACCATTGAGATCATGAAAAATCTGTGAATAGTACATATAAAGATAATGTCAATAAATGTAAATAGTTTAGTAGCTTAAATTTAATTGGTGATAAAGCAGTACATGCAGGTTAACAACCATATTTGTACTAGTTTACTGCATCCAAATTAGCACTAATGAACCCAAAGAACCTGAGAGTGACAAAATATTAGTTAATACAGCAATAATATGAGTAATAATGGGTTCAAAATAATCAAAAATAAATTGAGCAACTTATTTGTAATAGACAAAATGAAAGTCCCTTAACATTACAGCAAATTACCACTTCATCATACCATGTGTTAAGGGCTCTCGCAGTGCATGGGGTATTTCCTATAGTCCCTGAAGGCGGCCTTGTGACGTCACCACTGCTGTTCATCGCTCTGCCCAGCCTAAATGGCGACTGCAATAGATCCGCAGCAGTCGAGAGCAGAGCGCAGTCAAACCACGTTTAGGTTTGATTAAAGCTATTACGAAACCAATGCGACGAATAAGGACAGTAAGTAACTTCTTATATTTCGAAATGTGTCGTTATTATTTACACTATGTGTCATTTCACTGTAGATACGCGATCGTTTTTTAGCGGTTTAACCGACGTCGGCTTTGTGCTGCTTAAGTAACGTTACCACGTAGCTAGTCAGAAGCCTCCGCCAACAACGACTCCTTTGTTCGTGCTGTCGGCGGGTTTCACTATACCGTTATTTTTTATATTTACGAAATAGGCAGTGTCTTGAGATCCATTTGTTCCAATTATAATTTGTTTTATGTGTATGTGTTACCGGGTGGTCGTGTTTATGTAATAAATTAAGCCCAAGTCGACGGAAGTCTGTCGGTAGCATCTCAGCTGGCCGTTAATGCTTCCATTCCTGGCTTTTTTCCGCCAGCCAGTCACAGACTCGGTGCAGGCCTAGGCTGTATGAACTCGGATTAAAAGCAGTTTTTGCCGTCAACGTGGGACATTTAAGCATCCTCTCGGAATGTAATTTTTGCTGAGCCGCTGTGGGTTATTACCTCTCAATTTTGTCCAAACCCAGAAACCAGACTGGCAAGCCCTCAAGCCGGGCGGGGAACGGTTAACGTTAGTTAGTTCCTATTAATGACGCCACGTTTAAACTGAAGCCGGTGAACGACGGTTTGTTGTTTGTCTGTTGCGTTTGTGAAATCCCCAACACATTTTAACAGTAGTAAGGGTGACGCATGACTAGATTTCGTGGAAATACTGTGTTAATTTATGGACTTTTAAACGCCTTTCTGTACTGGCACTATATCTGTTGTTTTTTTTATTTATTTTTTGTTCTGTTTTTGTCTTTGTGTTTTTCAGGTTATACCCAAGTAAAATGGAGGATAGCTTTGATTGCGACTGTGGCGAGCTTGAGCCACCTGATCATTGACGGTGAAAAATTACTTTGAAGACTTTAAGGCCAGACTCATTTCAATTTCATAGATCAGGTGACTTGACAAGAAAACTACACAGACCGATAAATACATATTTAAAGAAAAACAACAAAGAGTGCATTTAGACACATTTCACATGAAGCTGCTCAGGACCAGTCATACACTGAATGTATCTGCACTGTTAGGATGCAACTACAGGCTTTTATAGTTTAACACAGTCTCCTTGCTTTTTAATTGGCCCCATTCCAGTTCATTCCATTGCAGTCTATAAACACTAGTGTCTACTAAGAACTGTCCAGTTAATGATATCCACACATCCAGGATTGGAGGAGGGATTACATTTTTACATTCTCTCCTTAATCAAGATGGAAAGAGAGTTTAACTACACATTATTGCCCCACATCTGACAGTGACGGCTAGATAGGGGGTCTTGGTAGTCATCTGTACAGGGGTCGGTTATCTCAGCCTCTAAAGCAGTGGGGGAATTGTCAGATAAATTCCTCGGTTAGTGTTAAAGTTGGACTTGAAACAGGCCAGAGACCAAACCATAGAGATACCAGAACCTTGGTGCAAGAGCTAAACATTGTCGTCATGGCAGAGAAGTTTGAGTCACTGATGAACATCCATGGCTTTGACCTGGGTTCTCGCTACATGGACTTGAAGCCTCTGGGCTACGGAGGGAACGGCCTGGTGTTCTCAGCAGTTGACACTGACTGTGACAAGCGTGTCGCTGTGAAGAAAATTATCTTGACTGACCCCCAGAGTGTGAAGCATGCCCTGCGGGAAATCAAGATTATCAGACGCCTCGACCACGACAACATTGTCAAGGTAAGTTGCGAGGGGTGTGCTAGCCCCCTTCCAACACAGAGTATACATCTTATTTTCTGAGGCTGAAAGAAAACAGGATGAATTTATGTCCAATTTGAAAACTGACTTTCAACACTGACCCTTCTTTTTATGTCCCTAGGTGTTTGAGACATTGGGCCCCAATGGTCGCAGGCTAACTGAGGATGTGGTGTCCCTGACAGAGGTCAACTCTGTCTATATTGTGCAGGAGTACATGGAGACAGACCTCTGTCAGCTGCTGGAGAGGGGCCTTCTGTCTGAGGGCCACGCCAGGCTCTTTATGTACCAGCTCCTCAGAGGCCTCAAGTACATCCACTCTGCCAACGTGCTGCACCGTGACCTCAAGCCTGCCAACCTGTTTGTCAACACAGAGGACCTGGTACTGAAGATCGGGGACTTTGGGCTGGCACGCATCATGGACCCTCATTACTCTCACAAGGTAGGACCAGTCTCCGAGTAGCTGTTCTAGTCAGTCTTGTATTTGTGTACAATTTGGACTCGGATTTTTACCATAGACTAGAGTTCTAAGAAGAGCAGGTATAGCTATGTTTGCACACTTTCTGCCCAAAGATGAGTGCTTTGTTTCTCTGACACGTGATGTTTACGTCATTGCCCAGTAAAGCAGTGGTCCTCAGGGTGATGCAGTTTCACAGCAGGAAGTAAACAAGGTGCAATGTGGTTCCTTGAGGTAACGCCTCTGTTTCCTTTTGTCAAGTGAGGCTGTGGAAAAAAACAAACCTGGGAACTTTTTGTTTCCCCATTGACAAGTGTATACAATTTAGAAGTAAATGCGGGCTAAATTCCAAGTCTAAATATACAAATGAGTGGGTTCAAGATAATGTGGCTTAACAAAGATGAATATAATCCACACTCCCAGGTGGAAAAACAAAACCGCAAATCTTTGACTGTAGCAGGCGCAGTTTAGCCCTGAGCCTTTGTCAGCTTTTAATGATTATGTTGAAGGCTTGAGGCTGCAGCAGAACTGTTATGAACATGCTGCGATGTAATCTATATACAGATTTATTTATATCTGTGAGTGCACGTTTTCCCTCAGTTCCATTTGCATGAGAGCATTACTAATTTTCACGCCTATGAATTGTAGAATCAAGAAAATTGGGTCTCAGAGATGGCTGTTTTGTTTGTCTTGCAGCCTTTTTCCTTGTCTCTCATCAGATGCCAGAATAATGTAAACCTGGTTAATTAAAAGCCAGATGTTAACATACACGTTTTAATACTCTATAAACCTGTATTTTGTTTTGTGAAACAGTGTAATTAGCAATAAAGTAGCCAGGTTGATGGCCTGTATTGCACTTGTGTGTTTCTGTCACCTCTTTTAAAAAAGGGATGAGGAAATTCCAGTCGTAGGCGATATGGTGGCGTGATGTGATGAAATCTAGGTTCGGAAGCCTCTTTCTCTCTCTCTCCTTCGCTTTCTCTTCTCTGTAGCTGCTCGATCTCCTTAGAGCACAGAGGCAGTCAGATGCTTACACGTGTCTCAGATTAGTCATCGGAGGGTCTGAAGTGGGCTCATGTGATGTGATCCCTTTGGCTGGCAGAGCCTCATTCATATCCCTTACACAGCCAGGATCCTGCCACAGCACACATCACTCTGAGACAGACTTGACGCACACTTGTTTACCAGAACTGCTCATTTCCAGCTCACCGCTACTGTGTTTTTGCAGTCTAGTCACATTTTCAGCTCTGAGTTGTATATTCTCATATGAGTCATATCTGTTAAAGGAGACAATAGGTCTCTGCAATCAGAAGAGAAAGGCAAGGGCTCATAGTTGCTGGGTTAGAAGTGAGAGTTTCTCAAGCAGTTCAGTCACTGTAGCCACCCACCCAACGTTACTGCACTCCTCCCTTACAGCAGGGTTTGCCATGTGGGCTTTTTTTCCCTCTCTATAAGCAGATTTTCCTGATGGGAAACATGCAGGCAAGTGGGTATTGAAAAGCTGCTTGACTGGGGTCAGCTCTCTTGTGTTTGACTATTGTCTGCTGTAGTACTGAAGCAGACTGCTGCTGCTTTTTGTCAAGGATACAAATGCTGCAGTCAGACTGACTTTAATAGGCTTTGACCCTGCTCTCCTTTCCAAACAGTGTTGCTGTGTTTTGTCTGTCTCTACTATGATAACAATAGTGGGGTGGTGGAAGGGAGGTAGGAGATAGCTCAAACAACCCCTTTTTCATCACACCTATAGTAATCTTATTGACTCTGCATCTGGTGTCTCATACCAAATGAGGCTTGTTTGGGAAATTAAACCATCCCCACCCCTCATGACACTCTAGTGCCCAGTGAAGTGTGGAGGCGTCAGTTTCAGTGTTGGACGGACATCAGGGCAGAATCACTAGGGGAAAATTTGCTTTCACAACCACCCTCTACTTCTTGCAGGCTGGGTGAGCCGGAGCAGCTGGGTGGCTGACTGCATGTTATTTGAATAACGTTGTTTCTAAATAAAGACGCGCTCTTTGCCAGTGAACCTCAGTTTCTGGCTTAGTTTCAGTAATGGGGTATCTAGATTCATGCATCAGCAGTGTAGGCACACAGCATTCGTTCCACCTTTTCCTCCCGCTTTCCTACTTTTTTGCTTTGCTTGGGTTAATAAAAACATAACTCCTCATGATTCCCTTCAGGCTTTTCTTAATCCTGCATGGCTTTTTTTTAAGTATGCTGTATAAAGCATGCCAAGCTTGTTTCTGTGCTATCTTTCCATTGTTTTGGGAAGGCAAGTTGTTTCTGCCTGTCTAAACCTTAAGACTGACCCTCATGGTGGCACAGGATCAAGAATGACAAGAATTCACGTGCACTCATCCAATTTCTTCAACCCTGATTCCCCCTCCTTTTCCCAGCCAGCTCATTGTCTTGTTGTGGGAGCCTTGCTCTGAGCCTTATTTGAAGTTGATCTAAAGCCTGTGTTCATTTCTAGTTGTTGCCTGCTCCTTTAACAAGACTAAGAATACTGTGGATTTAACAGTCACCCATTTATGTTCAGCATTGGAAGCTGTTTTTAGTTTCAAACGAGGTTGGCTGAGGCTGTAAACTACTGCTGGATAGTGTAACACATTTAATGTGTGCCTCAGCTAAGTCATACCACATCTGCTCAGTGTGACAACACATGAGGTAAAACCCAGTTTAGTTTTTTACATGTCACATCATTTGAATGTCAGATAATTTCCTATATCTAATTTAAAATGAAGGCTAGAAGTGCAAAACAAACCTGTGTGGGATATACAGATAAGATATTGATGTAGAAAATTGTGTATTTGCATTTTACTATAAGACAAAGTAGTTGCACTAATGTAAACGTGGGAAAACTCTTGAATGTAGGCTCTCAGCATAAAATTAAGTCATTTATGATGTAGAGATTTTCAAGAATGTTAAAAGAAGAGGGGGGTGACGGGTTCATTGAGGTCCTTTCCCCCACACAAGCATCCTGCACACGTCCTCCAAACCACAACTGCAAACACACACACACATTTGACCTAGATATTCAGCCAGCAACAGGCCTGTCTGGCACCATACTTCACAGGATCTAACAAGAAAAATGCTGGGGAGTAGATTTAAGGTTTAATGAATTTCAGATGTCCCCCCCCCGAAGCCTAAAAAGATCCTGCAGTTTCTTGCAACTAATAGTAGTCTTGTCTTCAAGAACCAAAAATAGCAGGAATTGTGGTGGTCAGCCAGATTGGAATAAATTGTTTATTCATTAACTGTCGCTTGGCCCACTTTTTACAGTCGCATGTTTTGCCAGTGAATTTATTTTCAAGTGTGGGCTGGTTAAGACTCAAATACATTCAGCTCCAGCAAGGAAGTCTTATCATTTTAGTCTTCAGTCACCACTTTGTGATGCAGCACAGCCACCTTAACTGACGTCTGGCCAGACCTGCTAAAGGTTGCTGTTTCTAACCGCAGAAGGCCTGTTATGAGTCATTAAATGTCAGCCCGGTCATGTTATTCACCAATTATTGCCAGAGGTATTGAGATGGCTGACGCTTTAATGCCTTTGTGTCTGGCTTTCTTGTGAGTGGCTTACTTAGAGATAAGTAAAAGTAAGAGGAGACCTGGACTGTTTACCTAATGCACTTCATGCCCTCAGCTTTTAGGCAAACTCTAATCTGCTCTTTTAGTTCAGAGTCCATCGTACACAGAATTGTCCTTACGCAATGACCTGAAGCTAACCTAATCTACATCTTTCGCAATTGTCTGCTAAGCTTGCTGCATTTATTTCGCCACTGTTACCACATTCATGTAGGTCAGACAATTTACTGGCTGGACAGCCTTGCAAGTTTCAGTCAGTAGGTGTGACCTGCCTGTGTCTGTTACTCTTCCTTGTAATTCCCCATGACCGTCTTTACAAGCTTCTTGGTGAAAACTAGACTCTGACAAACAGATTAGCTGGTTCCCTGAAGGAGGGAGTTCCATCTATAGTCTACATGGCGTGTCATTTATAGGTCCATCAAAACAAGGGCGTGCAGTGGTCCACTCCAGGATAGAGTGACATCAAGTATTTGCAGCTAACTTAGGGCAGAAACAGGAGCCTAGCTCGGGGGTGAGGTGACCATTTTGGTCTCACTACAAACTACCACTGCATATGGGGGAGAGAGAGGGGTGTTATTTTACCACCACCCCTCCCCCAATGTCCCTCTGTGTGTGTGTACGCACGCACACAGGTCTGTTTCCTTTGTGTTCAGTGTCCTGAGTAGTCAGGCACTGTGTGAGAGTGGAGTGCAGATTGGTGTCACTGGAGAGTGGCAGTGGAGGATTATTGTACTCTCATACTGCTGACAGGGCCTGCACGTGTCTGACCCCCCCCACCCCATATCTGTCTTTTCTCTCTGGGGTCTTTGTCTCCGTGCTGCGTAGCGTAAGTGACCGGCACAGTGCAGGTCCGTCAAGGAGACGGCACAGGGGTTATGAGGTTTAGCACGGACCAGCAGGCAAACATGCAGGCACATGAACAAATGTTAATCACATTTATCTCGGGGAAACAGCCGATTTTAGGGCTTTAACTGTGAATGAACCTAACATGGGGGCACAACAGTTCATAAACAAGGGTGGTTTTTGGGAAATATGTATGAGTCCCAATAAATATGCCTTGTCTCCTTCTAACACAGGGCCATCTCTCTGAGGGTCTGGTCACCAAGTGGTACAGATCTCCTCGTCTGCTGCTCTCTCCTAACAACTACACCAAAGCCATCGACATGTGGGCCGCTGGCTGCATCTTTGCGGAGATGCTCACAGGGAAAACCCTCTTTGCAGGTAACTGTTGACTCAGTTTCTTGTGTGTGACTCACTGTAACACCTCATGTGCAAACATACTGGAAAGCAGTCTATGAAGCGGGTGACTGATAAACTGTGGTAAATACGGAGCACAGATCGTATTTGAGGTATACTATGTTCATCCTGCTAGTCAATATGTCTTTATTCAGAACAGACAGGAGATTGGCCCAGAGTCAGTCTGCTTTTATTACCTTTATTGCTCTCCTTCGCAAATCCAGCTGGAGCTAGGAGAGTCTGACTGCTCTTGTTTGTTGAAACTGCCTTAAGCTAAACACAAGGCAAATAACAGCTCTTTTCTCATGATCTGCCTACACTCAGCCTCGCTCAAAAAGAAACTCAGTCATGAAGATGTTGAATGTTATGTAACTCTTCAAGAAAGCACCTGATGTTTGTCTGCCCGTTGTTTCAGGAGCCCATGAACTGGAGCAGATGCAGTTGATCCTGGAGTCCATCCCTGTACTGCGGGAGGAAGACCAGCAGGAGCTCCACAGCGTCATCCCAGTCTTCATCCGTGACGACATGTCCAATCCTCACACACCACTGGCCACGCTGCTGCCGGACGTCAGTCCCCAGGGTGAGTACCACGTATTTATTCATACTGAAGTACTCGCAGGCTCATAAAGTACTCTCATGAAGACAGACTAAAGACGGGGGTCAGGGTCAAATCTCACATATATCACATGGCATGTTTCCTACTAGATGATCTCATTGTCCTCTCTCTCTGCAGCCCTGGATTTCCTGGAGAAGATCCTGACCTTTAACCCCATGGATCGCCTGACAGCGGAGGAGGCCCTGGCCCACCCCTATATGGCTGACTACTCCTTCCCCCTAGACGAGCCGATTTCTCTGCACCCCTTCCACATTGAGGACGAAGTAGATGATATCCTGCTCATGGACCAGAGCCACAGCCACACCTGGGACCGGTATGCTCGCTCACTTATTCCCTCTCAAACACTTGCTACTTGTGACCAGGCTTGGAGATGCAAGGTTATTTATTTTCCCTGTTCAGACATTTTTCTTGTGTGAACTTAGTTTCAGTGGAGAAGAGTTCTGCTCTCTGCTAACTAAGCAGTAATATTAATAGCAGTAAGAAATTGGTTTAATGGTTTGTTTTTATAATCAGATCCTGTACTGGTGACTTTTACTTTTGAGTCATTTTGTGCTTCTGTGTTTGTGTACTTAAGTCTCTCTCTTTCATACCACCATCAGGTATCATGAAAGCCAGCTGTCAGAGGCTGACTGGCACTTGCACAGCACCCACGATCCAGACGAAGTTCAGGTTGACCCGAGGGCACTCTCTGATGTAACGGACGAGGAGGAGGTCCAGGTGTGTTTGAATTTTCTGCATGCTCCTGTTCAAGCTATTAGCTTCTCCTCTTTATTTCTGTTGAGTTTAAAAATACATTTTGAATGCTTCTAAGAGTTATGTGAAAATCTGCATCCCAGATTGGAGGATGCAAAGATTAAGTATTGTATTGCTCTAAAAAGAATCCATAATAGATAATAGCTTTAAGCTTTACCAAGTTGACATGGGTACAGGGATAACATGTCTTGCTCCTGACTGACTTAACTCACCTTTTGATGAGATAACAAAGGCTAAACGGGTGGCTGTTGTCTGTTTCCAGGTGGATCCTCGTAAATATGCTGACGGAGATCGGGAGAAGTTCCTGGACGAGCCGTCCTTCGACTACTCCACTCTGTTTCTGCCTGAGCGATCCTGGCAGGACGATGACGACCACCACGAGAACAAATACTGTGACTTGCAATGTAGCCACACCTGTAACTACAAGGCAGTGTCACCCTCCTACCTGGACAACCTCATCTGGAGGGACAGTGAAGTCAACCACTACTACGAACCCAAGCTCATCATCGACCTCTCCAACTGGAAGGAGCAGCAGAGCAAGGAGAAGGCCGACCGCAAGGCCAAGAGCAAGTGCGAGAAGAACGGGCTTGTGAAGGCCCAGATCGCGCTGAAGGAGGCAGAGAAGACCCAGAGTCCGGTGGAGAAGGACCGAGAGCAGGAGAAACACCAGACGGAGAAGCCTCAAGGCCAGCAAAACCAAGGCTTTGACTTCGACTCTTTCATCGCCAGCACAATTAAACTGAGCCTGCAGCCGGAGCCCCGTCAGGAGGTGGCCCTGCTCAATGAGGTGGGCCTCCTGAACGAGCTCAACACTTCCTTCTCTCAGCTGGAGGCTGCCCGCTCAGGGTCCATGTCCAAGTCCATAAGTCAGGAGAAGGAGGAGAAGTGCCTGGTAAACCAAGCCCAGTTAGGCGGAGGAGGGTTGGGAGTCGTCGGCGGGGACGGCGTCTGGCCCGCTCATCCCTGGGAGAGCTTTGGCTCTGGGGAGAGAGTCGGGGAGAATGGCTGTTTGATTGATGAAGCGTGCTGGGACATTCGCAAAGAAGACCACTTCCAGAAGGAGAGCACTTACACCAGCTACCTGGACCGCCTGTTCAGCCGGAAGGAAGAGGGGGTCGGAGAGACTGTGGCCAGCTCGGAGACGGAGCCCTCGGCGGTGAGAGAGCTGGACGAGAGCTTCCTCGGCAGGAACACAGAGATTGTGCTTAATGTGCAGCTGGACTCTCTGGCACTGCCTGGCTTTGACAGCACCGATGACTTGCCTCTAAAATCCATCCAGGCGTCCCTCACCCCCTGCGCTGTCAAATGCTCCCCACAAATTGCCCACAAAACATACAGCAGCATCTTCAAGCATCTTAATTAAAGAAGTTATATCCTCCTCACAGTGCAAAATCTAGGCAGTTTTGTTTTTATGTTTGTTTTTTTTTAAATAATATGGTATATTATTGTACTTGAATCATTTCATACCTTTTTTTATTATGTTGCTTTTTTTTTTAAGATTTGAGAGGGGTGAGTTATTATATTTAAAGAGCTTTGGTCATCACTGAGCCTTGATCACCAGGCCTTCATGGGTTAATGTCTACACCCTCATTGCTAACCTGGCATGTCACTCACACAGAAAGCAGGAGAGAATTGGCTAGAAGAAAGAAGGATGTTAGGAGAGGAGTTCTGCTATAAAGGATGAGGTCTGGGTGTCACATAAGGAAGGATGGTCGACGCTACCATTGCTGTAGGCATTTAAAGTGCTTTCAAACACCCTTTCCTGGGACGGATACAACAGAAAAGTGGATGGGATGTCATTGTTTTTTGTTTTTGTTTTTTTGTTTGCCATTTTTCCCTGAAGAAAGCTTCCTTAATCCTTTCATACTGTAAATTTGACACATGATGCCAGCAGCAACCATTATCGTAGGCGTTAATGTAACTGTGTTATCTACCTCAAGGTAACAGCCGCGAGAGACACTCGAAGCCGCACTAGTGCTTTACACACATGACCATCCTCATACCATGAAGTGGTCGCGTAGATGAAATCTGTCTCACTTTAGCATTTAACATAGTGAGGTGTTTCAGTAATCATTATTTATTTCTAGCAGACGTGCGATATTTATTTTATCAAAATGTGTTCTTTCAATGTGATTATTGAAGATTGAGGAGTTGGACAGACTTCAGTTTCATTTCGGCACTATATGGCGTGTATGTGTTCCTTTTGTTTGACGGTAGGATGCAAATTCATCTGTTCTAAAAGAAGTTGAGGCTTTCCATTTTCCACCAATATTGTCCAAATAGATATCATTCTTTCTGTTCATTTCATTTTTTATTTATAGGTGCGTTCTGTCTTTAGAGGAAAAACTGCTTTATGGTTTGAAGAAGCGCCTAAAAGTCTTAATTTTTTTTATCTAAATGTAATGTAAAACAAAGTGCGTGCATGGAGGCAAGAGAACGGTACATTAAAAGTAAAGTTAATGGTGAGTATAATGTACGTCAGTTTTAATTGTAAGTTTTTTTGTTAAATTTCTATGTACTTTTTCCAGGCAAGCATGATGAATTAGGTTAAGGTGTAGCATGTAGAACATTTACGGACTCCTTTTTTTTTTTTTTTTTTTTTTTTTGGTAATCATCGGTTCCCC
>CM022485.1:10038718-10053944 GCA_011952105.1 Coreoperca whiteheadi
TTTTTTTTTCGGTCTCCTTTTTTTTTTTTTTGTTTTTTTTTTGGAAATCATCGGTTCCCCTGTTCTACAGAATATCTCAAAATAAAATTACTGGCAAAGAGTTTGGGCTGTGTCTCTGCTTTGTTTTTGGTCAGGGTTGGCTATCTGACCTCCTACACACAGTTAGATGGCGTTTTGTTACTGGAATTTTGTGTGGCCGCACAGCCACGAGATCCTTGTCAGTGCAGAAGTGCTGACTACAGTACTGCCACCTCTAGACTCCACTTTGAATGTTTAAGTAGGCAGACTAAATTACAGTGAGGGGGACACAAGCTTTAAATCGTCAGCTAAATGTGGCTCTAGCTCAGACCACCCATATGTTAGAGCCGTCAGCTTGGTACACAGATTTCCCACCTGCTTTTAGGTATAAAACACTGCAGAGAAACAAGCAGGATTACATAACCAATGGGCACAGTCTCATTTTCTGGCTGCAACATTTTGCCTGTTGTGCAATAGGGATGCATTTCCCTGTCCTGAAAACAGGTGTAGAGAAACGGTATGATGCAATTCACAGGCAGCCTTACCGTACATATTTCCAAACTTCTCTAAAACTTAAATATAATGGGACGACAATATCAGATTGTGTGGAAATAATGGGTTCCTGCAGGTTGTAGTGACATTGCCTAAGTCACCCTGACAGTCAATTTTGGGATCGGTCACAGGATAGTACTCATTTTGACCACAAGAAAGGCATTATAGTGTTATTTACTCAACAGCATGTAGCCGCTGAGTTTCCTGTAATGTATAATCCTTAAATAGTGAGTTAGTGTTCTATTTTGGAGTCAAGGTGAATTGTTTACCAAAATGTGGTGTATAGGTGTACATTGATAGTCTGTATCTTTCTCAATAGATACATTTTGGCTACATGAGTACTTTTACTTTGCTTCACACAGTAAAAGTACTCTGTAAAGTAAAAGCTGCTGCAGTCAAAATGTTATTTAAGTAAAAGTATTTGAGCAAAACATACTTGAGTGTAAAAGTACTCCTGATGTAGAACATAACATTGTATATTATTACTAGTGATGCATCATTAATGCTGTAGCTGATCGAGATGGGGCCTATTTGGTAATTCGTCTATTACAATGCATCGTATTTTATAAGCTGACTGTATGTTAAATCTCAGTAAGTGAAGTAGCATAAAATGGAAATACAGTACAAGCACCTGAAAAATTTAACTTAAGTACAGTACTTGTGTATATGTATTTACTTTTCACCACAGCCTTTTTGCTCAGTTTAGCTTTTTTTTTTTTTTCCCTAACCTCTGTGCTTCCTGCATTGGATAACCCTTAAATGTCAGGCTAGCACGATCCCTTTGGTGTCAAGGTGAATTGTTTCTGTACCAAATTGTGAACAGGATTTCATTCAGTGCTCTGCAGATTTCTTAAAAGAGAAGTGTTTGTCCACACGTGTTGTCAACCTGTTTGCCAAACAGGTTGTCAACTGCTTTATGATGTACATCATTCTCGGTCCAGACCAGAGACTCATACAACTCTAACCTTACAGGAAGGCAAAAGCTGTGGTTAAAAAACACAAAACAAAAAGGCTTTGAGCTGGTTGTCTCACTATAATCAGCAACAGCTGGGTTTGGGGTTTTACACTGCGGCTACTTCCTGCTGGGAAAAATTAGGCCAGCTATGGGTTGTTTTTCTGTTCTCATGGTAACAATACAATCCTCAGCCACAGTGATTAAACCCTCCTGGAGTACTCGGATGAAAGCTAAGGTACCTGATTTGTGCCAAGTGACCGAATGAGGGGAGTGCCTGAAGATTAAATGTAGGTCAAAAATCTAAATGCCGTGCTATTTTCAGTTTTCAACGCACTGCCTTTATATGTCCTCTGTCCACATGTCTTCCCTGATAGTGTTTCTGCAGCTTCCTCTGTTCTCTCTTGTGCAGTAAGGGGTGATGGTTCTGATTTAATGGACTGCATCTCTGCTCAGATGTCAACACTGGCCTCAATGCCACACCGTCATGAGAAAAACTCCTCCATACATCCTCTCTTCGTCCGCTTATAGTGTATTTCCCCTACATGTCACTTTCTCATGTTCCCTCCTGTGGAATGTCATTTTATTCAATATTAAATATGCCTATGAAATCAAATTAGTCAATATGGTTCAAATAATAGGTTTTTAAAATTTTTTTATTTCATTGGACTTTTATTTCATATTGCCACATTCATTTATTTCATAACGCCACGTTTCCATTTGTCATTATCGAATGAAGTGGGCGTGGTTCTCTCACAGAGCTGCACGACGCCTCAGAGGCGACTCAGGCCCAGTTTGCAGTCTGACGACAAGACAAGGAAAACAGTAACGTTACCGAGGTGGTTTTCTTGCCAGGTTTGGCTCTATCTGCACATCAGGAAGCTCCATAAATCACCGAGTGTTGAGGCGGAGCAGGGTGCAAGGGGCCAAACCCAGCAAGAAAACCACCTGGTGCTTCTTAGCTACTGTGTGATTCCCTGTCTTGTTGTCAAACTGCAAACTGGCCTCCGTCTCCTCCGAGCTGCTCCACTTGCAGCTCTGTGAGAGATGGAAATGTGGCATTATGAAATACTAGAACCATGAAATAAAAAACTATTTATTCAGCCATAATGACTCATTTATTTATTTCACAGCCACATTTACGTATTTGAATATTTAATACTTAATAAAATGGCATTCCATACCCTCCTCCCTTCTCCTGACTGCCTCTCATGCCCCACCCGCTTAGGTCTCCCCCAAGTCCTGTCAGGTGTGATGGGTTAAAAATAAAATCCAGGAATTCCAGGATAAGCAGCTCAACTCCCCACTCGTCAGCTGACAGTATCGCCTGCTAATTCAAGGTCATAAGTGATACTCTCTTTCCTGGAGGGCCAATTAAAACTCACTGATGGGGATTTCAGCAAAGTCCGGGAACTGCTTTTGTTTCTACAGAATTTCCTCCCACGGAAAGTACTGAAATGACTTGCACAGATGCGATGACCTGCTTGGCAGAGGTCTTGCAGTGCAGTTGAATAAATGTGGAGACAAAGCACAAGCCTCCAATAGTTCTCCGCTACAACTTGAGGCTGCTCATTACGGCTCCTCAGTGTCAGAATGTATGTCCATATTCAGACCAGGGTTGTGCAGAGCGCTGGATACTAAAGTTAGACCACAAAGTGCCTTCATAAATAGACATCAGCTCTCAGGGACCTGCACATTGAAAGCTTTAACTACTGCCAAAGTCACAGAGCGTCCTGACCACTGACATCAGATCAGTTTATACGACTTCTAAGCAGCCTGTGGTTCTGACGTCAGATTTACAAATTCGGCATTCTTGAGAGATTCCTCGCAGGAGAGCAAATACAACCGGCGGCTGCTTTCATCCACCAGTCTCAGAAAATATATAGTAACTCTGTGCTCCCCCTGAGAGTAAAAATATTTCTGCACGCATTCAGGTGAGAGTGCTCTACAGCTTTGGAAAAACCTAAAGCAGCTAATCGAAGTTTTTTTGTGTGTTTTTTTTAAATAATAAAAAAAAATCTAAATGACAAAGTAAAAACTATGTGATGAACCAACAGAGAATTATCGCCTGAATCTGCAGCTCCCCTCTGCTTTACGCAGCTTTTTAAATAGGTTTCAGCTCATTGTTGAGCTGTCCAGCCCACAACTGTCCTGGTTCACGCTCGCATAACGTCTCATAAGGTTGTTTTTAGCTGCACATGGCAGCTGTTTTCAGCAAAAAAAATTTAAAATAAAAAATATCTAAAAACCCACTGTGCACTACCTGCTCAGCACCAAACAGCAGGCAGACACAGTTAGCAGCTAGCTGGTGATGAACACACTGGAGCATTTAGCAGCTACAGAGACAGCTATTTCCCTCAGGAGTTGGTGGAGACCAAAAGCAGAGTTAAAAGAGAGTGAATGTTGGACTTCACTAAGTGGACATGAACACAAATGAATGTAAATGAGCACATTTCTGCCAACAACGTGTAAATCTTGTGTTCACAACTTGTTTGTGCTGCCCTTAGGTGGCCAAAAAACAGTTATGGCTGATTGAAGGACAGGTTGACATTTCATCAAGTCTATCTAAGGACCACAGTCACATCCCAACACGTTCAATGAAAGAGTTTTTAGTCGCAGAATCGATTCCTGCTCTCCACACCGGCTGTGTGGAGCCTACCTAATGCGACTTCGATGTAAGAAATGGGAGACAAAGTCAACGCTCGTGGTTCTGTGTAAAAACACATTCTAAAGCTCATTTCAAGCTAGTATGAGGCTTCAGCTGTCTGAGTCAGACAAGTCGTGTGAGTTAGTGTTTTTAGTATGAAATTTCCTCTTTGTGTTGCCATTTCCTCCACTGCAGCGCAGCAGGGAAACTGTCCATAGCCTACGGGGAAACACAAAGAGGGATTTTTTTTGTGCTAACAAGATTTTCAAAGAGTGATCACTTTGAGAGAAATGCATTAGCCCTCAGTTAGGCGTAACTACTGTGGAGCCGACATGATAAACATCGGTAGCTTATTTGTGCCCTCACTCAAAGAAAATGATTATAAAAGCTTATTTATATTCACAATGTCCTCATTACGCAATGTTCCCCTGCTTGCAGAGTAGCAACAGCTGTTCCACGTAAAGCACATTCACAGAGACAGGCAATCTCGCTGAAGGGTTTCCGTTATAAAACAAATGGAAGCCCCAAAATATGTTTTTCTTGAATCTTGTGCAATCAAAATAATTTGCTTATGTTTCCTACCACACAGAATGCCCAAAGCAACCTCCAAACGAATAATAAATCAAGTCCTCTTTTCACTTTTGGAATGTCAGTCAGTCAGTCATTTTCTACCGCTTGTTCCCGTTCGGGGTCGCGGGTGACTGGAGCCTATCCCAGTGGCTTCGGGCCTTAGGCGGGGTACACCCTGGACAGTGGCCAACTCATCGCAGGGCTGACACAGAGACAGACAACCATTCACGCACACATTCATCCACTAGGGACAATTTTAGAGTCACCAATTAACCTAATGCATGTCTTTGGACGGTGGGAGGAAACCGGAGAACCCGGAGAAAACCCACGGTAACACGGGGAGGACATGCAGACTCCACCCAGGGAGGTCGTGGTCTGGTCCGGGATTCGAACCCACAATCTCCTTGTTGGGAGGCAGTGGCGCTAACCGCTCTGCCACCGTGCACCCCCCTTTTGGAATGTCTTACAATGAAATTCTTGCTGCTCGAGTTCAAACACTACACCAGGTCCTCCTCAGCAGGACTTGTTTTGTGTGTATTTTCCTGCAGAAACTGTGTGCTCTCTCTCTTCTGGCTACTGATATTTTGGGGCATTTCAGAATCTGAAACATTCAGTTACATAAAGTTTTGGGTTGATGTTTTTTTTCCATGGTTTAAGACAGTTCTTGGGTTGTTTTTAGGATACAGTCTTTTACGTGATTCTATCAGTTCTTTTGCCACACAACATTGTTTTTAATATATGTATCCAGTATTCTATAGAAAGCAGTATTGATACTGGGGGAATTATCTTGGTGAAATAAAAGTAAATTGAAATATGATTAAAAATATATCATCTTTGGGGGCATCCAGGGACCTGTACTAACATTAGAGATGGATAAAGGTATCTGGAATCACTGTACTCACATGGATGTGAGGAAATGGCCTCAGGTCTGCAGGTGTTTGGCTGAGACGGCCTGAAAAGAAAAAAGAAAAGAAAAACCAGACTTATCAGCTGACCAAGCACCGCTCACAAGAAAGCCCGCATACATTTCCACTACAATAACCATTCCTTGTGTTTTCCAAAACAATGTTGACCTTTTTGAGAACGTGGATGTTTCCACTGTGCGGTTTCACTCAAAAATGCAGTTTCACATTGCAGTTTCAGACAAAGGTATAGTAACACAAATAATTATATATTATATATATATATAAACTATTCTACAACCAATTAACATACAGCATTGTATATTGTCTGGCAGAAACATAGCATAACATAGCATGTCTTTTCATGCACTTCCCGGGAGACGGCTATGATTAGAAATGCAGTTTCACACAACTTGTCTTAAATTCACACTGGTGTATTCTGCCTTTATATTCGTACACATTTGCACTGCTCATGATTTAGTGACCACCGAGGTGTGTGTGTGTGCGTGCCTACCAGAGTGCAGGGAAGTGAACAGCATCAGCACTTACGGTGCACGCCAAAGTTCAGTGACTCAAATGTTCTTGCTGATTCTTCAAAATGAAATTTGTATTTGCCAAGGATGCAAATAACTACTTGTGTGCCTAATGCATATAATGAGGGAGACAAGATGTTAGCAAGTCCCTGTGGTGTGTGTTATGAGTCAGACTAGCTCATGTGACCTTTCACAGGTTATTAGCATAGGAAATGAGGGAGCGTCAACAATGATGTTTCACCTCCACTGACATTTATATTATTTAGTCAATACCTTTGTTAGAGTTTTCCTCAGCTTTCCTCCTTTACTTCAAGTACAATTTTGAGGTACCCATATGTGGTGCTACTTTGTACTTCTAGTACACTACATTTCAGAGGGGAAATATTGTGCTTTTCACGCCACTACGTTGATTGGGCAGCTATAGTTACTTGTTACTTTAAGATTGTATTTTTGAGGAGAAGTGGTTTCACCAACACAGCAACAAAAGGACAAACAGCCCCGGTGCTGGAATAGTGCATTCAGGAGATAATTTGAGCGGCGTTGCACTGCAAAATATCGCCTACATATGTCTCACTTGAGACTCCTACATGAAATAAAATCACCACCTTTGCATTTTCTTATTTATTGTGTGGGTGACATGAACTGACCACTTCGCGGTAAAGCACACCCTCTAACAGTGGATAGTGGATTATGTTTTCTGTGGGTAAATGAATAGGTCTTATATTAGAAAATGCAGATAGCTCAAAGGGCGTACTGAAAGAGAGAAGACGCCCTTTGATATTAGAGGATTAACATATTTTGAGCTTGAAAGTGGATTTGATTTATGCAAGAGAGCTTCCAGAGCCCTCGAGGTAAACGTGGGATTCTTCCACCCCCATGATAGAAGGCGGGGTATTGTCACGACGCCCCGGTGCTGCAGCATATACTGTAGATTCACTCTGGAAAAATACTTACAAAGACTGCTACTGAGAGACTGTTATTGTTTGTTCATCTACTTGTTTAGACCTAACATGACAGAAACGTAGCGTGTTAGCGTCATGTCGTTCTACACTGAGGCTTAAAACGTTGCTATAATTTTTGCCTACAATGGATGATGCCTTATTTCAACACATTTTTAAAATCAAATTCTATACTTTGAGAGATATCTGCTTGTTTGCAAATACTTTCTTTTGGGAGGTTCCAGGTAAAATCCCAGGTGAACTTTAGACTAACAAGGGCAATAGCCGGATTGTTGTGAAATTAACAGGGGTACTTTGGGGACTCATTTGGTCATTTTTCTTAATCAGGATCAGTCAAACCCATGCTGAGATAAATGCCTCTTGTTCCTGTGTCTTCAGAAATATATCTGCATTTCACAGCCAAACCACTTGGAATATTACAATTGTGCTGAAGCCAAAATCAAAGCTGCCAACAGATATTTCTGTTCCCATATGGTGAGTGTTGGATAAAATCTGTGGAGGCAAAAGCGTGTTTTGTCAAAACACAGAATGTTGGCTGAATAATTTGGCTGAAATTTGCCAGATTTTAATTTGTTGAACTGATCTCGCCCCAAAGGAAATAGCTCGGTGAAACAAGAACACCACCGTCGGTGATGCTAACGCACCTCAAATCGAACCCACAACTTACCATCCGCACCTCTGGAACTTTATCTGCACGAGCGACAGCAGTTTAGACCCGCCAATGCACACATGCTGTTGTGTGGTATCTGCAGGCAGGCGAAATAATAGCTTCGACAAGTGTTACACTTCAACGCAATGAGTGATTTTTGGTTTTGTAGTTGCTATTTGTGTACGTGATGGTTTGAGGATTTGTATGTTAAATTTTAAACCTGCAAATGTTTGTTTAACTGGAACAACATTCCACTGAAAGCAGGGGGAACGCAGAGTTGTGACTGCCAGGGGTGTCATTCCACATGACTGGTCGGTTTGGAGAAGAGAGATGGTGGGGGCTTAGACTAGACATCCACACAGGCCATGGCTTGGTTTATTATAAAAGGATTATAAATTAAGCAATCTATGATCCTTTATTAATGATTTACTAACATTCATGCCTGCAGGCTTCAGGGCTTATTATTTATGTCAGGTGAGAGTGAGAAACCTGTAATGACTTACCAACATCTGTAAATGTAGACTTGATGGCCTATTACTATGTTGATTAGTATTTACTAATGGATTAATAACATTTTTGCCATTAAGTGTTTAAATTATGATAGCTATAACTTTCTATACCTGTAGAAGGCGACATCATGCTATTACTTTCCTGTAGGCTACTAAGGTCGGCTCATCTGGATCTGACAGTGACTTAACAGCTCCCCCTTGTGGAGAATCTGCAGCCTGGCACATGTGAACTGATATTGCGAGAGAGATTGTTGTTCATTCAAAAAAAAGGTGTACCTCCTTTTTTTCCCCTTGGGCTGACCTCCTCGGACTGATACATCTGTGCAGAAAGGCAGATGAATTGCATTTGCCTTTCCTTCATTTCCACTGTCGATGTGCTTTTGAGCCAGGCACTTAAACCTCGGACAGCTCCAGGAGTGCTGCTCACTTGCCAGCAGACCAGGCTGTGGTTGTACCGGGCAGATTCCAGGTCTGAAACTGAGTGCAGCGCAGGGCATTACGGCAGATGAGCATTCACGCGCCGCAAACTGAAGGCTTCTGTCTGCTGACAAGAAAAGAAAGAAACAAAGACCTTTGTGTGTGCCATCAAAGACAACATCGCTTAAAACCATCTAGATTCTTACGCGTTAGGAAGCTGCATGGATGAGCCAAAAAAAGGTGAGCTGCTGTATTATAGATTCCCATGACTTTTATCCACACATTCAGAAAGGCCTGCTCTCTTTCGCTTGTGCCAAAAGGGAAACAGTGCTGACTTTCAGCTTTAAAAAGATATCATTTTTATGTCCTGGGACATTTGGTCATGTTTTATGAAATAAACCCTCCTGTCTCGCAGATTTTCTGTGATGTCACACCAGCACAGATCCATCAACAATAAACGAGTGACACCATTTCCCCCCCCCCCTTCATGGCGATACACTGTTGATAGATCAGAACTGATAGCCCTGCTACAAATATAAAGTTAACTTTGTTGATATTTAGACTAGTATTGCAAGAGCCCAAGAAGCAAATTCAATTACGGGTATATCCACACATATCATTTGTTTGACTTTCAATTGATCTTAATTGAAAACATACTGTGTGTGTCTGTATTACTCTTATTTACATGCATATACTGATGCAAACAAGCCTTAAACACCATCAACACATTCATGACGTCAGCAGTTTTCTAGAATGTGTTGTTGTCTGGTGTTAGTCTATGTGATACAACATGTGAGTGATAACATGGTCCAGTGCTGTATCTGAATATTGGTGATGGGGCTACCCTTTCCTTTACATTTAAATCACAGTTTGTGCCTTTAGGAATAAGCTCAAGAGCAGTAGGCAACTCCAACCGCAAGCAATGCCAGCCCACCAAAGAAACGGGCTATTCAGATCAATCTGCAGGAAAAACAAGAATACGTTTGGGTGCACAGGTGGTGCCCGGGACAAAAAGAATAATAATGACTCATCGTCCACCGCAGAGACCCGGGTGCGATCCCTGATACTGAAACCTTTGGCTTAGTCGTGAATAAATAAAAACAAGAAAAACACCACATTTGCCAGTGCCTGTGGATGGGAAGCCAGTGAGGGGCTCACGTCCTTGTTGCTGCAGTAGCGGCTCCTGCTGGCTGGTCACAACACCTTTATGGAGTGGGGTGGGATGTGGCGGACATTACGAGCACCGCATGGCAGTGGCAATAGCAGTGAGAGAAGTGCAGTAAAAGAGAATTGCTATTCCAGTGTGGGCTGAAGGAAATGGGACAAATAACCAATAATCAAAGACAATATAAAAAATGACATTGAATGTTGCTATAATCTCACACTAGCACAAATCTGCTGTACAGGAGATATATTTATTACATAATCTTAAGAATCTGCCTCTAAAAAAACGATTCTGCAGAGAGCCATCTGGTCGAGAGTATGAAAGATTGTTTAGAGCTCAAATAATGACTGACAGTTACACTATGAAGCAAATTGATAACGTATACGTTTCCCATTAGCTTCTCAATGGTTTGCTAATCGTCAAGCCAAACCCTGAAATTACACACAAGAGGACAAAAACATGTCATGAGAGCTGCAGTGCAGTCAAAGTGTTGTGTTTATAGGTTGCCAAGACACAGTTGTCTGGCTACAGCGGATGCCTGGTGATTTACCTCAAAAGCAGATTGTGTGTGTTCCACCTGAGAGCAGAACACACGAACACACGAACACACGAACACACACACACACACACACACACACACACAGTATCCACAATTTGTCAGACTCCTTATAGAATAAGAGAAACACGTCAAGTGTACTGAGTTCTGTCTGGTTATCTTTTCCTTTTGACATCAAACTAAAAGGGCTACAGGGAGGAATTTCCGGCACACGGCAGTTGTTTTGTTTTGGTGGCGTGTGTCTTGCCATGTCACAGTGGTTTCAGATCAGAGGTCTGTTGTGAGAGAAGCTGTCACTATTTTGGGATGGCTGCGGGGCTAAGATGAAGGCCAAGGCTTTGTCAGTGAGGGAGTGCACCTGGATGTCAGAGGAGTGCCACCTAGCTGATGAACTGCATGGAGACTCCCAGAGGGCCGGCCTGAGTTTACCAAACATCTTCAGGTCGAAAAGAGTGAAGCCGCTCACCAGGACTCAGAGTGGACCCACGTACCAGGTCTACAATACAGCTAGGGAGCTTCTGCTGCAGGTGCTGGACAGAGAAGCCATCCGGGAGCTGATCAGGAGAGCTGCCGGTGTAAAGGCACGAGCTAACCGTCCGTCATACAGCCAGAGCAGAGAGCAGAGTGCAGATCTCTCTGAAGGAGACTATGCCGAGGCGTTAACATGGTTCTCTATCGTCCTACAGAGTGGCCTGTCTGTAGGAGAGAACTGCAGCTTTGGCTCTGAGCTGACCCTAAAACTGGATGGATGGCAGGGTGTTCTGAAGAGAAACAGTTTCCAGACCAACCTCTTGTCTCTGACCAGACTAGAGGACGGAGACAAGTTGGAGGCCCTCTCTGCTTTCTGTAGCCACTTAATGAGACGCTACCAGGCCTTATACACCCCTGGTGACAGCCTGGCTGTGAAGAAATACCAACTTTCCTACGGGCAGGGTCCTTGCTCTCTCCATCTTGCCCTCCTCTGTGACATGAGCTCGGGGTTCATCTGTAACATGTATCTGTACTGCCCAGAGCAACTCCAGAGGCAGAGTAGGAAACCTGTAGTTGAGCAGGTGGTGGGACACCTGCTGAGACCTTTCTGCAGACATAGGCACCCGGTTCAGCTGGACAGCTCTGCTTGGATGGAGGGCAGACTCACGGACACCTTCGCTGGCTCAGGGGTCGATGTTCATTTTGTTCCAACTGTTAAAAGGCCAGTCTTGGACCCAACATCACCTTCATCTCCACGAGTCACGCCACATCAGCTCCAGCAAACGTCTGACGACTCACTGTGTCAACTTGCAGCCCATCTGCAGGGCTGGACCGGGCCTGCTCTGTTTCCTCCGTCAGACCTGCAAGGATCAGTGTCAGATGTGTTTCTCCCAGGCCTCTGGGTGGCGCTACACATCACCTGCATCAACACATTTACGCTCCACAGCACACTCTGCAGCGCCAGGGCTCAGACACGCAGATCCCCCTGGCAGAGTTCACCAGGACTCTGGCCTCTCAGCTGGCCGTGGACAGCAGCGTCCCGGTGCCTGCTCTGCCACAGCTAAACAGCACTTCATACCAAGAGACAAGTTTAACAAATCTTTCCAAGCAAAGGTTAGTCTTACTCTTTGTTCTAGTGTTTCAGTTCAAGCTAATAATAGCCTTCACGATATTAGACGTTTGAAAAAACTGAAAAAAAGGCAAGCAAAAACAGTGGTACAGTGATGAACTTTCTATTTTTGAACGCATCTGAGCTCTAAAAAGATTTGTCTCAAGGCTAACTGTGAAAGGCTCCCTTATTTTGAATTCAATTCAATGCAACTGTAGTTCGAGTTCATCTACAACAATCAATGAAATGTGGAATTAAGTTCTCATTTAATTAAGTTGGGCAGAAAGTAATGTATGTGCTATTAATCTCTATTAATACAGAGTCTAATGGTATACTTTGCATATTGTCTACAAAGTGCAAGGAAAGAGTAAGAAGATACAGCACATTGTATATCAAGGTAACAGTGTAAACTGGGTTGATATTTTTTAATATTAGGGCTGTAGCTAATGGTTCTTTTCATTAATAATTAATGTCAGTTATTTTTTTCAATTAAGTGATTATTCATTTAGTCAATAAACATTTCCAAAAATAGTGAAAAGGCCCATCACAATTTCCCAGATCCCAAGGTGACATTACTTAAAACAGAGAAAATCCTCACAGCTGAAGCCAGCAAATGTTTGACATTTTTGCTTGATAAATTACTTAAGTGATTCATTATCAAAATTGTTGTCAATTAATTTGCTGTTGATGAACTAATCAACTGATCTATTCAACTACAGAAAACATATTTACAGTTTTTAAATGTTGTGACTACTATATTAAATTATGATAATGTGCAACATTGCACAGGAATAAGGACACGGCTTTGTCACTGGTCTTGCAGGACAAATACTATCAGCTGTGGTCAGATGATGGAAAATGAGAAACGGGGCCGGCGCTCTGCAGTGAGGGTGCAGGGGTGGAGCCGACCAGGAGTGTGCGGTTTGGACAACTCCGGCAACTCCTGCTACTTAAATGCTGTGTTACAGTGTCTGTGTTCCACTGTCCCCCTCGTGGAGCACCTCCTTAATCAGGACATTCGCAGAGAGCTGGCAAGGTAAGACCACCCACCATCTCTCTTTTGGACCCAATTGAACGTTGACAGTCACGTTGCCCCACTGGTTTGACTTCTGCTCATGCAGGTCTAAGTGCCGAGTGGCCGAGGTGTTTGTGCGCCTGCTGGAGGAGATGTGGATGGGAAGGAGCTCCAGCTGCGCCCCCGTGGAGGCCAGGTCTGTGCTGTGCTCCATCCTCCCCCAGTTCAACAACTACTCCCAGCAAGACGCCCAGGAACTGCTGCTCTTTCTCCTCAACGCACTCCACGACGACCTCAAGAAGGTGCAGCACCATCTAGCACATGTGCACCACTGCTCGCCACGCACCTCTCTGGCAACCCGCTACACCTACAGAAAGAGTAAATCTGTGTATGTTTACCAGGTTGCCAAGAGCCAGACGCGCTCCTCAACGCGACAGCAGAGACGAGACCAGAATAAAAGCTGTGCCGCTGCAGCGGGGGAGTCCACCATTGTCTCACATGTGTTTGAGGGCCAGCTGAGCTACATGACCCTCTGCATGCACTGCGATCACCAGGCACACAGCACAGAGTCCTTCACTGTACTGTCACTACCGATTCCAACAGACGTCATTAAATGCGCCATTCAGGTACCTTGTAACAGCTGCAGGTACTTGCAGCTCCTATTTTGCACCATTAAAAAAAAAAAAAAAACATCATCCAGGCTGCATGCATGCCATATTTTAGATATTGGTGGTCTTATTCTGCGCTTTCTCACAATTCTGTCTTTATGTTGTGCAGGACTGCCTGTCGCTGTTCTTCGAGCAGACTACCCTGACCGGGGGAGAGCAGATGCTGTGTTCAGTGTGCGGGCTGAGGAGAGAAACGGCAGTCCTCACTTGTATGGCCAAACCTCCCGAGATCCTCATGTTGCACCTGAAACGGTGGGCAGAAGCGTAACATTATCTGTTACAGTTACAGTAAGGGTACATGTTTAAATTGAGATTTAAAAACTTAAATTTTAATCATTTATAAAAATAAATAAATAAATAAATAAAAAGGTCCGCTTAGTAGCTGCTCTGGAGCTTTCCATCATGCCACATGATCTTCATAAGCAACTTTGAGCGTCTACATTTCTATTGCCACTGGACAAAGTGTCATGACAACATTATACAAGCATGGATATTTATTAGAATTGGAGCCGAGACTGATAAACTAAAACCATTCATTTAAGCAGCAGTTCAGTGGTGCAGAAACCATGTTGTTAATGAGAGAGGTCAGAGAAGAACTCCCAGACATGTGGAAGCCAAGAGAAAGACTCTAAATACTCAAAAAAAGCTCATTTGATGACATTTGAATTATGGATATTTGAATTGAGTTAACATTCATCCAGATGTGGCTCATTAAATGTGAAGTACACAAACTAACAGTGTCTTGAGCAAGTATTAATGCCGAGCCACAGACCTTCACAATCCATAGTCATGCATTCTTTATGCACAAACTTGAGCTACTGTATGTGTTCTATTATGAAGTGCCACTACGTCTAAATACCCTGGAGACACGGGAGGGTTAACGTCGTCGGTATTATTAGCTGTAATATCTTCTTAAATCAATGTGATCTTCATCTCCTCTGCAGATTTGGTTGTAAGGGGAAGAACCAGGTGAAACTGAGGACTAATGTTGTGTTCTCCATGGAGCTGGATCTCACCCCGTTTCTATCCAGCTCGGCACAGAACACCTCATATTCTTCATACCGCCTATATGCTGTTGTGGTGGGTAAACACACACACACACATATTAGAAACCCTACTTGCTAAATTAAATTGCTAAATCATTTTTAAAAAAGGTGAAATATCTTTTGGCCACTGCACTGTTGTAATATGGGCAGTTATAATAGACTCGGCCTAAAAATAACTTTATAGTTACAGTTAGACGTAAATCTAGCAAAATCTGTAGAAAATCATTCTACATAAACTGGGGCTGTTGAGTAGACCTAAAGAAAAGGATTCATGTGGTGACAAAATAAAACAAAAGTGCTCTGATGCTAGGCTATTTTGCTAAACCTGAGTCTTGTTTTTCTTTTTTCAAATTTCCCATACTGTTGATAAAATGTAAATACACTTCTGCTGGGGTGGGAGGGCATTAACTGTTTTCATCTTCTGAAGGGGGGGGGGGGGGGGGAACATTTTGGGAAACCCTGATCTAAACCTGCCTCTTTAACACATCT
>CM022485.1:10053969-10119899 GCA_011952105.1 Coreoperca whiteheadi
GGGCAGGTTGGTGGTCGCTAGGGTATGGGGTGGTGGGTGGGGGGGGGTGCGATGTGGGGGTGTGTGTGTTGGGGGGGGGGGGGGGGCGGGGGATCAGTTTGAGAACCACTGATCTAAACGAACCCTTTCCTTCTCTAGAACCACACAGGCCATCTGAACATGGGTCACTACACAGCTCTGTGTCAGAACGCCATGACCCAGGCCTGGCACTGTTTTGATGACTCAGCGGTCAGAGAGGTACAGGAGAGCCTTGTGCAATCTCCAAATGCCTACATGTTGCTCTACAGTCGCAAGCCCTTTCAAAAGCCAAAGATCCATGGACTCTGATGTCTCCGACCTGCAGGCCAAATCCATGAGGGGACTGAGTTTCAACTTCCTTTTTCTCGTTTGGTTTTTATCTATTTTGATACTCATTTATTTTACAAAACAGTCCATCGTGAGTCCAACAATGTTACTCTTAAACTGCAATTTCAATCTGCTAATGTTAATCAGTCAGACAACATCGCTGATGGTTGTTTTTCTGCTAGCTTCTCCATACCTGTACTCCAAATAAACGTACAAGATCCAGCATTGACTTGCGTGCCATTATTATAGCCAACTGTTGTAATGTTTATACACCATATTGTCTCACAAGCTCAGGAATGGAGGTTATGAGAAGATTAACGGGCAGGGTTTCATTCAGCCTGTCAGTCTTTTGCCTGTACGTGTATTGTATGTGGCACCACTATAGCCGATATATCATGAAACAGTCTTTCATACACAAACAATAATTTGAAGCAGTTTTAATAAATAGTCATAGGAGTTGTTTGAGGTTAATATAATTGTAATATCTGAAACAATTTTTTTTTCTTCTGAAATTTAAGAAATTAAATCAACATGTAAAAAGAAAGCTGATTATGATCTCATGCAAGGCAATAAAACTGTACTCAAAAAGTAGAGAGTCACATCCTGACACCTCAGATCTCTGGTCAGAACAAATATCAGCATACATTGTGCTTGCTCTTGTCAGTCGGTCAGGCAGCAAATGCACTCCTGTAAGTGAATAAGGTCAATTTCCCACGTCTTCATATTCTCCCGGGTCAGTACTGTACACAGAAATAAAATTAATCAGATAACTCAAAATTCCAGCCTCCTAGAAACATGTTCCTTTAAAACCAGCATCACTGGTTAGGCCAAGAAGGACACAAAGTTATCCCAGTAATTGTTCCTCTAAATAACTTTTGTTGAATATAGTAATGTAAAGAGTTAAGTATGTTTAACAGAGAATAAATTCTACAACAAACTTTATAGAAGCAGGTAGGTTTTTCTGTCACTGGCTGGACTGAGCAAGACAGACAAGACCTCAGCATCAGTAGCGTTTTAAAGCATTGAGTCGAGTATTAATGTCTGCTGTTAACCAATGTGTTCTACATCAACAACTTAAACTGATTGCATATTGTGTAAGTGCAAGAAGGTGGCTAACATGAACAAGCAACATTCTCAGTTCCCTCTTCTCTTTAGGAAGAAAGCAAAATTCAACACGAACCATCAGAAGGCTATAGAGTCAAGCCCCTAAAACACATGGTTTGTCTTTATGAATATGGTGATACTATGGTGGCTGCTACTTTCAAGAAAAAAAAAAAAAAAAATCATAATTTGGTCACTTAACAGATAAACACCTTGCCCTCGAGTATTTACATTTTTGAATGTGCAATATCAGCATTGGTAAGTATGTACATGCCATCTAACTGTTTACCCTGGTGTATACACGGTACAAGAAAGCTGAAGATCAGTTCTGCGAAACGGCCACCGACAGAGTGCAACAGAAATGACAGTGAAGAGCATCTAAACCAGCTGTCAGCCCTACAACACAACCATCAAGGTATAGAAGTCAAGAGTAAAAGGAGCATCTGTTTAGTCTCTAGATTATCAGTAATATGAACAGACGGCATGTTTAACAGGTATAAGGTCCTCTAGTAGCTGAAGCATTGCACAGTGGGCCTGCACCTTTCTCCGACAGACCGGGATCTCATAGCCACTCGATCGAGTACGTCCTCGCGTGCACATACACGACTAGTTAACCCGCAACTAAGCGCACCAGGTCCTCATGGCTGTGATTTTCAAAACAACAAAAACAAACAACCTCTAGGCTTGAGCGTCGCTGCCCTGGTGTAGTGTTCTCTCTTCATGTACTACAGCTCCATCACAGGGTGGAGTAAAACAGGATGTAGGCTGCGGAGGACTTGACGGAGGAGGTGGAGATCTCGGACACCTCGTGGTCATCAAACTTGTACCAGCGCTGTTTGAGGGCGTTCTTACAGTAGGCTGTGTAATGGCCGCCATCTAAACCCCCGTAGTGGTTCTGGTAGCAGAAAAGAAGAAGGTTAAGCTTGTTTAAACAGCTAGGTAATCAGTATATTTAATTATTACTTATTAAAATATCTTTTTTTTGTTGTCAATTTGTCTTGCTGTCAAGTGGCCAAAAACATTTGTACTGTATGCTTATGGTACAAAAGCTGCTTGACCAGTAGAACTAATTTAGTATTGGCTTATTTTCCAACAATGTATGGACTCTACCAAAGAAACGGACAGCTTTATGAAAGATGTACAAGATACAACTAAATAGCAATAGTAATAATACAATATTGCTCTTTACTGTATATTGACTGAATCACCTTTTTCTGATTGTATTCTTGAGTATATTTGTTTTGTTTTATATTTTTTTTTGCATAAGCACCAAAGTCACTTGACCTATCCTGTAACATATCAGAATGGTTATGATTTAAAAATTAATAATAATATATATATATATATGGACTTACAGAAACGCCATAAAGGTTGTATCTCTTCAGGTTCTGTTTGGGTCCAATCACGTACTGGCCCAGGTCGAGACTGTCTAGAGGGAAGTCTACAGACGTCTGCAGCTTCTGCTTCCATCTACCCTCATAAGAGAATCTGCAGAAAAAACACACATGGAAGCGTGTCAATGTGGTAACACTAAGCAAAGTGCCAAAAATATCAGTCCGGATTAACAATGTCAAACATTTCAACGTTTCCTCATCATATTTCCCAAACATTGAAAGTGCAAACTTTGTGCAAATTGTAAACATTAATCAAAAGAAATAATTTTGCTAAAAGGGACTATTTAGAATTTGGCCTTAGTCTACATAATTTTAAATGCAAACATCACTGCAGACCGTTTTAAGTGCACCAGGAGAATGGGTGGGACCTTCCAGATCTCCAGTTTCTTGGTGGAATCTCTGTGGGCCTTGCAGTGTCTGCAGAACACTTTGTTGTTGTCAGTCAGCTTCTCCTCCTTCGAGAAGAGTCTCAGACAATCCTGCCAAAAAGCAAAAAGCATTTCACCCAAGTATTACAAAAGTATAAAACTGTTACAGATCACATAGCTTCATTTCAATTTTTGGTTTGTGTTCGTCAAGAGAAAGAAACGCTGAAACTCATTCGATTGAAGTCTGGAACACCAGTACAGCCTTTACAGGTGAAAATACTGTCTCAATGTTCATGTGTGAGGTTATGTAAATTGTTTTTCACTGCCCTCAATGAATCTGAGTTCTACTGTTAAGGACATGTTTTTACGTGGAGTAGGTATGTGCCTCAGTACAGGATATACACATGACCGACCTGCAGGGAGCACTTGCTGGTGGAGGCCAGAGGCAGCGACAGGTACATAAAGGTCTCAAATGTCCGTGACTTGCGATGGCAGGTCAGACACTGCACAGTGGACTTGAACTGCCCCTGGAACAGTGCTACGATGATGGACTCGTTCAGCAGCTTGTGTTTGCTCCAGGCCAGGTCGGCTGCCATCGGATCATCCAGATGGTCGTTTTCCTCCTCCTTGTAACGCTTCCTGTTGTCCGCCTGACACCAGAGACGGGAAAACAACACGATGGTACACAGGATCAACCGCAGCCAACTAAAGAAACTAAGCTCAATGATTGAAAGCAGATACAGAATATGCTGGTCATAATAATACTCCAGTTAGCACTGAAAATACAGAACTCAATGAGAACTACAGGCTGAATTTCTAAGTGATAAACTTTATATTCAACTAATCTACATCTAATCTTCATTAACATGCAGTTCAGCCAGTTCACTCTCATTAGGATAGGCAGGAGGCTGTGTAAGGCAGGTTAACACTTAATTAATATTACATCAATAAGACCGACTGATTGATCAATTAGCCTGGCGAGACAAAGTAAACTGGGACTGGGCCAGCCTGAGGGCAGACAGTTCTGAACATCACACAAAGGGAACTTGATGAGATGGAGAGTGTGATATGGGAAATGCACGTCATCAGCTGTTACAACTTAATTGGCACCTCAACCTTTAAATTTGGAAAAACTGCAAAGCTTGTTAAGTAAAATGGGGTGAATGTAGTACTTCATCTCCACCCCAAACAGTATCACAGTAGCTCCAGTTCTACTAAGAACCATCTTCTCTGGCAGCTTAACAGTGACCTTCATTAGGAAAAAGGTCTTTGAAAACCATTCAGGTTTGGATGTTTTAGTTAGTTTAAAAATAGAAAAATGTAAAAATGAAGCTATGATATGATCTTTTTACCAATTCACCTAGTCCTTTTCCCCATTCAAACACACATGGAGGCAGTAAAAACCAGTCGACACAGGCAATGAGGCATGTCTTGGGTCTACATGCAGACAGAGCGTTAAACCAGACAGATGCAGACACGCCACACTCACACTGCTGCAGGAGGACCAAGGACACAGCTATTTACTTACTCTCTAATTTGCCATCAAAATGAAACCAGGTGAAAAAACAGAAAGAAGGAAAATGATAAAAGACTACGTTTTTATTGTTAACAGGCAAATGTGCAACAACATACAGGGGTAGTAGAAGGCTAGCCTTAGAAAGCCATGGTTGAAAGGAATAAATAATTTATTTATTCACTCAATCTTTAATTCAAGGGTGAGCATATTTAGATGTAAATGTTTCCCTTTTCTGCTTGTTTTGCTCCTAGCAGATATCAAAACCATTTTAAGACTTTATTTATACCACATTGGTGGTTATGTCCTAGAGTTGCATGAAACAAGTGTGTGCACTACCTTGTTGAGGTCCTCATGGAGCCCATCCATTAAGAACAGCAGCAGCTCCTGGGAGTCTTGCTGGTCATAGCTAGCAAACTGGTCATTGATCTTGCCTATGGTGATCTTAAAGTCCCGCGGGCTGATGCACTTGTACAGACCGGCCCACAGGGCCTTCATGATCACACCAAACTCCTCTGCCACCTCCCCTTTATGGCCAAGGATGTTGGACCTGGCAGAGGAAGAGAACAGAGGCAAAGATGTTAAATATTGCCTCATGCCTGATTCTTTATGGTAAGTAATTCCTCTTGACTTGACCTGTTGATGTCCTCCAGGTAGTAATTGTTGTTGAAGTACTCAGCCATGGCAGGAGTGTTACACAGACACTGCAAGATGGAGTTCATGTAGCATGTGTTGCCCATGTTACGAAGGCCAGTCAGTGATGCACCCAGACCACCAAATGTAGGATTCAGGTTGCGAATTTTGGCAGCAGACGGTCGCACAATCTCCACTTTAGAATAGGCTTTAGCAATGGCAGGTCTGGAGGGCAGAGGAGCACAATGTGAGAATGCCAGTCTAGTTTATGCAGAGATAAGATTAAACAAATCACAATGTGCAATATATCAAAGGAATACAGCGCGGCTAGATTATGATAATAGAGGATACATGCAGGACATTTATCCACTTATCACAGTTGCTGGAACGTCTTGGAATTGATTGGGGGATGAACCCAGTAAGTAAACTGCATGTGAAAATATGTCTACACACCTCAGTTGGATCTGGACTAAATTTGGCTGAAAGGGGAACATTTTCACACCCAGGTTACATATTGTTGTTTCAACCGCATCCAAAAGACTATTTCATTGTGAAGCAGGCTCTGACTAGATGTTGAAATATTTAAATTGAAATAGTATTTGAAACGCTGATAAAACAACACTACAGATTTGGCAACTCTCTGACACACTGTCACCAATCAAAAATGTTCACAAAGGCAGTATCTATTGTGCTTTATAATAATTTATAATATTCAGGGATTTTACATTTTTTGGTCCCTCAGTGTACCTGATAGGTTCGATAGACTCATCACACCAAGCAGAGACATAATGTATCCATATTTGCCATCTGTGTGCCTTACTTGGTCTCTCTGTTGATGGTGGGTATGACAGCAGCAGTGGTCGTGGCGGTGGCCTTCTTCTGGGCCTCCTCTCTCAGGTCCTGGCTGATATCAGGGGAGGAGTAGGAGCGTTTAAGCTTAGACTGCTCCCGCTCTTGTTCACGGTTGGTGTCTGGCTCAGCTGGTTGTGGTGGTTTCTGTTTGACTGTTGGCGGTGTGGAGGGCGGGGTCTGGGGAACAGTGACCTCAGGAGGGTACAGGTGGACACGGTTGGTTGGGGAATGGTAGTATCGGTAGGTCCCCGTCACTGTGTCAAGGAACTAGCCAAAAATGGAGGGGTAACATGACAAAAAACATTAGGTAGAAACTAACAATCAGGCATGAGGTAATAATTATTTCTCAATTAAAATATACGCCTTTTTTACTTTCATCTTCAATAAGTCCAAATGACTCAACACATTGCAGGTTTAAGTAGCTGGTACCTTCATCCAACCGTCTGGAAGGCCTGGCACACTCCTACCCATCTCCTCACTCCTTGCTCTGGTCAGTGTCTCCCTCTGTGGAATAAACACACACACTTCACTTAAAAATTCTCTACCAATAATTATGTGGGAGTTTCACGGTAAGCGGCATTTCTTAAGCCCAATGTTACGGCCATGGATGACACCGTTCAACCTTAAAACTGTACGACTCGCATACTAAATATGCTTGTTTTTGTGAAGCAGAAAATACTAATTTGGAAAGAGTGCTGGAATCTTTTTAAATAAAAAACAATTTGAGAATGTCTGCAACATTAACACTAATTAGCAGAGCACAGACTTAAATTGCATATGTGGTTGTTGCATTTATCTATCAAATCGCTTATGATTTGGATCTATCATATACTCCACTCAGACTGACGGTGACGCAGCTTAAACACACGACATTGAATGGGTCAATGCGTGTGAGCCGGCTATGGTCAACAGAAATAAAACTTGATCAGTATATTAGCCAGAAAGAAAGGGTCATGTTACTTTATTTGTGTCACTACAAAGCTTATCCACCAGACTGCACTGTCACTGCAGTAACAAGCAGTGTTACATGAGAGGGAAGAAGCCCCTCTCAACATTTCACATCAAACTGTAAAGAATAAATAAATAAATAAAAACAGTTAGTGTAATGAAATGTCAGCCATCTCACTTATGGTTAAAACTATAAACCAGCACAAAAGCAGGGCAACAGCATCTCTTCATCATGCTGCAGCTCAGCAGACAATGGCAACGTGGTGGTTTGAGTCTGTTGAGCGTTGACTTCACACTGCATTGTTACCTAGTTGGTGAGATGCAACGCTGAAAAGTAAATAAATAACGGCAGGAGCCTTTTTCCCCCCTGATACGTTGAATGTTTGCCCTGAACGTTTCTAGCAGAGGCGCTGTTAATCTCTTGACCCGGCAGCAGAAAACCATGAGTTACTAATTTTCTGCTACTTAAGGTATTGACTGATACTGAACAGTGTTGCTGTTTATTTAGCTATTCATTTTGTTGTATTCATTCTTTATTTTCTCAGCATTCATTTCTAGAGTACAAGGTAAACTATTTAACATGTTATTTAACTTAAATATTCTTTAATAAAGTTATTTGTTTATGAAAGCAGCCTTCCGAGTGCCTTTGCGTAGTCGTATTGGTGCAAAATCGGTGCACAATCCACATGGAATGGAATATACTAGCCAAAATATCGTTGAATGTTTCACATCTAAGATAGTTATCGGTCGGACTTTAGTATGGAGTGGATTCGTAGTCTCATTGTCTAAAATGTAAGATAATGGCAAAGGATTTCAAAAGTTCTCTTTTAGCCACAGATCTAAGAAGCTTAGCTTTAAGGTTAGCATCTGATCCCTGCTGTGAATGACTTTCCTCATTGCGTTGAATGATTCTGTTGTGACCAGTGAAAGCACAAATGTTAAACCTGCATTTAACATTAATTTTGCTTACACACCTTTCCATGGACACAAGGGTGAAATTAAACGGTCAGATTGTAGTGGTGATGAACACCGACAAACAAGGGAACTCACCTTAATTTCACTAACAATATGGTTGGGAGCAGGCGAGTCCAGAGACATACTCTTCGAGGGTATTTCAGAGTTCTGGTCCTTTCCCCTCTTCTCTTTGTCCTCCCTCATCCGGTTATTTTTGTCTTCCTCTTCTTCTGCCTTCTGCCTTTCCAGTTTCTTTTTCTCCTGATTTCCATTGCCCTCCTCTTCCTTCTTCCTCTTCTCACTATCCTCCCTTTCTTTCAACTGCTTCTCCTTCTGGTCCTTCTCCCGCCTCTCCTCCTCTGAACGACGCTCCTGGATGCGCTTCTCCTGCTCTTGCCGCGCCTTCTCCATCACTGCCACCGCCTCAGAGTGTATCTGACTTTGTTCTTCTTTAGACAGAGAAGTGTTGGAGATGATGGATGGTTTGACTGAGCGGTTGGGGACAACTGGGCCGTTCTTGGTGGAGTCCTTCACTGACCCATTCTGGCTGGGCTTAGGCCCGTCTGATACCCAGGCAGGGGGTTTCTTGGTGCGGTCAAACTGGGACAGGAAAAGAGGAGGATAAAACAAAACATGAGTGATGTGTAGACACACTTGGAATCCATAACGTTTTGTATTCTCCAAATGTTTAATAGTTATCAGGGTGTATACAATACCTGTGGGAAGGCCTTGGCTGTTGCAGGTGACTGGCTGGATGTGCCTGCCACAGGGCCCTTATTACTAAGTTCTAGCCCAGAATTTGTGGAGCCTATGACGGGGTAATTGATAGTGTCTGGCAACCTATCAGTAACCATGGAGGTCTTAGATGTGGAGGGTTCTGCTGGTACAACCCCGTTCACCAGCACAGGAGCGGAGGGTTCCTGAGGCTCGGGTGTAACCTCAGGCTCTGGCTGAGGTGGGGTCGGAGGCTTTGGTTCCTCTAGGGATGGGTAGCTAAAATTCACTGTTCAAAACATCAAAGAAAATAAATGAATCTAAGAGAGAATCATTTCCTTCCAGCTACAATGTACTTAACACAAGACTCTACACTGCTACTGGCAAAGGAGGTTCTGAGCTGAAATAACTGGTCATGATGTGCAATATAGTTAATGTAGGAACAATTTCAGGTAAGCCACTAAAATGTGTTTGGAAACTAGTGTGTGTATTTATTACACTTGGGCAAAAACAGTTTGCTATAGTAACAGACCACTGGAGGCTGGTAACAGATTTGATTTGTTGATTGTTGGTGTATTTTAAAACACAAGCGTAATGTGGGATGCAAAGTTCAGGAATAGATTTTGTGGTGAATATGAAACCTGAGTCTAAAGTAAGACATTCTGATCAAATCTGGGATAGAATTAAGCCCACTATAATTTCCTAATTTATTCATTTGATTAAAATAAAATAACAGCAACTATATTAACACAAACCCAGGCAATAACTTAAAGCCCAGGGAATAATAAATACATACAGACAAAGTTGTAACATGTGTGCTGGTGATACTCACACTGAGGGAGCGTGCTGATGATATTCTGTCTAGGGGGGCGAACTTTAGCGTTGGTTGTGTACATAGGGTAAAACAACAGCCAGTTCTCGTAGCCTCCCTCCAGTACCAGCGGCTCACTACGCAGGATGGTGATGCTGTCCCACTGTGGAGTGTGCAAACACAATGGTACCTCACAGGAAGGTTCTGCTGGTGTTATTCACATCTAAAGCCCCCCACCAACCAGCCCCCAACCCCACACACATTTACCTTAAAGAGGGCATCTTTGAGGCTCCGCAAGGTGGTGCCCAGTGTAAGGTCAGTGACAGAACTGAACCAGTCCAGCAGGACTATATAATCCACAAGTCCTCGCCGCCTCCAGTGCTCTTTGGATACCTCCGGCAGCTTTGCCTCAATCTGATTCACAGTGATTCTGAAAGGTCATGACATTCCAGTTCAGGAAGTCAGGTTTAGGAGTTCAGACTTTATTTTTTTTCCCCTTGTTTGACGATAAATGACACAAACAGGGTGGACAGAAACATTTGTAAATAAAAGGAAATGAGATTATTTCATATTACCACTCCCAAAACCAGATTACACATTCAGTGTCCGATCCAAATCCCTTTCTCACCCTGGGCTAACGGCCTCCTCAGGCACGCAGATGCAGGTCTGGGCTGGGACCTGAATGTGAGACTCCTCAAAGTCCCATAGGCTGCGGGCATCCATGATAATTATTGTAATCGTCTGGTCCTTCATCATGTGGAAGAGTTTCTCAGCTGTGATCCCACCAGTTGGCACCGCAGCTAAGTCATCAAATCAACACAAGACAGAAAACTATAAAAACTGTGTCAAATTTGAAAAGGACTTCATGGCTTTAGGACTAAACATAATGGCAGCAAATGTCTTGGTTTATAGAATGATTTTCACCAACGTCTCAGAAAGAACTACACAGGTTTATAAGACTTATTTTGTGTTATTCTGCTTACCTTTTGAGGTCGCAGTCTTCAGTTCATTCTGTTCTCCTTTTACCTGACATACAGACATGAAACAGATGGATGCTGAAACAATCATCTTGTTTATATATTAACAGTTTTGATTTGACGGATTCCATTGGGCTTGATTTCTTCTAACATAAAATATCTGAATTAAAAAACATTATCATTACTTACAACAATGCCATTCATATTTGCTAATAAAGGTGTTGCTGTTGTTACTGGTGGGAAGTGAACTGTAGAACTGAGAGTGTAGATTAAAATAAAATCCAACTATGTTCATTTATATCATAGTGTACATTATAATGTCTGACTGGGCAGACAGAAGGTTGGAAGGATTTATTTAGAGGTTTAATCAAGTTTTATTTTTCCCCCAAGAAAAGGCACACTAATGTGTGGTAAATGTTACTAGGCTCAATCAAAAACTGCAACCTAAATGTCCACTTGCAAAACAACTTTTAGACACCAATACTAAAGTAGTTCTCATTGAAATTAAGTATCTGCCTCAAGTGAATATGCTATAAAATGAAGATATCATTACAGTATATTCATCATTTGACATTGCTACCTTTTTGCTGTCCTTCTTGTTTGCTGATGCTTTTGGAGAGCCTCGGCCACCATCTTTCTCTGTTATTTCCTCCCTCCTTTTCTTCTCCTCTTGTCTCTCCTTCTCCTCAAGTTTTTTTCGAACCTCAACTTCCTCATACCTGTTTAAAATGTAAAGATTACATAAATACGTTCTCATGCCCTATCTTGCAGCTTATGCATTACATAACGAGGTGCGTAGAATAAGAAAACCAAAGCCTCTAACCGGAGTTTAAGGCTTTCGGAGAGCTTCTCGGCTTCTTCGATGGCTTTCTTAAAGCTGTTAGGCCCAAGCATGGTCATGAAATACTCCTTTGTACATTGGAATAGAAAAGAGCTACTCAGAAACAAATAACTTCAATTCTTGACACATTTCCACTGGTCAACAAGTCTTTACATAAGAAACTATCTTTAGTTTAGTAATAAAAACACACAGACCGAAGTTACAATTTCACAATTATTTTTAACCATACCGGTTGCTGCTTGAAGTCTGCTCTTTTCTTGATGATGTCATACACTGTTAAATACTTCATGTACAGCACATACGATTTCTCCTCATCTCTGTCCAGACGACACTCCTCTGCCGCCTTAAAGATTTTGCAGGCGCTTTGAACATAGCTGCAACACAGCAAAAAAAAACAAAAAAAACACGCTTTTACAATGTCCATTGCTCAAGTTTGACTGCGAGGGGGCCCTGTGTTGCATGTTACCCCCCCCATCTTTAGAAAAGCAGAGACAAATTCACAGTTCCTCTGTTTTATGAGTGCGTTTTGCAGGGCTTTTCAGTCACATCCCTGTATGCCATGCTGGGTTAATGCCAGTAAACATTAAACCCAATGTTACCTTCTGGTGCTCGTCTTGTCTGGCTTGATTTCAGCCTTTTTATTGAGGTCCCCCAGAGATGTGGACAGGTACAGCTCCTTGACCCCGGTGGATACTGCAGGCATCTTCGCGGTTGCGTTTAGTCAGAGCTCACAGGTAGGCAACCGGTCTGTGCTGTACACAAGCTCCTAACATCTCTGCGAAGAACGTTTCTGACAGCAAAATAAAAGTAAACACACGCTGCTTCTAAAACATTTATCTACTACTAAATAACGTTGGCTACCATTTAAGTTACAGTTAGCTTCCAATGTTATCAGTGAGGTCGCAGCGAGTTGTAAAGTGAGTTTTCACCTGCCGTTAACTGGCGAGCAGCATTTGAACATGGCCGGGATAAAGATACATTAAACTGAAAACATGACATGTCGTTGATAAGATACATCTAGCTATCGCAGAATGCCGCTGTCACTGTTAGCGCATTCGCTAGACAACGTTATTTAGCTTGAGCTTGTAGCTAGCTGGCGCAGGATATGTCAACATGGAGGACAACAACACGGAATAGTTTCCTGGCTAACGTTAGCCGCGACCATCTCCCCTGACTGGGTGCCTGCTGGCCAGCCACTTGACAAGTGAACTGACGTTATATAAGCATAAACCACTGGGTTAATATAATATTAGTTGCATGTTAACTTAGCCTTGTTACCTTCCGTGTTAGCCAGCTATGCTAGCTACGTTAGTTAGCAAGCTACGCGCTGAGCTCACGCAGTTACGCTAGCTAGGCGTTAGGTTAGCTGACGTTACTGTGAGCTATTAAACTAACTTGCAGCACAGGTTGTCACGGCTATAATCACATTCAGCAGTAAACCGATATCCCCTAGTAATAATGCCGACTCATACACAGTGGCCGATTGTTTGACAAGATAACGTTACGTTGTTTAGAAATTACCTCTTTCTTATCCGTTGCTTACACTTCAAATACTTTTTTGACAGCTGATTTCTTGTTCCGCTTCTTCTTCTATTTCCTTTTTTCTGCCCGTCTTCTTCTTTCAGGTTATGGGGCAGCTGGCATCCTTAATGTTGCATTACTGCCACCTTATGGCGTTAATTTTCTGCTTCACTGAGCACTTTCTCTCTCAGTCCCACTGCTCCCTCCCAAAAAAGAAATTCTCCCAAATCCTTTTTATTCATGTTTAATAACCCAAATTGTTTATAGTTCCGTGAGCATGCCCTCACATATCTCCTGTATGCTATCATCCCATGTGGTGGAGTGTTTCAGATTGTTTGGCATTGTTCACAAAAAACAGTCAGACGCATTCCTGCAATGTGCAGTGTTCACATGGCAATGTTCAATTGTTAATCTTGTCATTTCTTTACCACAACCTTGTATTTAACGTTACAGTCTACAGTGTCAAGCTGATACCGTGTGTTGCCTGTATATAATATGTTTATGTTTGCTTTGTTTTGCTGTATGTCTCTTTTTGTATCTTTCTGTGAATTTGGAGAAGATGAAGTAGAACTTTAGTCATCCCAAAGGAATGAGGCTCTAACTTTCTGTCTCTTCCCCATCTTCTACATCCATGATACTCCTACATGTAGGCTGCATTACGCAAGTGTCTTTGAGCAATACAAGCTGCTCTGCTGCTGCCGCGTCGTGATCTTTAGCTACTTGGGGAGTGGGCCAAAAGAAAAGGGAAACACATTAACCAATACAAATCAGCCCGGTTGTACAGTTGCATTCAGTGGAAAAACAGCAGTCTTTACAGGGATGTATAGGGCTTGTCTTTTTTAAGAAAAGATACAAGCATTTATAAATATTTCAAATAAGGGACAGTTGTATAAAAACTAATAGTTGTGTCCGTGGAACAAATACCTAAATGCCACTCAAATTACATAACTTTTTGGCTTATGCAACACATTGCGGTTCTGGCTAAAGTGGCATTGAAATGAATCCATATATCATAAATGTTTCACAATCTGTTGTGCATTATTGTTTGATTGTGCGATCAAACTCTTGACAACATAACCAATAAAGATGTTATACTGGGTTCAAACAGTATCCAGAAGGAGGACTATTGCATTGCATGATTTTGTATATTAATATCATTTTTGTTTTTGAATAGCACTTTTGACGTTAACAAAGTGCTGCATAGCATTAAAAGAAAAGACAAAAGTATTGCAGAGTGCAATGGTGTCTTTTTCAGAAATGCCATGTTAACACTCACACATACCCACGCCAGGAAGCTGCCCAGTAAAACCAGTGTGATCTGTTGGCCACCAAGCGTCTCCACTGGGGAAGTTGGGGGCGGGGTTAAAGGCCGTGATAATGAGGGACGGGTAAGTGCTGCTCTGTCACTGTCCACTCTCACATTTGTACGGCCAGTCCAGAGATCAACCTTCCAGTAACAAAGAAGAAATAGTGACACGTTTAAGAAATTAAGAATGCTAAACGGAAGGACAATACAAAATGCCATAAAAGCAAAGCTTAATTAAATCAATTAATACTATACCTTAAATCCTAATTGAAAATATGCTAAAACTGTATTATAACCTATCAAAGTTGCTGTCACCAAGAAGCAACATTTATAAACCCACTCTTAGTTCCTGTTACCGTTTTTTCACGTCAGTGGGTCCTTTCTGCTGCTGCTCATGTCAAACTAAGTGGCCAAATCCTCTGTCTATGTATTGTTTCGGACTTTTGGTTTGAATTATCAAGCCCACGGTTGTTGTTGTTTTTTGTGACAGGCTGATATAATGTTGATCTTTTCAGCTTATTTGAAGAAAAGCAACGGAGGAAGATCCATCAGGAATCACTTTGACTTTGATGTCGCAAGGCAGCGCTCAAGCTTCAATTGCACAATTATGGTTAAACCTGCTTTCATCAGGCTCAGACTCCCAGACGCAGGGAGCACAATAGTCACAGTGTGCTCCGCTCGATATCACATAGCACTTATTTCTGTGTATTGTATCAGACACACAGTGGGATCAAAAGTCTGTGTAGCAGTTATTGCTTAGATTCAAAGAACTTTAAGCTCAACTGTAATTCAGAAAATCATGTTTTGTGGAAAAGAAACATGTAACTAATTCAACAGCAAAATTGTGCTTATAACATGTCACAGTTTGGACTTAATGAAAGCAACACTGTGTACGAGATGTGGTGAATCATATCTGCTGAATGTGTGCAATGTGTTGCAAAAAAGGAAAATGTCTTTTTGAAATGTTTTGCTGTTTGAATCCAGTGCAAGAAATGCACCTGCGTGAACGAAAAGCTACAAATCAACGTTAAAACATGACAATGAATTGCCCTGGTGAAAAAGCTGAAAGAAGCATGCACACTTCTTCAAATTCTAACAGGTGCTGGACAGAAAAATAAGGGCGGGTCTGATGAATCGCCTGCATGCAGTGTTATAAAAATACACCTACAGTGTGCATACTGTATTTCTACCTAATGGACTTTCTGAAAATAACATACAGGAATAGAGGTTTCAAAGGCTTAAATAAACATCTTCTGGTACTTTATTCGTTTCATTGAATCAGTGGAATGAATTGATTGCCTCTCATCATAGTCTCTCTGGTACAACATTGATGTGTGCTTAACATGTTTCTGGTTAAATTTGCGTCCAACCACTGGCTTTCCCAGAGAGCCAGATGAGAGCACAGTGTGTGTAGACAGGTGCTGCTCCAGCTTTTGTCAGAATTTAAAAGGCAGCGATAAGCTGTGACATAGATGGGTTTGCCCTCGTCATCCTATTACCTTTTACTGTGCGTTCATTCATTGTTCATTCTTTTGTAACGTCCTCTATACTTAACCTTTCTATGTGTTTCTAAAGAGTCATCATCTAACGCAAACATTGCTGTGCTCAATAATCAGCTTTCGGGCAAGACGAGAAGAGGAAATAGCAGAGAATGTTATTTGTATCTATGAGAACATTATTACCCTTTGGTCGGCTTGCTGAAAGGGCAATACTGTTTTAGAGGTTTATGATGCAAATATATACTGTATATATCATATGAGTGGAATATTCTGGCCAAACCTTGAATATATTAAAAGGAATAGTTAGACATTTGGGGAAACATGCTTAGTGGCTTTCTTGTCAAAAGTTATATGAGAAGATTGATACCACTCTCATAGCTGTACTGTACAGTATGGTAAATTTATAGCTGGAGCCAGCAGTCAATTCGGTTAGCATAGCACAAAGACTGGAAATAGGAGGGAACAGCTAGTGTGGCTCTGTCCAAAGGTAGCAAAATCCACCTTCCAGCACCTCGCCTCGACGTATTTCCCAAAATGTGGAACAGCTAGTTGCACCAAAGAGTGATTTCACCTCTAGACTTTTCAAACTATTTGATTTAGATAACCATTTGAGACCCAGAGAGGTCATATGAATATGAATATATAATGTTTTTTTTTAAAAAGCAAAGATTAGAGAAAAGTCCTGAAAAATTAATACAAGTTTGTGTATCAGAACTTAGTTTTTCCTTCTTTTCTACCCTCAATAATCATCTCCTGAACCCTCAGATTTATCTCCTAACCCTTTGGAGGGGCCAGGACCTTTAGACTGGGAACCACCTACTGGACCAAACTATGTATAAAAGGACCAAACAATATATAAATTAGTTGCCCAGTTGAGAATTGTGATTTTAGACCTGTGGCTTTGACTTCAGATAGTATGAAATGCTTTGAAAGACTTGTTGTATCTGTTTTAAAGGATCAGGTTAAATCGTTCCTCGATCCATTTCAGTTCGCATACAAGGTTGGACGGGGCACTGAGGATGCAATTAATTGTATCACCCATTTGGTGAATAGCCATTTAGAAGATTCCCAAGCATATGCTCGTTTACTTTTTATAGATTTTACGGTAGCTCAGCGTTTAATCCACCTCAACCTAAGATACTGGTAAATAAGCTGCCAGAATTAAATGTAAATCCATTCTGCATCAAGTGGTTTTATTCGTTTCTAACTAATCGCACACAACAGGTCAGTTAATAACTCTTACTCTGAGGTGAAAACTATTAATACAGGGGCCCCGCAAGGTTGTGTTAGCTCTCCCATTTTATTTACACTGAATACCAATGAGTGTGCTGCTAATACGGATAACACTTTTTTCATCAAATGTTCTGATGATACAGAAATATTGAGTTTGTTGAATAGGAAAACAAAACCTTTGCAGTATTTTGCTGATGTTGACGGCTTTGTAGGCTGGTGTGATACTAATTCTTTGATTTTAAATGAAACTAAGACAGTTGAAATGATTTTTGATCCCAGGTCTGTGGGGGATCACAGTCCTGTCATGATATATGGTAATATTATTGAACAGGTTTCCTTATTTAAGTACCTAGGTGTTTATGTAGACAACTTGTTATGCTGGTCTTCTCACATCAACAGTCTGTGCTCTAGATTACAGCAAAGGTTCCATCTCCTGCGAAGGTTAAAAGTGTTTGGGGTGTACCAGAAGATCTTGTTCTTGTTTTATCAGTCTGTATTTGAGAGTTTAATAAGATATGGTATCACTGCATGGTATGGAAACCTGGCTGTTCAGTCAAAATCAAAACTAGCTCGACTAGTACCCACTGCTCAAAGAATTATAGGGTTGGAGGATAAACGAACCATACAAGAGACATATGAGGCATCTATTTTCAAGCAAGCTATAAAAATCATTGCTGAATTAAAATTCTAAATAGAGAATCCCATGTCTGAGATATAGTGTTATATTTAATATACTGGAATGAGTGTTTTTATGTATGCATTGTATTGTGTACTGGGAGTGTCACGATGTCAGACAAATTTCCCAGGAATGGGACAATAAAGTATATTCTATTCTATTCCATTCTAGTTGAAACCAGCTCCACCATAACCTGCTACAACAGTAAAATGCTACACGCACTTTGATGCATCAATACCCCTTTTAACAATATAATAATGTAAGGAATAAAAATATACTTTGCAAAAGATCTTCATTATTGTTTAATGAATTTTAAAATATGACTGAACATTATCAATTTTTCTTATATTCAAGTTTATATGGCAAAAGTATGTAATATATTTTTAAATAACTGAAAAGTTGCTTTAAAATATTGTACATTCCAACATATGGAAAATATATTCCAGATATATAGGAAGTCATAATCTATAAGTGTATGATTTTATATGGTACATCAAATAATTACACTGTGACATTTTCTCTCCATATAGAGAATATTTTTTCCAGGTGCAGATGGGTTGATTATTGCACATAGAAATTTTCAATATTGTTATGCTAACTATCAAATACTGTTGATAATATTGTCTTGTGTTGCTAAATACAGTATCACGTCTCTGAGATGTGAATAAATAAATCATTACCAACAGAACGGGGGTAAATATTTAGTGCAAAGGTATTGGGTGTTGGGAGCAAGGATTCCAAAAAAAACATGCGAAGGGCATCTGTTTGGTGGTTCAAATGCGTCACCAATTTCGGGCGTGTTCTTCACAACAGGGTCTATATAGTTCTGTGATCTCTGCCACTGAACACACATAGCATCTTTGCAGCCACCTATTACACACAACGAATTAGCTCAAAGAGCTCTCATCAAAAAAAAAACAATGCAGGCTGAGGAATACAGTCGCAGAGGTAACAATAATTTCCATTTTACTATATTGACTCGTTTTGTGTGTGTTGTTGTATTTCACGGCAAATCTGAAGATCTGAAGACTCTTCTGTTTGCCGCTGCCTTTTATTAAATCAAATAATGATTAACTTCTTATACTGCACTGTAACTTTTACTCTCCTGTTTTTATCTTGTTTTTATTTTCTATTTAACTCATTTTAAGTGTTTGTCTCTTTATATTGCCCTATATTGCTTTTATGTTTTATGTAAAGCACTTTGAATTGCCTTGTTGTTGCTATACAAATAAACTTGCCTTGCCTTGCAAAATAATGATAATAATTGCCAAAATACAGATGAAGGATACATTATAATAGGAATTTCATTCAAGCAGTTACAGTGTCTGTTGCTGATCAGGTAAGGAGCTGGTGGACTACATCACACAGTACCTGGGCTCCATCAGGGAGAGGAGGGTGATTCCAGATGTGAAGCCAGGTTACATGAAGGAGCTTCTTCCTGACGCTGCGCCCACAGAGCCGGAGGACTGGGAAAGTATCTTCAACGACATTGAGAAAGTCATCATGCCAGGAGTAAGTTCCTACTGTCATCCATCCTCATATCAGTCATTTGAAACTATGGCAAGGAAGCAAGTATTTTCTTCCCTTTTTTCCCCAGGTGGTTCACTGGCAGAGCCCTCACATGCATGCCTACTACCCCAGTCTGACTTCTTGGCCCTCTATGCTCGGGGACATGCTGGCTGATGCCATCAACTGTGTTGGATTCACCTGGGTAAGGGGATAACCTAACTTTTTTCTCCCACTACACTAGGAAAAAACAGCAAAAACCTCCCAACAATGGAGTAATGTCATCCGAATAAATTGTATCGGTTTTGAACAGGCCTCAAGCCCAGCTTGTACAGAACTGGAAATTATTGTGACGGACTGGTTGTGTAAAGCACTGGGGCTCCCCTCCTTCTTCCTGCATCACCATCCTGACAGCAGAGGTGGAGGCATACTGCAGGTTTGTGACGGCCTGATCTGTTTATTTTAAACCCAAAACCATTCATACAGCAGTCTCTGTGGTAACTGGGACCTTATTATCTTTCTCTTCTGCCTGACTGTCCTGTAAGAGCACAGTCAGTGAGAGTACACTGGTTGCTCTGCTGGCAGCCAGGAAAGACAAACTTTTGCAGCTGCGGGCTGAGCTCGACCAGGACGTGGACGACTCAGTCCTAAATTCAAGACTGGTGGCCTACGCTTCAGATCAGGTCAGTGTTACGACTTGTTTAACAATAACTTCCTACCAATCAGATGAAATACGCTGAGAAACTGATTTGAGGTGCGACTGCTTTCATAGGCTCATTCCTCAGTTGAGAAGGCAGGTCTGATCAGTCTGGTGAAGATCAGGTTTTTACCCACGGATGAGCAGTTGTCTCTGAGAGGAGACAATTTGAAACAAGCCATACAAGAGGACAGGAAGAGGGGACTGGTACCTTTCATGGTAGGTATTTGATACTGAATGATGGGTGGGTATCATGGGGGTGAGGGGGTGTTTATGTGGAGGATTTAAGAATCATACCAGTGTTTTTTCATGTTTTAGCTGACATCCCTTATGCTGTTTCACAAAACTGACAGCTACGTTTGAAAGCAAGGCGGAACTGTTTTCACTTATCTCTTTCTTGTTGGTGTATTCAAGGAAAATCATCTGAGATTCGAAAGTCAGTTGTCAAAGGACAATTTCTTCAATTCAAGAGATTACAAAGTGGACATGTCCTTTTCTTGACATCCCTGCTTGCTTGTTGCTTTCCCAACAGCCTAACATCTGCAGTGCTTTTCAGCAGCTGACCGTCAAACATCTGAAGCTTCCGTGAATGTGCTACCATGAGGAAGTTTTCTATTGTTCTTGCTTCAGACTTAATTTAAGACAAATATATATAAATTTGTATGCACATACACTATTGTATATAAGTCAAGTAGCCAGTGAAGGAAAGTAACTAGGTAAATTCACTCAAGTACTGTACTACTGAGTATTTCCACTTTATGTTACGTTTTACTTCTACTCCACTACATTTACCTGACAGTTAAAATGACTAGTTATTTCACAAAATAGGGATTTTACAAAGGTAAAAACCCTACAAGGTTATAAAATACAAAATATTAAAGAATAAAGATCAAACCAGTGAGTTTCCAATCTTTTTGGTTTGTGACTTATAATATAAAAGCAGTGTTTCAAAGAGACATTTCCCCTCTAAACTTCTCAGATGATTTCCTTTAAATTATCGTTTGAGGCCCAAAGAGGGAAAATTATATAATATTTTAAAAAGTAATTCAAATGTGTGTCCTTTTTTCAGCTTTGTGCAACTTTAGGAACTACGGGAGTGTGTGCCTTTGACAATCTATCTGAACTGGGACCAGTCTGTACGTCTTCAAATTAATTCCCCATAATGTCTGCTTTAACACTGCCTCTAAAGTCAAAATATTGTGTTGTTTCATTGAGATGCATTAGGAAAATTACAGTACTTACATTTTTACAGGCACAGAAGAGGGACTGTGGCTCCATGTGGATGCTGCGTACGCTGGCTCAGCCTACTTCTGTCCTGAGCTCCGCTGGTCCCTGGAGGGCATTGAATTTGCTCACTCTTTTGTCTTCAACCCTTCCAAGTGGATGATGGTCCATTTTGACTGCACAGCTTTCTGGTGAGTAAGAACACTGAAGCCTTATCTCACCTCCATAGAAATCAACATTCCCTTTGAATGTAGGCCTGAAACTAAAAACCAATCCAAATGTGAAGGGTACTTGTTGGTTGGTAATATGGTTTAACTTTGTTTGATCAGGGTGAAGGATAAATATAAGCTCCAACAGACGTTCGCCGTTGATCCTGTTTACCTCAGACATGAAAACTCACAGGCAGCCACGGACTTTATGGTATGACACTGTTATGTCCTCACCAAATTAAAGGTTCAATTGTCATAGTGAATCATTTCATGCAATGACACTACTTTTTCTTTTGTTCAGCATTGGCAAATTCCCCTCAGCCGACGTTTCCGTTCTCTCAAGCTCTGGTTTGTTATGCGTTCCTTTGGACTGAAAAACCTCCAGGCTCATATCAGACATGTAAGTGGCATACCGTTCCCTTCACGCAAATTGTTTTAGGAATAAATATCAGATATTATCAGATGAGGGACCTCAAATAGACTGCATGGAAGTCTGTGACAACCCACGTAATTTTATTTCTTTTCAGGTTTTCAGAATGTACATGTATATTTTTCTTCTGTCTTTTTTAGGGGATTGAGATGGCAATGCTCTTGGAGTCTCACATAAGGAGCGACCCAAATTTCGAGGTTCCTGCTGAGAGGCACCTTGGCCTGGTGGTCTTCTGTCTGAAAGTATGTAGCACAAATTTAGACTGTCTACACAGTAAACCACAAGAATTTTACATTTAAATTTTAACTTTGTTAAGCAACATGTCTTTCACTGGCTAATCATTATTGATATGTACTTCCCAATCACACTTCGTTCAAAGGTCAGTTACTGAATAAGGTAAACTAGTAATATAAAACATAATGTGTCTTATGCAATGGATCAATGATGGAAGTATGGGTGGGTGTAAATCCATGTTTATATTTTTTTTTATGTTTTAACTGTGTGTGTGACATTTGTGTGTATGAATGCTTAAGCTGCTGATTTTTTACATTTACTTATACTCTTTTCTTGTGTAGCTAAATTATAGTTTTATAGACTCTATGAATGATGCACTGACTGGAGAAGCACTGCAACCTTTCTGAATATTTTCTTACTGTAGGGAGGAAATGCTTTGACCCAGGAGCTGTTGAGGAGACTGACCCGGTCGGGCACCATGTACCTCATCCCTGCAGACATTCACACCAAACGCATCATTCGATTTACGGTGACCTCGCAGTTCACTACCGCAGATGACATCCTTAAGGACTGGAGCGTCATCTCTAAGACGGGTTCTACTCTTCTGGCTGAGACACAGGCTCAGAACAACGCAGCGCAACCAAAATCAGGGAAAGATGATGTGATAGGAGCTGAAGACCCTGACTCAGACGCCAGGTCTGAGGAGAGAGAGGATGCTGCCTCCAGGCTGGACAAGGCTGAAGTGGAGCTGTGGATTGACAAGGCTTGGACTCGATCTAGGAGACCAATGCGCTCGCTTAGCTGCAACAGCGAGCCTCTGCCTTACACTTACATTGGGCCACTGTCTGGCTACGACTTTGAACCAAAGCCTAGTCTTAAAGATGCTGCAGGTGCCCTCCCCGCGCCGTCAACGACAGGATCTGGCCCTGTATTTAAGATTACGGAGATGCCTTCAAATCTTCTGGGTAAACAGGTCCTAAAAAAGCTCACAAAGTTCTACAGCGTGCCCAGTTTCTGCAACCAGTGGGTGCAGTGTGGCCGGCACCAGCTGTGCTGCCCTATGAAAGTTTCACAGGCAGCTCAAAAACACTTGTCCTCTACCTGCAGAAGAATGAACTGCATATCTTCTTCTCCTGTAGCCAACACAGCTCCCGCTCCTACTCCATTGGAAACTGCCACTGCGCCTAAGCTCCTGTAACGATCCTGAAAGCAGTGTGCAGTAGTTCATACACACACGGTAAATCAGCTATTGATAATCAAGCAATTTAGTACTGTACCGGGTGCGCTGGCGCTGAGCCAGCGCAGTCAGCTCTTGGCAAATCGAAGATCAGTGTCTAACTGTGTCAATGATTTGGGATTTCTTTGCTCATTTACAATCACGTTTTTCAAAGCTTTTTATTAAAAAGTATTTCAAACAAATCTATATCCCTTGTAATATTTCAGTACACAATATTCTCCACAGAAGGTCGCTCACAAAATGTGCTGTACATAAACGCTCAATGTGCAGGTCATTTATCATTATTTGGCGTCCTGTATCAACTAATATCTAAAAATCAAATGTACAATTTGAGGCTGACAATCCAATAATAAACACTGATCTCATTCAGAGCCTGATTCTTCCCTCTGCAATAGAGTTGAATATCTCCTGAGTCATGGGTACGTAGCCCTTATTGTCCTCCAGGAAGAACAAAGGGTCCCTGATGACGGCAGGGTTGAAGCCCTCCTCTGCCAGCTTCACCTTCATTTGCTTAAACGTCCCAGTCACTACCAGTGCATCCTAACAGAAAGAAATAAAGGGTTAAACAAGGGCTGCAAAACATTTTCAGTCAAAATTCCTGATTTTTTGTTTTTAGACATCATAATCTTGTAAGTATATTCAGCAGGACTTTGTTCACCTGTATGCGAATGAAACGGGGCCTTGCATAGCTGGGTAGGTAGTTTTTCACGTTCTGATATGCAGCTTTGCTGTCAAAGTCCATGTTTTCTTTCAGCTTCAGTGTTGCCATTCCAATTCTTCCCTCGTGTCCTGATCATTCAAGGTCAAAGTAAAAAAGAGGAGATAGGCTATATCGTGTTTTTCGTGAGTACAAACAGCTCTTTATGTGTGTCATTCTATTGCAAGATATCTGTGCACTTGTTTCAAATACATGCATTCCTATTTCCAATTTTTCTCAATTTCAATACTTTAAACCTCCTTTGCAGGATTACATGGTTCATGATTACAATGGTTAATGATTAATGGGAATGTGAAGTCCAAGAGGTCTTACAAAACCCTTAAAAACCCCAAACAGACTTAAACAGATGTAGTGGTCAGATGAAAGGCAATAACTAAAATTTCATATTTTGGAGATACACATTTTCACCCACATAAGATCTTCCTAATAACTGTTATCTAATGAGTATGTCCTTTATAAACCTTAAATCATTGCTATTAATGTAATTATTACCTGGCACCTTGACACCATAGACATTAGCCTCCTCAATACAGTCCAACATGAGCAAATGATCAGCCACCTCTGTGGTTGCCACATTTTCTCCTTTCCACCTATATTAGATGACAATATGCATAACTTAGCTGCGATGTTTTCATTTAGCACTGGGAACAGTTTTGTTATGATTAAGATACAAGCATAGTCTGACAAAAACCTTTTTCATTTGCAGAAAATGCTGAAAAAACGAATAAATGAAGATTCTTAAGTTTAGCTAACCACTACAGCGAATAAAATATTGGAAGTGTAGCAGAATAACCGCGGTGTCTGCAATTCCTGAAATCTGAAATTGTGTTACCGAAATTACGGCCTTTAGTTGTTTTGAATATAGTCAAATGTAATGTTTTGTCCTTCATTTTAATCAAACGTAGCCTGAGTTGCTCAAACTTGCAGGGATTCTGGATAGCATTCATCAACAAAGGTCAACTATCTAACACAGTTCAGGCTTTCTTCTGCCTTTGATATTGTTACCTAAACAACAGTAACACTGTTTTCACATGTAGGTTCCTTGTCTCCATTATATGCTCAGCTTGTCAAATTTGTTCAATTTTTTTCATCCACGGACCTGAAAGTGTCTCCAATGCGGTCTTGAAAGAAGATAAATCCCTCACTGTCTATCTTTAGAAGGTCGCCACTGTTAAAATAGAAGTCTCCCTTGACAAACACGTCTCTCAGCTTCTTCTTCTCTGTCTGCTGCTTGTTCTTAGCGTAGCCGTGGAAAGGTGTACGTTCACCGATCTTTGCCACCAACAAACCGGTCTCTCCTGCAGGTGAAAGCAACAAGCAAGGGATATATGTTAGTTAGAGCTAAAAGGTCAAGTGAGAGACATATTTTTTGAGGAGACTGGCTCACCTCTGGGCACTTCAATACAAAATCCTCTGGAGTCTTTGACAGGCTCCTCTTTCTCTGTGTCGTACCTTATGAGGGCATACGGACATCCCATCTGAAACACAAGAAGAATTAAACATATGGTAAAGAATAAAGTTAGAATAATCTATTTTGTTTTGCACTTTTAAATTCGTACTTCATCTGTTCAAATACTATTTATATTGTAATGGTGCAATTAGCACATGTAAAAGTTGAATAAAAAAAAGTCCAGCCAACCCTGCAAGTTCATCCCATGGTGTTAAATGTTACCTTAAAAAATAATTGTGAAACTTATTTGAATAAGGGACAAATAAACAGTATTTATCCCGGTCGGGATCCCCCCCCCCCTTACTTTTTGGAGAAAATGCTCTTTGCCAATAGCTCCAACTTTGCCAACGTAGTTGACAAAGCCAACATTTCCTTCTGTCGCTCCGTAGCATTCACAGATACGAATGTCCCCAAATCGCTGCAGGAAATCATCCCAGGTGTCGGCCCTTATCCCGTTACCCAAAGCCAGTCGGACTTTATGATCTCTGTCATTGTCCCTCTACAGGAGAGTGAAGGAGAGGTGGGGTTAGGATTATAAACACCACATTACGATTACCTTTGGTTTTTAGTACAAGCAATTTGTCTGACTGCTGCAGGTGTTAGCTGCTCATGCAAATGTCATTAAAAACTATTTCAGCTGCTAATAAATTCACCAACGTATTGTTAGTAATAATGCTAAAACAATATGACCAAATGTGAGGTTTACCTTTGGTGTGTTGCAGATGTAGCGCATAACTTCTCCTATGTACTGAATGACAGTCACATTGTACTTTCTACAGTCATTCCAGAAGTGGGAGGCAGAGAATTTACGTCTTAAAACAACAGTGATGCCTAGAAATGAAGAGGCACAGATTTCAGCACCATAAAATCTCACACTGAGAGCCCAGTCCGTGCTGTAAACTTGTGACCTTTTGGACTTTTGGAGAGCCAAACTGCCGGTTAGTTGAAGTCATATACCTGTTAATTTGACCTATAGTAAACTCAGCAGAATGCAGTCTTGAAATCATGTTTTGCAGTTTTATGATGCAATGGATTACCTTTTTCTATGGCTCCACAAAGTCCCATCAGAAAGCCAGAACTGTGGTAAAGAGGTAGGTATATGTAGATGATATCGTCTGAACGTACGCCAGCAATCGACTGAAGAAAAGATGACAACCATAGCCTCTCGTGGTTTATTACAGCTGCCTTGGGAAGCCCTAAAAGAGAACATCGCCATTTGAAGCAAACGTAGCACATTTTTATTGTCCTACTTCTGCTGCTCAAGGCCTGCACACAGAAAATACAAACACAAATTTAAAGTGAAGGTCAGAGTACCTGTTGTTCCTGAGGTGTAGATGTACAGCGCAGGACTCTTAATGTTAATGTTGGCCCTCAGCTGAGGTGACAGAGGCTGGTCTGAGGCCTGCTGAATTTTATCAGAGAGGCTTTCAATGCCCTCGACATCACAGTCCTCACTGAGGATAAACACACGAATGCCCTGCTGGTTCAAGGTGGGCAACACCTCTTCCACAGCCCCTCGCAAGTCTGAGAGACAGGCAAAGAGAGCTTCATGGAGGTCAGTGCAGTGACAATAGAAATGGGAAAACTAACTAGAAACAGATGTGGAGAATCATGGAAATTAATCCTATTCATACCATGCCCAGCTTAATTAATTTCAGAATACTTTATTGATATGTTGACACAAAAAAAGGAAATTTTATTTCAATACATCGGCTACCATCAGTTTAGAGGTGTATATGTCACCAGAATTTTTTTTTCTCACTTGACTCTCAGCGCTTCCGTACTCAGGCAAAAAGTAACAAGATATTGCAGTACAGAAATGCCAAACTAAGTTTGAGGTAATTTAGTCACTCCATAACAGTTTGTCCAACAGAGAGAGCTGATTTGAACGGAAGCTGATTTTTCAACTGTAAAATGTCCCACGTAGAATGTATCTTGGTCACTATTTCCAAATCAAGATTGTTTATTCATGTTATGTGTTTATGTTAAAAGAAATTACTGTAATGATCGGCCGATATATAGTTATCAGATATAGATGTCAGCATCAGCCGCAAAAATACAGTATTGGTGGCGCTCTACTTCAAACACTGTGCAAAGAACTTATTCACAGCAAGACACAAATGTAACATCATAGGCGATTTAATAGAGAAGAGGGTACTTTAATTCGTGCACAATACTCCTTTAAATTGAACAGCGTTAACGAACTGGTGTCTGAAATTTACATGTAGGTTAATGTGACAATTAGAATGGCTTAGAGAGGGAGTCTGAAAAACCATCATCATGTATGCATAATGCAACCCTAGACTAAATGAATCGTGCGGAAAACCTAAAATTCATCCCGTAATCACAAAGAGGATTATAGTCTGTCTCCGCCTTATTTTCCCAGCTTACCGCCACCAGCGACCAGGACCTTGGCTTCGCAGCAGGAGAAGCAGTGCAGCAAAGATTTGGATCGGATGTTGTAGTTCAGTAGAGAAGCCGTGCATCCCAGCTTGGCCAGCGCGAGCCAGAGCCACACAAACTGCGGCTCGTTGCCCAAGAAGACGGCCACCGTGTCCCCCGGCTTCAGTTGGGCATGCGTGGACAGAGCTCTGGCCACTCTGTTGCTTTCTCTGTCGGCTTGGCTGTAAGTGCAGGAACTTTCCTCGAAAAGTATGAACTCCCTGTGCGGCTGCCTCGCCACGCTGTCCAGAAAGCAATCCAAAATACTGTAAAACGGTTTCTGCCTCCTGAATTTGCCCACTCGCACAGCGATTTTGAGTGCAGTAATCGCATAGCTTAAATCTTTCAAGAAGTAAGGATTTCTAAAGTAAATCAACAATGGCAAAATCGCCAAACCTGTAAGGGCGGTATACAGAATATATGCAAACATTATAATGACGAGATGTGTGTCAGTCCTGCAGCTAACGTTTCAGTGTCCTGAAAGTTTCAACAGCACAAAACAGCTGAATATATATCCGCCTTTGCAAAAATGCCTCTTGAACTTTGACCGATTGTGAAAGGCTGCTAAATCCAATTTGAAAACTATGTGTTTGTTTGTTTAGGGCAGGTCAACCAATAAAGAGAAAATATTATAGCCTACATTAAACATGTGTTGGAAATTTACAAAACCTACTTGTAGGACGGCTGGTAAAAAAGATCGCACTTAGCAGAGGGCTATTGTGCATTTGTCATCAGTATATTTTCCATTATGTATGGGATCCAAAAAAATCATTGTTCATCCTGACATGAAGACATGTCATTTTGATGGTGAAAATGATAGCCTACTTGTATTGTAGGCCTACTAACGTCACTTGCTATGCACCGAAATACCAAAGCAAATTCCTTGTAGCTACTCGGCAAGCTGATTCCTATTCTGATCAGTATGACCCAACAGTTACAGCATAAAAGCGAATTGTTTGCAAGGCAGTAACAGTAAAAACAGGCTTGTTAAAAGGCTATAGGTAAAATAAAAAATTAAAAAATAGGACATCCTTGTTGACGGCTTGCTGAGAGGACACGCGAATAGAGCTCCCGAGTGTATTTCGTTTTTGCTTGATATTTTTACACAAATGACCCCCCGAGGTTAAATGTGCATTTGGGATGTCGGGGGCGGAAGTGTGCGGCGTTACGGCGGCGGCGGAGCAGCTGGCGTTAACGCTGGCTATGTTGAGCTCGAGGAGGTCCGAGGTAACGTCCCAGGAGAGCTAAAAAGACGGCGCTTTTGCAGACGCAGACAACACCGGAAGCTGTTCGACGCCACGTTTAACGGAAGACGTACTTTCGGACCGCGCTGGAAACCTCCGTGCGGAACCTCGCTAAGGAAAACAAAGGATTCAAAGACGCGCTGGATGGATAGGAGCAGCGGCGTATGAATCTGAGGGTCCTCGGTATTGCTGAGGACAGCGAGCGGGGACAGTGTCCCCTGACATTTGTATCCGAGCTTCTGGTGAAAGTGCTAAATGACGAAAGTTGCACAAAACCACCTGAGGTGCAGGGATGTCACAGAGCTCAGACTAGTCCCTTCACCGGACAGCTTGTAGATGGAAGGTTGAACTGGTTTTCTTGCCGTTTCAATGTCAGTGAAAGGACACGACTTGGTTTACTGCTGTCAGTGTGATATCTATGTTTGGTGACGTGCATCATAAATTCAACCCGCTGTCTTGAATATATCATCTGATCCTGCCCTCACTGACTTAAGCGTGGTTTCCACCTCATTCTCATAGTTGTCCTTCAGCTATCTGTCTAGATTACCGCCAGCCTGTTCCAAATAAGACCTCTTTCGCAGTCTGGGTTTTCTAAGATAAGATGAGAAACTGATCGCATTGTGACATAGAAAGCCCTTGATCGCAAACCATACAAGTGCGTTGTCCGACACTGAATCTTTATCACCCTCCCCTTCCAAGAGTGTAGGAGAAACTACGGTGGCTGCGAAAGGTTATAGAGCCAGTGTTTGATTTGTCCGTGCAGTAGCCCTGCTGTAGAGTTCCTGTCCAACAGGAGGCAGCATGAAAGGCGGGCGAAACGTGTCTCTGACTCCATCAGCACTGGTTCCCCTCAAGGCTGCGTGCTTTCCCCTCTGCTCTTCTCCCTGTACACAGACAGCTGCACCTCCAGTCACCAGTCCGTCAAGCTCCAGAAGTCTGTGGACGACACCACCCTCATTGGGCTCATCTCTGATGGGGATGAGTCCGACTACAGGAGATTGACCACCTGGTGCAGCAAGGACATTTACATTTTAATCATTTATCTGACTTGCATATGAGAACATTCACAAACCGAAGGTGCATTTTTGGGGTTCAGTATCTTGCTCAAGGATACTTTGACACGTGGCTGGGGGATTGAACCGCCAACCTTCTGCTTGGCAGTCAACCGTTCTGCCACCAAGCCACAGCCGCCCCGAACAACCGTTCAGAACAACCTGCAGCTCAACGCTCTTGAGACAGTGGGGATTGTTGTGGACTACAGGAAGAACCCAGCTCCACCAGCCCCCATCGCTGTGGTGATGACTGTGGAGTCTTTCCACTTCCTGGGAAGTCATCATCCTGCAGTGCGGCTGGGCTTGGTGGCTGAGCGGTCGTCCACCAATCGGAAGGTCGGTGGTTCGATCCCGGGCTTCCCCCAGCCATGTCTCGAAGTGTCCTTGAGCAAGATACTGAACCCCCAAATTGCTCCCGAAGCTGTGCCTCCGGTATGTGAGTGTGTAAGTCGCTTTGGATAAAAGCGTCTGCTAAATGACTGAATGTAAATCACCCGGGACCTCAAATGGGAGCTCAACATCAGCTCTCTGTCACCATTAATGCCCAGCAGAGGATTTACTTCCTGCTGAAGAAATTCAACGTGCCAAAGTCAGTGATGGTGCGCTTCTACACCATGCCAGCCACACCAGTGGCTTTTTTTTTTGGTTGCTCAGCCTGTAAACCCACAAAATATAGTTCATGACATGCTCTTTGACTTTGGAAGTACCGCTCAGTTTCTACTGAAGCTAGTTAGCCAGACATGCTAAAAATTGCAGCTTACATTATTGCTGATAAACAATGTTTCCATTCCTTATACTTTTACTCTTTGGCTTTTTGGTTCTGGAAAGTCAAAATGCGTGATGAGCCTGCTGTACCAAATCAGTGTTGCTAAGCTATCTGGAGTACAGTCCTCACTGATTAAAAAATGTGTTGCTCTTGTTCTTGATTCATCTTCATCTTGTTCACTAAAATTGATAGAAGTTTGAGGTAGCGGCTAACCGCTGTTTTATTAAAGTCAGCAGGTAAATGAAATGAATGAAGTGTGCATGTATGAACCAGATGGTGCTGGTTTCAATTGTTGACATGAGGCTTAGTGTTTTAGGTGAGCTAATGTTTGAGGATGGAACATTTCTTTACTAGTACTTATGTGCTTTATGTTCAGAGGGAAAAAAATGCCAAGTCACAATAATGATCCTCTTTCCATGATATTCACACTTCTACAACTGCAGAAAATAGTAAAACTGCTGCTAACTAATTTTCACACATGTGCACAGCTATACAATCACGTCGCCACCCAGTTCTGCATTTATATTTACAGCATACTATGAGCAACACCACTATAAGTAATCCGCTGCGGGATCATGATCAAAAGACAACCAAACTGCTGCAGACGAAAAGCTGCAGTTTTTTATCAAAGGGGCTTTTGTTTCTTATCAGCTATTCATGAATTAAAGATTTAATACTAGCCTCAGAGGGCATTATAGTGGTGGGCATATAAACCAGAGAACATCTTGTTTATCTTCACAAACATCCAAGCAAGATAGATTTTTAAAATACTACCTGACATCATGTACATTTGGTCTAACCCATATCTGTTTACCACCAGTTATAATTTTATGTCAATGAGATTTCTAGAAGTCACAAAAGATTAAATTGACTGTGTGCTTTAATTGAAAATAGCCAACAGACAAACACATAACTTCCTTGTAACCAACTTAAGCTACCTACTCTACCTGGTAGAGGTCCCGAGCATTCACTCTCAACATATAACGCCAAAATCAGTGTTAGTATATACCGAAAGAGGAAGGGCAGAACGAAAGGAAAATATCAAGGGATATAGCTGAGATCATGAGTTGAGATCAAAATAATATTATTAAGGTGCTCTGGTGGAGAAGTTAAATGAGACAACTTGTGTTATGAATTTGTAGTGACTATTTGTCAAAGAAAACTAACAACTTAGGCGTGATCAAACTTAAACTAAACATGACAATAATAATCACTGGAATGCACCATGGATACGTGGTTTAGCAGTACAAATTGAATGTCCATTGCAGAAGGTGCAGTTATTTAGATGATTTATTCCAGGATTGTGCAGGCAAAAAACAAGAAATACCGACACGGCCTACTTGCTGCCTCTCCTGCTCTGCTCTTGGCTGACTGACTGATTGACTGGTAAAAAAAACCATAGGCCCACCCAGGTGCATGCTGGGTCTATCATAAGTGAACCTTTTACCACCTAGGTGCCCATGGCTTAGCCCAGTGAAGAAATACTATAAAGTGCTAAACCATAAACAATAAGAAATAAACTAGTCAAATTAGCACATTACCAAGAAAAGTAAACTTAAGTAACATATTCTATCGATGCTGTTTTTCTGTTTGAGCCTCTTCGTTCCACGTAAGAGAAATCTGACTGCTTCAGTAAACACTAATAGTTTGGACAATGCGTTCAACTTTATGGCAACAGTTTGGTGAACACCCTTTTATGTTTCAACATGACAATGCCCTGGTCAATCAAGAAATGGTTTTCCAATTTGCTGTGGAAGAACTTGACTGGCCTGCATGGAGCCCTGACCTCAACCTCGTCCAACACCTTTGGGATGAACTGGAGCATCGACAGCGAGCCAGGCCTAGCTACTAATTCTACCAATCACTAATGCTGTAGTGGCTGAATGGGAGAAAATCCCAGGGTGTAATTTTCAGGTGTCCACATTAATTTGTTTAACATTTTTGTCGATGTAGTGTTTATAGTCTGCCGTATATCCCAACTACATTGAGAACTGAGACTCTGGTAGCACCCTGGGTGGAGTCTGCATGTCCTCCCCCTGTTACCGTGGGTTCTCTCCGGGTTCTCCGGCTTCCTCCCACCGTCCAAAGACATGCATGTGTAGGTTAACTGAAAACTCTAAAAAAAAATTGCCCCTAGTGGATGAATGTGAGAGTGAACGGTTGTCTGTCTATGTGTCAGCCCTGCCACAAGTTGGCCACTGTCCAGGGTGTACCCCACCTAAGGCCCAAAGTGACTGGGATAGGCTCCAGTCTCCCGCGACCCCTAACGGGAACAAGCGGTAGAAAATGACTGACTGACTGACTCTGGTAGCATGTGCATTTGTCTCCACCTTGTGGTTTTTCCACATCTGACACACCTAGAATTTGTCTATGTATTGTTGTTACTGTGATGAGTAATATCAGAGCAGACATACACATGAAAACTAGTTCTGGTTTTATGATAATCGCTTTAATTTTTAGGAAAGAAATTCATATTTACAGATATTGGCACATAAATATAAAATTCACATTAGGCCCTTGTGGAAGAATGACGAGGACCAGGGTCAGGCCAGTAATAAGATCTGGTCCCAGTCTCCCCACCGTGTACCAAAGACTCAGAGACTCACAGCACACAAACAGAATCACTGGAGAAGGTCAAAGTACGATGCACAGAGTTTTATTCTTTTACAAGAAGACAAAACCCTGGAGTTGCCTCGAGGTACAACTGATTTTAGTTGTATTTCATGTGGTCTTATATAGTACAGAAATCCCTCCTTTCTGGCAGTCTCCCTGCACATTTTACTTTTTCAGAACCATCAGTTGCTGTATATGTCTTTAACACCTGTCTGTGACGTGTGTGTGTTGTGTCACTAGTGTCAGGTGTGTGTGTGTCCTGTTTCCTATCTATAACATGTGTATTAGTACCACTTAACATCATATTTGGTCTAGGTGTGGGGTTAGTTTTCTATGTAGAATCAAACAATATAGTGAAGGCACAGATTGTATGAAAGACTTTTAGTGCAGATACATACAACATATTCATGAAAGATTAATATGGTTAAATATAACTTAAACTTCATTGTTTGGTTATACTGATGCAAAAAGCAATTAAACCACATCATCTACATGTTTTTTGTAACTCTTAAACATACACGTGCTACTCACGATTTTCCTAGTATTCTGTTAGGTACATCAGATGTTACCTGTGAGAGGAAGCCCAATAGCCACTGTCTTATAGTTAGTTCTCATTGGAGACTTCAGAAGCATCTCATTAAACCACACTATCCGTTTGTGCATATGGTGTGTTCACTGTGATGGGAGACCCCCCCCCCACCATCCCAGCAGCAACACTTCTCAACCCAATTATTAGACTTAATAAAGTAAAAGCAGCAGTCCCCATACTGGAAACCTGTCCTCATGCCAGTAAATATATCATTTATATTATCAAACTCCATCCTAGGGGAAACAAGAAACCACTTCAAGGTCAACGTCTGTACCCTTTAGAGTTTCAGTGAGTGTCGCAGCGGTTCCCCCCCCTTCCTACTTTCTGTTAAGTGTTGCTGGTGCATCCACACCCAACCAAGTTTCAGTTAGAAACAGTCTAGCTTATTGTCAGCAATAAGGTCACGTATACAAAATTATTCGTTAGATAACGCTCTTTCATTAAAAACAACCATATTTAATTTTGGCGGCATAATATGGACTATGTTGTTATTAGGACTTTCAGTAGGTTGTTTTTTGATGTAGACCATGATGTTCATGACAGAGCCGTTAGGTCCGTTTTGCAGACAAGGCCAGTGAACGTTTGATTAGTGTCTCTCCTTCGTTAAGGCTGGTGAGAGACGGGATCCATACCTGCAGGGGGAGTTAGAGCTCAAGGAGGCTGCGAGCAGAAGTGACCACAGTGCCACGGGAGTCTTCAATGTCGTTTGCGTGGAGAAACTGAGACACTGTGGAGAATGTTTGCTGTTAACATCCGTGAGCCCAGGCGGCTCGGGTGTAGTCCATCTTTCCTAAAATATGAGGCGCGTTCCCAAAATAGATTCAAATTGTCCATGTAGAGGAGCCCATGTGTGGGGCGGTGTGAGTGGAGCCACGTGTGCAAGCTGAGAAGCCTAGAGAACCGGCCAATCCCTCGACCCAATGTAGGAATCGGACCGGAGATGAAGAAACTTTGAGAGAAACTTCTGCTTTCCATCCACTGCTTCAAATAAAAAATGATTTTTTTGTCTCCACATTATTTTACACAAATTATGAGTATTAGCAAAACATTCAGTCACTGAGCTGGAAGTTCATTATTAAAAGTATCAATGCAGCCAGACTGAAAAGCCTGCACAGTTAGTGAACACTAAGAGCCTACTCATAGTTTGATGTTTCCTGATAAGATGGAGCTGTAGACCTGAGCTGCCAGCGGTATGTAACCCTTCTCGTGATCATCAAGGATGTAAAGGGGGTCCTGGATACGTCCTGGATCAAAACTCTCCTCCACTAACTTCACCTTCATCTGTTTGAAAGTCCCCGTCACCTCCACGGCATTCTAGATGGAACGACAGTGCAAAATACTCGCTCAGGTACGGTATCAAAATATCATCAAATGCTTTTAATCACACGCTGCAAACACAGTGGGAAAAATGCACGGCAAAATGCGTGGTCCAATAGCGACAGGCTGGCATAAACATTGATCAGAGTGTTTGCTATTTACATTTTTTGAGAATAGAAGAATGTTTGTTTTTCACATATTAAAATGTATTTTGATTGAATGTAGCTGGTGTTTCTTCCAAAAGTGAAATGGAGTGAAGTGTGTGTAAAATAACATTACCTGTATCCTTATAAAGCGAGGTCGGGCATATGAGGGCAGGTAGCTAACCACATGGTTATATATTTTACTTCCATCAAACTGGGCACCTTCCTTCACAGTGACAGCTGCCATCCCTATGCGCCCCTCGTGCCCTACATTGCCAAACAAAATAGAAACAGACAGAGGACTTGTCTTCATTAAACTTCATTACCAAATCAATGTCTCTCGCTTTAATGTTCTGCCATTTGGAAGTCATGATATTCTTGTGAAACATACTGTGAGGCAAAATGTACAGAAGAAATGACCATCACCTGGCACCTGGACGCCATAAACGTTGGCTTCTTTGAGACAATCACTGAGCGTCAGGATGTCAGACACCTCGGTTGTGGCCACATTCTCACCTTTCCACCTGTGGGCTCAAACAAGTTACAACTTTATATCAATTCTGTTTGCTTAACATAAGGCATAAAGTACATTTTTCAAGCATGTGAGGAAACATATCCTCTCTTTGCACAGTAACAGCGCCTGTCTGAGCAACGAATACACGTTTGCCCAGAAATTCGAAGCTTTTCTAAAAGAGCCTGGGGCATAAAATGCAGGGAAATTTAGGGAATTTGCAGAAAAATTGTACTCAGTGGTCAATAGGACATGTATTAAATAGGTATTCCGTATAAGCAATGATGCTGTGGTCTAGAACAAAAACGTTACTATTAGATTAGATTCCGCAGTTTTGAACGTTTCTGTAGAAAGAGTGTTGTTCAACGATCGTCGATTGCATCTCAAACAGCAAAGTGCATTTGGGAGAAAAACATGTATAACTTGTTTGTTTGGTCTTTTATTTAATCACAATAAAGAACTTTTTTCTTCTATCTAAATTTCTAGGAAATGTGGCAGAATCTCTCTTAAACCTGTTGCAGGTAGATTATCGGGGAAAGATATCTACTGTACAGAAGCTAGATCACAAATGTCACACGTCTCAGACGCTTCCTCACTTCATACCTATGTGGACCTAACCTGTAATACATTTCTTTAACTGACTATTTTTCTTGCTTTTCACATGTAACAGTAAAAAGTCAGTGACCATGTGATGTTTCATTCTCCATTTGTTCAAGACATTTGTATAATATGGCAGATATTATTGTATAAAACTGTAGGCTGTTTTTCTGTAAAAAACATTAAGCTTCACAATGAAATCCTGGTGCACAGGAGTTCTGTACCTGAAGGTGTCACCGACACGATCCTGAAAGTAAATGAAATTGTCGTTGTCGATCCTCATTAGGTCTCCACTGTTGAAGTAAAGATCTCCTTTCTTGAGAACATTACGAAGTCTTTTCCTCTCCGTTTGTTCTTCATTCTGGGCGTAGCCAACGAAAGGAGCAATGTCTGTGATCTTCGACACCAGCAGTCCTGGCTCGCCTTAAAGAAAAAGGCAGGAGACATGTCTTTTACGGCCACTGTCTTTCAATGGACTACTTGCGCCACCTTTTGGGTCCTGAATTGGTTGATAAATAGTCCCTGAGGACAAGATCCATATGTAATATCGAGTGTCACGGACGGTACAATAAGCATAGAAATCTGTGTCAAGTGCTTAGAGACAAGGTTGAAAATCTACAAGGATCTAATTTATGTTAACATTTGCAGACGTTTCTTCACCTTTGGGTGACTCCACACAGAGCCCATTGGCATCTCGAATTGGTTCATCCCGCTCCGTGTCATACTTAATCAGAGTGTAGGGAAACAGCTTCTACAGGAGGAAGTAAAGACATCAGTATTGCGTTATGTTCCCATTCTGCTTGATACCAACAGCAGAATAAAACATATAATTCCCATATCATTTATTAGTGGTGGAATCTAACTATGTACATTTAGTCAAGGTGCTTAGTACTTTACTTGAGTATTTCCATTGTATGCAACTTTATAGGCTACTTCTACACCACTACATCTCAGAGACAAATATTGTACTTTCTACTCCACTACACTTGTCTGACAGCTTTAGTTACTTTTTAGATTACAATTTTTCATAACCTTCCTGTCGGTGATTTTGAATTAGAATTTTTCTGATAAACCAAAGGATTAAGTGCTCCTTTAAGGACTGAGAAAATTATCCTACTTCTTAAGCTAAATTAACTATTTTCATTTAATACCCCCCTTAGATTAGCTGGAAAGTGCATCGTCACAAAGAACAGGGGCTGTTTTTCTGCGCTCATATGATGATTTTATAGAATTAATGCATTGCTGTACATTAAACTACCCAACAGTATATAGTTAAAATTAGCTCATCCATAAACATCTAAAGCAGTAAAATGCAACATATACATTAATGCAGCAGTAATATTAATCCAGAAACATAATATATAATAGGGAAACACGGACAGGGACCGTTTTACTTCAGAATGAGTAATTTTACTTTGATTCTTTAAGTACATTTTGCTGATAATACTTAAGGTAAGGTTTTGAATGCAGGCCTTTTAATTGTAGTGGAGTATTTTCATGTATAAAAATGCAGGATGTTTTGGAATGAGCTCTGATGGTTCATAAAAGCAAACTTTAAATAAACAAACATTTGAACTGCTTTTTGGGCCACTAAATAAATATTTTAGCGTGGAATTTGTATGACAACAATCTTAACTCAAGGTCCACTTACTAGCTTATAAACCATGCACATCTCACTGTCTTTTACTAGAATCAGTGAATGGAACTTTTTACTTATATATACTTATTTTTTACACACACATACTTATTTGTATATTGGCTGTAAACAAACCAAAAAATATTTTTTATCTCATTCTTACCTGATGCAAAAAGTTGACTCGTCCAATAGCTCCAATTTTTCCTGCGTAGTTGACAAATCCCACATTTCCCTCAGTGGAGGCGTAAAACTCTCGGACCTGAATGTTCCCAAAGCGATTGAGAAACTCTCTCCATACCTCTGCTCTGACACCATTTCCAATGGCCAGTCTTACTTTATGGTCCTTGTCATTTTCTCTCTGCATTTTCACATGAAAATAAAAATCAACCATTTTCCAAGGGTTACATAAATACATAATTTGATACCTAATTCATTTAAATAGTCAAAATACTAGAAATGACTAACTTTAAAAACTGTTATCAAAGACTTACGAAATATGGGGCCAAAAACCACCTTTCAGCATTTTGAAAGGGTACTGTGCTGCTTTTAAACACACATGCAGTATAGGTGAACTCAAATGCTTTATAATAAACAGACATCAGTCACATAATTAGGCCATTCATTAGGATTTCTAAACAAGTGTGCCTAATCCCAGACATTAGAAACCAGTTCGCAGTAGCAAAAATACTTCTGTGTGACTTAAAAATACTTATCTCTCTAAAAACCACACAAATACTGTATAAGAAGTACCATTCACTGTAACAAATGTGACCCTGAAGTCGCATACTAGTCCAGGCAGATTTGGCTGCCAAGTCACTTGATATGGTCCTCCTAAGTAAATGCCAGCATCTATTTCTAGAGGTGACCAGATAAAGACAAACCACCTCCTCTTACTGGTAGAGGGTCATGCAGTAAATTGAGACTGCAATTCATGTGATACAATTGGATACTCTGAATGGCCATACATGTAGGCGGAATATTTACAGTACTCCTAAATACAGCAGATACATCTTTAAGGCATCTCAAAAGTATGCAGTCATTCTGATACTTGAAAAATGTGTATTAATCACATCAGCAATTGATATTTACATGTATCCATAATGTTTCATGCTGTTTAAAACCCTACAGATAATGACGTGGAATGCTGGAACCCGATAGTTGAGATTTAATGATTGCTATTTTGGTAAACCAGCTGTGCTGCGCTGTGGGAATGTACAGATTTGGAAAGTTAATCTCTGACTGGATCTGCCTCGATGACAGCTTGCTGCAGCTAGTCCCCTGTGCTCTGTCTCTGCAGATGCCTCGAGAGAAGGAGTTTTTACAGAGGTTAAGCGTTCTGCCAAAACCCTGTGCGAGCTTGTTTGGCATTCTGGCATTCAATAAATAGATAAAGGTTCTTAAATAGGGCTGGATCAATATATCAATCTGTCAACTTATTAGACTATGAGGTACAACGGTTTTCTTGATATCATGACCCCTTCTTCACAACCACAAATGACTAAAACTGCAATACATTAATTTTAGTTGTCCTTTATATTTGTAAAATTACATTCTTTCCAAAAAGAAAATCTTCATTTAAAGGCCTTGTCTATTCAAGTTTCCCTGCCCCCCGAGTAAGAGGGGGGGGGGTCGCCTTAACCTCCTGTCTGCCCTAAATGCCACTGGTTTGGGTTTCACTTGAGAGTTTTAACCGTCACATGATCAAGACCCTGCTGCAGAAGCTTTTCCACACTACAAAGAAAACAAAATAGGGTAAACCTGCTGGAATAAGTGGCATAGAAATTATGAAAATGAAAATGCAGTATCAGCAAATTAAAATAGTTAGAGTATTTATATGTTATAGTATCTGCAAAACAAATATTATTCCTCCTACAATGACGAAATATTGTTGAGTTTTAGGTTTTGCAGTACTGAGCTCTGCATGGTTGAACAACACTGTGTGAAAACCCGGAACAGTAAAATTGTTTTTACCTTCGGTGTGCTACAGAGGTAACGCATCACCTCTCCTATGTACTGGACAACAGTCACACTGTTTTTCCTGCAGTCATCCCAAAACTGAGATGCAGAAAACTTCCTCTTCAGGATGATCGTTGACCCTTTAGAATAAGACAGAAAAAAAAGAACATTTGATTGTGGCCTAAACAGCATACAAATGTGATGGCAACTGATTCAGATTCAGTTTTATATGAATGGCTTTCAGCTCAGAAAGTTGTGCTGTTCGCAACTTTACATTTTCAGTTAAAAAAGTAGAAATACAGCTAATGTCCATTTAAACAAAGACAGTATGTTTATTGGGGATATTCATCAACATTTTATTAAAGTATTGTGCAATAAATTCCAGGTTTTTATTATTCTGCAAAGATCACTATTGTATTAGTTATAGTATTCCTAGTTATTTCTACACTCCACTTATATTTAGAATTGACTGCATTAAAGATGAATACTTCATGGTAAGACTTCAATATTTCCAAAAACCCATGCCAACAGTATTGAACTGTATGCCATTTAACTGCATGTACTGCACAGCAGGGCTGTAATTGTTGTGGGGCAGTACTGGATATCTCCTAATATGTTTGTGTGGGACTCAGGCTGCTTACCCAGACATATAAGTGGTGTGAACTTTAGCCTATTTAGAAGAGAAAGCAGTTAGGAAGTAGAGGTAATCTGGTTTTAGTTGACCCAGCTCTGTTCAGATTACTGGTTCAGAATGACAAAAGACTCTTTCATTTAGTTTCCCAGGGGGAAGAAAACCACAGGGAGAATGGGGAGCAGAGGCATGACGTTTGTGTCACGTGGAAACGAATTCAATTCAGTTGACAATTTTGCAGCACTAGCCTCGTATTTGGGTTATGTCCAAGAACCTTATGAAGGTCTTGTAACCGGGTGCCACATTCATGAATGCATAATCTTCAGGGGGCGGCACATGAGCAACTTACTTGCCCTCCACCGCAGAGGTCGGAGGTTCAAGTGATTTCCCCAGCAGCAAATATAAATAATTTTCAGTGATCGCAGGTGGGAAGCCAGTGAGGGATTGCATCCTTGTCAGTGCATGTTACAAAATTAATAAAAAGACACTAAACACATGATAATTTCAACATGTCATGGCTTCTGTTTTTATTTCCCATATTAGTGAAATGCTTCAGAGCTGATTTGGAACCAGCCTGATTAATCATCTTATAAGAACCATTGTAGCTGTCCTGTGAAAACCATTTGTCTCCAAAATGTCAGCTTTTCATCAGCTAAGAAAAAAGGTTGCCATGTTGCACCACCATGTTTCTAGCGTAGCCCAGAATGGGCAAACCAAACACGAACGAGATTTTTCTCAATCTATAAAGAAACACTTAATCCATCAGTTTATCTAAAGATTTGAAAATTGCCAATTTTTCTAAGGACAGTGAATAAATAGTGTAAACAAGATGAACCTGGATCTGCCATAAATTATCCAACACATCTCTGCCTAGATTCTGTGCGACAGCCACTGTCTGCACTCACACAACCTCAGCTTTTGTTTGGTTTTAGTGTCAAACCATTTTGTTTGATATGGTTATCTTGACGTTTTGTTTGGTTTATGGTATAAAAAATGCTCCCTTCGATCAGTGTGAAAAAAAAATATCACTGGCTTGCAGTCAGAGCACATTTCAGTCAACTTGGTGAACTCATGGATGTACAGTGAACCATGGCACAGCCTTTGGTGCAGATTTGACCTCTTGCTGCACTGCAGTCTGAATTTGAATGTACAACAGTTTGGCCTGAAATACGATAACTCTAGCGTCGTAGTGCAGTTATTTGGGTTTCGGCACCTTGCAACAGCAGATGTCTCGTCCTATCTGCACCCATCTGTACACAGCCAATTGGGAATTTCAAATTAGGAGACAAATGGATGAAAATAAATACATGCATATTTTCATTAACAAAGTCTGAAATGTAAAAATAAAAAAGAGAAAATAATAACCTAACAACTCCTTGTTAGCTCAGTAAAGTATTCATCAGTCTGTAAGGAATCTCACACTACCCTCACAAAGTCTTCTCTGAAGTTGACACGGCCTTAGCTACATCTCAATCGTCTCACCTGTCTCAATGGAGCCAATAAAGCCTATAATGAATCCAGCTGTGTGGTACAGCGGCAGGTTGAGGTAGATGACATCACTAGCCGTTACACCGTTTGAAGACAAAACAGCCAGAGCGGTTAAGAGGCGGTTCTGATTAACCACAGCTGCCTTAGGGAGACCTGAAAAACCACAAGACACAAACAGCACAGACCTTGAAGACTGGGATATGTTGTCGTGGGAACAGATTATCACATGAAACTGACAAACAAACAGACCAGGCGCAGCCACTCCAATACCTGTAGTGCCAGAGGTGTAAATATAAACCGCAGGACTTTTGAAAGTGATGTGAGATCTGAGGGATCGAGGGAGCGGGGTGTCCGATGCCTCATCCACTTTATCAGAGAAGCTCTCAATTCCGGGTGTGTCACAGTGTTTGGTCATCAGGAGGACGGTGACGCCCTGCTCTATCAGAGAGGGCAGCACATCCTCCACTGCTTCCTTTAACTCTGGAAAGGTACAGTACAATGAAAACTATTAGATACTAGTTTTAGATTAATAAACAGACTTGCCTAGGCACTGGCCCAATAGTCACAATGAAGTATGCAGCTTTACAGAAACTGCAAGTATGATTAAAGCCTTACGGAAGCTCAACTTTCACGTTAAGTGTGGACAAGAGTTACGGAGAATCACGTGAGCCTATAGAGGCTGGAGGACAGTCGGTAGGATATGGGGATTAGTTGAGGAGACAATGACAATGTGCACTGCAGTACAAAACACAGAGAACAAAATACAGTTTGCATCCCTGACTTGGTTTAAAGTTGTTCCAGTAACCTGACAGGCTCTTTGGGACTCCTGAAAAATGCCAAACCGGGCCCTGTCAAACCACAGAGTGAAATTCTGTATCTGAACACAGTTGAACTAATTTTTTCATCTAACAAAAGAAACATAAATCTCTTTATTTTTCACAGAAGCCGGAAATTTGAACTTCAATTGGATATAAAATTATTTTAGACAAATATTTACATTCAAATGGTAAATGTCTTTGCTATGTGATCACCATTTAATGAGTTTAAGTCCCTTGGAGGGGAGTCTCTGAAGTCTCTTCATGAATATGATATATATATATATATATATATATAAACAAAAGCATACCATGACAATTTAAAACTTGTATTAGTTCATTTATTTGTGCACTTCTAATTATATAAACTCATGTCCAACCTGAAAGTATGGCTGCAGTCAACAGCCCCTGAAAGACGAGGCCTAACTGCCTTAACTTGAAATAAAGCTTTGCTCAGAAAGCACACACACGCATACCTGGGGCTGCTATCATCACTGTGGCCCTGCAGCAGTTAAAGCAGTGCAGCAGGGACTTGGTGCGGATGTTGTGGTTGAGAAGAGCCACGGGAGAGCCTAATTTAGCCAAAGCCAGCCAGGTAAGCATGAAAGCGGGTTCATTCCCCATGAAAAGTGCAACGGTGTCCCCGGCCTTATACCCAGGGTGAGACCGAAGTGCGTTGGCTATTCTGTTACTCCTTGTGTCTGCGTAAGTGTACGAGTAGCTTTCATTCCCAAACACAATGAACAGCTTGTCTGGGTGCGCAGCGGTCTGCTCCATGAACCGGTCCAAAACAAAGAAGAGCGGTCTCCTTCTTCGCCTCGACGCAAACGTCACTAAAATCCGTAGCAAATCCCTGAAATACAGAATATCCATCCAAAGATATGGGGGAAATGCTTTGAGTGCGAACGGTATGATGAGGAGACTTGCAAAAATGACTGAAATTAAATACAGCGCCATCGTGTTTCCTCGTTTAAAAAGCCACAGGGTCCTGTAAAAAAAGAAAGAAAGAAAGAAAACAAAAAAGTGAAGCCACTTCTCCAAAATGGGGAATGTAAGGATTTCTTCCAGTGGGGCGGGGCATTTTCTCAGAAAGTAAGTTCATTTAAAAGGGCACATATGTTGAATAAGTTGGAATACTATATATAAGAGGGAAGTGATCTTCAAACTTTTGTTGACAGAACTGATCTTTAATATATTTAGAGAAAAAAAAAAGTTAAAGGATGTTTTAAAAAATAAAAAAATAAATTAAATGAATAAAACACCCACACGTCTCACACTTTAGGTCAGTGCTGAAAAAGGCTGTTGAGGTTAAACGATTTAAACAACACTTTACAGCTTGTCCGGGATCAGTTGATGCAGTAGGTGGATGCCAACTGCCAACGGTAGAGTTTGACCATTTATAGGCGCTATTGATAACATTGATAACATTCAGCCACTAGATGACGCACTCCCCCTCCCCCCCCTTCCATTCCATTCCAATGGTTTCCAGTTGGTTGCACAACCTGCACAGTTTCTGGTCAAGTGGAGTGAGATTTAGACGGACTCTTTTTTTTTGATAGTAATGAATTTATTTTGCAACTTATAGCTATATATTCGCTATGGATTTAGGTTATTTTGTGCAGCTTGTTTCATGTAACGTCATCTATGGTGGGTAGCTAAAAAATAAAACAAAATCATTTGATAATTAAGGGCCCCTATATGACAACACTTACCTTTTTAAAGGGCATTTAAATCATCCTCACACTATAAGACATTAGGTAAATATTAACATTCTAATCTAATCATGGTCACCATCCATAATCATCCAGTCATAGAGTAAGGTACACTGTAGGGATCCTATTAAAACCCACAGCACTTGACATTAACTGTAGACAGCTACAGTAAAAGTCAAAGTCAGCTAGCACATACTGTTGACCCAACTTTAGTCCAATAGCAGATTATAAAAACAGCTGATCGAGCGCCACACAGCTGGCTACAGGGAGAAAGGAGGACATGTCATGTACTGATCATGTCAGTATTTTCAGATTTTTATAGTAACATGAGTACCGTGGCTATTGAGCTCACAGACTGTATATAAAGATGGACGCCATGTCCGCTCCAAAAAATGGAAGCCAAGACGTCTCGATAGTCACCTGGAGGGTGGCTGCAGTAGGTCACAAACCCCGCGCCCTCCATGTTAGCAGATGGGACATGAGTCAAAATAAAAACTCAAAGTACACGTCAAATACATTTTTCCCAAAGATTGTTTCTGTCATTTTGTGTTTGTTTTTCTGATGAGTTTCACTGATATATAAAGTCTGTGGCTGACCTCAGCGCAGTACCCTCAGCAAAGTGTCTCATAACAGGGCTAATTTTAGACTGCTACATGAGATGACACTCAATAATAATGGTCACGTTTTGGGTCTAAACACTATAATGAGCAGATTTACAGTAGTTCTGAACTTTAATTTACCTTCAACATTCACACTGGCAATATATTGGGATCCTACATCCACTCTGTTCTTAAAGAAGAGCGACCATCTTTTCATAAGCGGACCAGTGCTCCACTGGCCCAGATGGATCGGTGACTGGTCAATCAACTTGCCCTGCATAAACATTTACTGGCCCTGGGCCATCGGTCATGTCAAACCCTGGGCCCCTTCTAAATCCCCTCTGATACACATCTTCATTATAACGTTACATTGTTTGAGGGAACTACAACGTTAGGTAACTGGACGCAACCATCACTAATGCTAACATAGGTCCTCAGGGACATTTTTCTGATTTGGACAATCTAACTGAAAGATTGAAAACTAATTAGTTAAGGTTGTAAGGATTATTGCTGTCCTGGTAGTTTTTGTTGATTTTGTCTATGCAATTTTATGGGTATCATTCAAATAAGCTAAGATAGCTGATATGTGCTCAGGTCAGTGTCCGTTTCTTCTACACTAACTGGCAACTATACCACCTAATACCAACGTCGATATACTATTGACTCACAAGCCTTGTTAGAAGTAGGAACCAAACGTTTGGAGGGGAAATGTCTCTTTGGTGGAACTGCTAACAACTTAAAGACAGGGGCCCCAACCTGAAACTGCTTGTTTGTAAGGGGTCATAAGCCAAAAACGTTGGCAACCACTTTTTTCATCTAACAATGTGTTGTCTTTTATAAACTTTATAAATGTATGTAAATAAAATGTTAATCTGGTTAGTAACTCCAGCTGTCAAATAAATGTAGTGGAGTAACAAGTACAATATTCCTCTCTGAAGTGTAGTGGAGTAGAAGTATAAAGAGGCATAACATAAAAATACTCAAGTAAAGTACCTCAGAATTGTACAGTACAGTACAAAGTACAGTACTTGAGTACATGTTCCCAGTTGCTTTCTGCCACTGGAAACGGGACCACCTCTGTGTTTATATTTGGATTACAGATTGGAAATGTCTGATGATTGACTGCATGTGCATATGTTACACGCACACACACACAGGCTCAAACACAATCAGAAACACACACACACAATTAAGAAGTTTAATCCTCAGTCTTTTTGGTGATACCAGAATTGTAAAATTGGCAATATCCCAGATGAACTTTCTTTATCGCTGAATGTTCTTCTGAAGGAGTTTTAAATTCCTGCAGGTGGCACTCTTTTCTTTTTATGCACTCGACTTTTACTCATTTCCACCAAGCAATTGTTCTGTTCAAATCTCCATTGAAATTTTCACATACATGTCCTGTGGTTTGAACAACCCTTATTTGGCTGCATTACGTGGGTTTGTAAAGATGGACACACACACGTTTGAGGAAGATATTGAGGACTGTTTTCAAGTTCAGTCATAAAATATTCCAACATTTTGTAGATGTCAGGGCAAGAAATGTAAACAATTTTACAGAGCACTTTCTGTATTGGGCCGTACAAAAACACATCATCAGTAGGGTAAAACTAACCTGTCTCACGACGGTCTAAACCCAGCTCACGGTCCCCTGTTTCCATGGGACATATATATGTCATGCATGTATCATCATATGGGTAAGAAAAATCCAATGCATGCAACAATGTTTTCACCATAACATAACTGCAGCATCTGACATGAAAAAAAAATCTACATGTAGGTCTTTGGGTTTTATAGCACAGCATGTCTACAGCATCTACATTAGTGCAATTGTACTAGCATTTTGAACTTTTTAACATAAAAGCATACTTTTCTCTGCTGCTTCATTTAACTGAACGAGTTTAATCGTTCACATCGGTTGTTGGGTTATAAAACTCAGAGTTGAAACCCCTAGCTATGTTTATTTGCAAACATAATTTGATGACTTTAGTGAACACTTAACAAGACATTCATTCAACCAATTTGAAATCACAAGACTTCAAGTCAGACGAACTAAAGATTTTAAGTCATGAAATGGGTCTAAAAATAATAACTGCCGTAGAGATGTTTTGTTGACTTGAATTCAAATTTGTAAATTTTCTCATCTGCATTAAGTTATCGGCAGTAATCAGTATTTTGATATTCATATTAGACTAAACAATTCTCTAATGTGAAAGGATCCCTTGTGCTGAAAATAGAACGTTCAACTCTGCAGCTCTTTTAGCTCAATATTAATTTGACTTATTGTAACTTTGTTTAGGAACATGCACTATTAAAGCACAATTATCAACTGGCATGATAACCTTTACCTTTGGGAAATGCGCTTATTCGCTCTCTTGTCGAGCGTTAGATGAGAAGATTGACACCACTCTCATGTGTGTTTGGCAACTATGAAGTTACAGCGAACAGCTGGTCCGCTTAGTTTAGCACAAAGACTGGAAAAGGGGGGAAACAGCTATGGCTCTGTCCAAAGGTAACAAAATCCACCTACCAGCCCCTCTATAGCTCACTAATTAACACGTTTTATCTTGTTTGTTCTTTTGCTTGCCCAGGAGCAATATCTTCCTAAACTCTTGTCACCATCATGTTCTTTTGCAGCCAAGAAGTCACTGCACTGAGTGTATCAGCTTTGTATCTTATCGGCTCATTTGGAGGTTTTTCTACCACCTTGTGACCATGAATTGATTAATGCAGCGTTAATGATGAAATAGTGGATTTCACAAAATTCTCCTGGTGACCGTTGGACCTGTAAATGATGCTATTGGGAGCTGAAGGCATCCTAGGTGCATATCCTTTGAACCTTGGGCATCAGCCAGAGTTTTTTTTTTTTTTAGAAGGCGAGGTAATATCAGCTGTCACTGAGGTCTTTGGGTTGTGAAACTTTTGTGAGCACATTCCAGCAAAGCATGTGGTGACACAGCCTGCACAAGACTATCTATCTGTGTGATTGTATAAACTCCCTTTTCACCCTGCGCTGTGCTCTCCAGCGTGTGTTTGCTAAAGCTTATGTCAGTATTATACTATTACTGTTATTATATTACACGGGTTTGAAAACAGTCAAATAAGCAGGCATGACAAACTGAAACATTTTCCCAGTGGCCTTTTTTTGCGATTAATAAGGACATATTAATAAGAGAAGGTTTAAAAAAAACATGACTGCAAGACCTAATCTTGGTTTTAAAATATGTTAATAAATGTAATCACTAAAGGGCTCAATTCATTTGTGTTTATTATGTGTTTCCAGCAAACAAGATGTATTGCAGTAATTTGTATTTCATTTTGGAATGCAACCATTTCTTCAATGGGTTCGTACTGTTCCTTAGTTATTTTTTTAGCAAAAATGACAGTTCCCAAGTCATCGCTTTGTGGGAGGACAAAACATATTCTGCACAATGAAAATAATTCTTGAGACATATTCAGATGATCTCCTTGGAAACCTTTAAACACCAGTAGCCCAGTTGATAAGAATTTGCTGGCGTAAGGGATTGTGTTTCAGAAATGCTTTTTCTCCAGTCACGTTGCCCCACAACACAACACGAAAGCGACCAATGGGCTAAGAGGCACGTAGACCCACTCCTATAAAGCTGAGGTGTCTTCATTCATGGGAGCAAACTGAGAGGTGGATCCTGCCCTGCTGTTTCATTTCACTGACACACTCACTATTCCTACATTGGACAATGCTGCGAGTCAGGTGTCTGAGGGGAGGTAGCAGAGGGGCCGAGGCTGCCCATCTGATCGGAGCCATGGTTGGTATTATGGTGGTTTCATGTCTTTCATTTTTTTCCAAAAATTTTAGACAAAGTACAAATTATTTGTTTATGTTATTTATATATATATATATGTGTGTGTGTCAGTCAACGTGAATAAAGAAAATATGTTTGACTTTTTCACTAGGCTTCATCTGAGCTGCATCTTTCACTTGAGATCAGTTAAACTGATTTATTGAGCTCCCCCCCCCCACCTCGGTCCCTGAGTGACAGTGAACAGATGTTTGGCACAGATGCGCTCCCAAACTCACTGTGGCCTCTCCTGAGCCAGCAGAGGCCACACTATCTGTGGAGATAACGCTTCTTAATAATCGGTGTACTTTGGCACCAAACAAACTGAAGGCATTTCTCATTGATATCAAAGGTCACTGTATTTCTTTTATCAACCTACACCGTTTTACTGTATTTGATTGAACCTTTTTTTATGTGAGCTTCCAGCCAAGTCAGGTATTGACTGTATCACTTCGAATTACACTTTATTTCTAGCGGTAAAATAAAAAAAAAAAGAATTAACAAACATACAGCAATGGTTATTACACACAGCTATTTTTAACTAATACACAGATTGTATTAATATGTATACACTGTATTTTTTTATCTGAAAAGGTCTATTAAATGTAAAGAATTTGCATTTTTTATTCAAAAGCCTTTCTCAGTATCTGTAATGTCACTCCCAGAGCGCAAAACATTTCAGAATATGAAAAACTACATTTTTCCCTCCTCAGCTTGGCCGGGCTGTGACTGGATGGGTGCAGAGGGCCTTCCAGAGCACTTCAAGTGCAGCAGCTGCACAGACACAGCACACAGTTGAAGAGGAACATGTTACTGAGCCTGTGCAGCAGGAATGTCCTGTCTGCAGCTACAATGAATGGGACCCTCTTGAGGAGGTGATCGTGGGTCGTGCTGAAAATGCCTGTGTGCCTCCCTTCACTGTGGAAGTGAAAGTAAGCTAGAATGTCAAGATGACTTCTGTGATACATGCAGATATTGTCCATGTGTGGGCCACTGCTGTGTAGGTTTCCCACCAACAGAGCATCAAAACTGTGAAATGATGGCCTAAATTGAAGTGTGAGGCAATGCGATTAACTGTTGTCATATTGTAAACCTCTCAACAGGCGAACACATATGAGAAGTATTGGCCCTTCTACCAGAAGTATGGGGGCCAGTCCTTTCCTGAGGGCCACTTGAAAAAATCTGTGGTCGAGATTGAAGAAATGTGCAATATTCTGCGTCATGAGGGCGTCAATGTGGTGAGGCCAGAACCCATTGACTGGTCCCTGGAATACAAAACTCCAGACTTCACATCCTCGGGTAAAAAAAACCCCCCAAAACCTCACGGATAAGCCTTTTATATATATTTTCATTTCCCTTTAATATAACAATGAAGACACACAGTGTAATTCTACACACAAGTACTGTAGTCGAGTACAATTTTGACATACTTTTCTTGAGTATTTCCATTTTATGCTACTTTATACTTCTACTCCACTACATTTCAGAGGGAAATATTGTACTATGATCAGTTCATGATCTATTTTTATAGAGTAAAGTATGCAAAAGTTTAAACAGCTGTGAAAATTAGCTTCCCCTCAACCAGCTACAACACTGAAGTACTGTTTACTTGTTAATCCATCAATAATAATGGTCCAACAATATCATGATATACTCTATTCTGCCAAACAAGTACTTTTACTTTTGATACTTTAAAGTACATTTAGCTAACAATACTGTGTACTTTCACTTAAGTAAACATTTGCATGCAAGACTTTTAATTGTAATTTAGTATGTCTATAGTGTAGTTTTATTTTTATTTAAGTAATTTATCGGAATACTTCTGCCACAACTGGTCTCACATTTATCTGTGTATGATAACAGTGTTTAAGCGTCGGATTGTATTTTCATAAAATAGTCTATGTAAGCTAATCGTGTATTGTTGAATCTGTTGTAGGCATGTATGCTGCCATGCCCAGAGACATCCTTATAGTTGTGGGAAATGAGATTATTGAGGCACCTATGGCCTGGAGGGCTCGCTTCTTTGAGTACCGAGCCTACAGACCTTTGATCAAGGAGTACTTCAGAAAAGGTGCTAAATGGACCACTGCTCCGAAACCCACTATGGCCGATGATCTGTATGATCAGGTGAGGGCTTATCTTGTGAGATAGATTTGAGATACCATACTTCCTGCTGGTAAATGCTCAAGACAGCACATACTAAACGTTTCAAATGTGGACTGTGTAGTAGGACTGTTTTTTTTTTTTTGAAGGACTGGGATTACGTGTTTAAGCTCAACACAAAGTTAAACCAGCAAAACACCTTGTTTAGGTTCTTCACATCACCTGTAAACCACTTTTCCCCATGCTGTTTATGGCACTGTGCGTGGCAAGAGACTATACATTATTGCTGAAATGTTAGAGTGTAAATCATTATCGCGTGGTGTCCTTCAGGACTACCCCATTCGTACAGTGGAGGACAGACACAAACTGGCTGCCGAGGGGAAGTTTGTGACCACAGAGCACGAGCCCTGCTTCGATGCTGCTGATTTCATCCGAGCTGGGAGGGATCTTTTTGTCCAGAGGAGTCAGGTATGAAGGCTGTTAAATATATAAGCGTGTCTGCTATCTGATACGGTGGGTGACTTTTCATAAAGCAGCCAGAGGGGCAAATTCATTCTTATACAACAGTCTTTTGCTTAAATGTCAGACACGTGCAGAGCGATGTGCAACGTGCAGAATGAGAGATTAGATAAAGCAACATTTTGCTGCTGCTAAACTGTAGGTGACATATAGAGGTCTGTTCACTCAAAGACTAATACAGGTACCTAAAAGAATGCTGCCCTGCAGAATTTGCATCTAAGTACACAGCATGGGTAACGTTAACTCCCACAAACCTGGTCTACTGTTTTTTTTGTTTTTTTGCAGGTTACAAACTACATGGGAATTGAGTGGATGCGTCGTCATCTGGCCCCACAATACAAGATCCACATAATCTCATTCAAGGACCCCAACCCCATGCACATTGATGCCACTTTTAACATCATCGGGCCAGGACTCGTGCTGTCAAACCCTGATCGCCCATGTCGCCAGGTACTGTAAGACAGGAAAGGCTCACAGTGCCCTGTGCTGCCCTCTTGTAGACTGATACTTCAACTTGGTTTGAGAAACACAACAAAGTGCCCCATGTTCACCACTGCTCTTTGTCCTTTACCTCAGATTGACATGTTCAAGAAGGCTGGCTGGACTATTGTGAAACCTCCGACCCCTCTGATTCCTGATGGTGGATACTTAAACTAAAACTTATCTTCTCTTACATACACAAAACATTTAGAATGTTTACTGAAAAAAAGATACTGTCTCCCTTTCTATGTAGACCACCCACTCTGGATGTCCTCCAAATGGCTGTCCATGAACGTCCTGATGTTGGATGAGAAGCGTGTTATGGTTGACGCCAATGAAAGCACCATTCACAAAATGTTTGAGAGTCTCGGTGAGTTCATATGTTCTTAAGGTATTCCAGCTATTTTTTTTGCATTATTTTGCATCCTTTGAAAATCATTTCAACAACTATTTTGACCTTCCAATCCATCGATGAGGGAAAAACTCTGTATTTCAAGGGTTATTTTCAGAAAGTAAGTCTTCTATGCTGCATAATGATGCATGAATATGTTTTTGTTGCAGGTATCAAGACCATAAAGGTGAACATTCGCCATGCCAACTCCCTGGGTGGCGGCTTCCACTGCTGGACAACCGATGTCCGCCGCCGTGGTACCCTCCAGTCCTACTTCCACTAGCCTTGCCAGAAATAGACAGTTTTTATTGAGCTTTGAAGATTAAAGCCTCAGTCCCGACTCTTAATACCGCTATAAGTGTGAAATCTTTATTGCTAGTCAATCATTTATGTACACACAGGTTAATGAAGGGTGGCGCTTTGTGATACAAAAATCACCTGCAGCAACTCAAAGTCAAACCTGTGAACAGTATATTCTTCCAATCTGTATGAAATTAATAAACTAATAATGGGGCAATCTTGTCATGACAGGTGGCACCAAAGTCCTTTTTCTGGACTGGGTCTTTATGTCCTAAATGAACATGTATGAATTGTTTTGATTTGACATTGCTGTGCATCACAGTGCTTTTGCAAACAGCTCTGTTCATATATACACGCTCAATAGCAACAAATGAACATGACTTTACTTCAATCAGTAATCTCAATATTAACTGCATTTCTGGCCTGGCTATTGTGAAGCTGAATTGTGTTATGGCTTATACATCTAAAAGTCATAACTTTGAGGAAAAGGTACAGTTTGGTATGGGAAAGTCATCAAACAAGGGAACAGAAGAAGAGAAGCTACCTCCTCATGATAAGTCAGAAACCATCATTTAAACTTTTTTCCAAAGTTTTATTTTATTTAAAGAAATGTATAAAAGTTGTTATGTAGCTCATTAAACCATATTAATTTCTTATCTCTAGTATATTCTTTTGTTAAGATTTTAATTGATTAAACAGACAAAGTTCTATTTATATTTTTCATACTCTTTGGATTTCATACTATTGGATTTCCCGACAATTACTGTTTTTTATATATTTACTTAAAAAGTATGCGGTCCATATCAGATATTGGATACCTTTTGCCTCTGCTATTTTCTCCTATTGCAAATCTGGGCCAGTTACATGCTACAAGTCATTCTCACTGCTTGGCTGCTTGTGTGTGCAAAGCAAAAATACCTAAAGAATGTTGTGAAGATTCTTGTTTTGATTCCTTTGCTGCATATACAGTTGGTGATAAGATGTTTACCTCTTCAAGTCTGCCTTGATGTTTCTTTTGAAACAGTGAATTCAAGGGAAGTTATGGCTCAACAGAGGCATGCAAGTGATGTTTTGTATTATGCAACAATATAAAATCTAATTAAAAACAGTTGTGGTGTTCCATTTTTGTGATTGTACATTTGTTTGGATTATATTATTTCTTATATTTAACATATTTGTTTTTGTTAACTGGACCATTACTGGTTTGAAAAAACATTGCACCATTGCATATCCTAACCTTTAATCCATATCACTGAGATCTTTTACTTAAGTGAAAGTATTAACACTACAAGTTAAAAATACTTCATTGCAAGTAAACTTACTGCAATCAAACGTTTTACTTAAGCGAACATACAGGAGTATTATCAACAAAATGTACTTCAAGTATCAAAAGTAAATGTACTCATGACACAGTGTGGTCCCTTTCATTTAATTATATTTACATATATTATTTGAAAATTATTTCTAATCCGTTAATGTGTTAGCAGCATTTTAATATCATCAAGGTGGACAAGACAGTACTTAACATACTGTTATGTAGTTTTATCAATGCATCATATTTCAGAAGTTGATCATGTATTTTGGTTGAAAATATTTACTGTGAAAAGCAACTTATAGTTGTCATAAGTTACTAAATATAGTTGTCAAATAAATGTAGTGGAGTGGAACTATAAAGTAGCATAAAATGGATCTACTTAAGTAAGGTACAAATGCATCAAAATTGTACTTCAGGGCAGTAGTGGAGGAAACCCCTGGATACCACACATTTAGTTGAATAAAGTAGGCCATTGTGGGTCAAACAAACCGTGCGAACCTGGGATCTATTCAGCTGGCTGATAAATGGCATCACATGTACTGTAACACCTTTATGTCTGTAAACATTAACCAGGCTGAGGTGTCAGTGGAGGGGGATATTGCATCACTTATTATCATTATGTGAAGTGGACTGCTTCTAATGCAAATAGGAGTGAACTTTACTGTAAAGATGACTAAATTAACTGCTTCATTTATTTATTACTTTTGTTTAAGTTGCATGCAGAGTCTTGGCAACAATTTCTATTTAGTGGTTATCTGGAAAAGTAAAATCTCTGTGGTTATGTAAAATGAATGGCTAGGTGGTACTCAGAGGTACTATTTTCACTTAATTGAAGTGCAAAAACTGCTATTTTAATACTGTATACATAAATAATTCTTTACTTATTTATTTAATTGTTTATTTACTCCTTTAATCCTCACTCTGTTTTGGGGTGACAGGTCAGTCAGGAGAAATGTGTTCAAAAGTAGATGGGTAGATCACAATTTATGAAGTGACCAGTAAAAAACAACAACTAACAGTCTCAAGATTTACAATATCAAATATAATATCATGGCGGTGGTGCTGTTACATCATTGACAGTTATTTATTCCTCATAAATAACCACTCACTACAGAAAAACGTATTATACTTTATGTATTTTCTGTACTTTTACTTTTCGTACTGTATTCACCGCTATATGCACCTCTGACTAAATTCATTTCCTTTTGGATAATAACGCTAACTGATTTTGGTTTCTTTTCTTTTTATTCTATGGCCGTAATGTATAGTAACTTATGCAGCCCACAGAAAATTGTTATAGCATAGTGTACTTTATGAGAACTACATTTGATCAATTAAATAAAAGAAGAATGGCATAAAAAACACTGTGCAACAGCCTGTAGATGTCTGCATTCTGCTGCCATCTAGTGGTAGAAATTACACATAGTACTCTGAAGTTATTTTAAGTTATTTGCATTAGAAATAAAGTTTCTGAATGACACAATCAAACAATGATATTGCTGTGCAAATAAAATGTAGGTCATAACAGCCAATTCAGCTGTATGCAATGGAAAACAACATTTCAGCATTTGAAATTATTTTCCTCAGAGTGCAAGTCATTTAACAGATTACATTTATACTGAGACGGCAACATACTGAAGGCATCCACATACACGACATAATCTTAAAGATAAACACATAGATAGATTCTGAGACCGATTCTGAAAGTTTGCACCTTACAAAATCTTTCAACTCTCAACACGTTTCCCAGACCAGCAGTTTCAGCTTGAATCGTGCAACTCACTCTGTCACTGTCCTCCCCAATCACAGTTCCAAGTCATCATCTTTAGCCTGGATCTGCAGCGGTGGTGATGGGGGGTGGGGTTGTCTTATAGTCCAAAAGACCAGACTTGCCCTCCATAACCATGTTGGTGATTTAAACTCCTTCGCAAATAAATCTAAATTCCTTCTTTACTCTCTGTCTTGAACTTTAAAATGCTCCCATCTTTATGGTTAGTTGTTATTGGATTTCATTTCCCAGCAGCGCAATTCCACAAATCTTTTGAGAGCTTCCCTTTAATTATTAAACTACAGCCATATACTGTGTCTTCTCAAGTATGCCCAAAGGTGGACACTTAAGACCTTTAAAGACATTTCCAGTAAATAAGCTTTGATTTGTGACAAACTACTTGAGGACTGATCCCATTGTGCTGTTAGGAGTACATTTTGAGCGACAGAGTCTGAATTCACAATTTCGTCAATCTAATTCCTTTTTACCGACCCCACTGCGACAGCATATGACTACAACGGGACCCAAACAGTTTGCTACCAGTAGACGCGCCCTGACTACGTGCGGCTCTCTGACATTCGGGACAAGCACGCTGCCTATTTAACTGGTTCACTTTTGTCACAGTGTGGCTTGGATCAGTCGCTACAGGGTGAATGCTGTCAGGCTACAGCTGTGGCCTGTGACGGGGCCTGCGGCTGCTTCCTGCGCTGATTAATCACGTTCAGAATCACGCTCTGCATTAAAGGTGAGCGTGTGTCAGGACAGGTTCACTTGAAGCCAAGTCGCTCCCCTCGCAGCTGTTCAGGCATAGCTCATTTTTTCCCCTTGCTTATATGTAGTCTTCCATAGATGGATTGCTTGTTTGTACAGCTGCCTAATTGTGCAATACTGCAGCTGCCTCAACAACTGTCTTCAAACTGGAGAATTGATCTGGGATCTGGTAATGATCGGGCTTCAATGTCTGCAGGAAAACAGCAGACATCCTCTCAGATTCTCTTGACTAAGGTTGACTTTATAGTCTGAGCCAGAGAGGATCCACATGTTCAGATCTCTGGTAGCTGAACCTTTAGAGGGTATACATACAATAAATCAATAAAAATGTCTCAGAGAATGTGCAGAAATGTGGATTCATCATCCGTACTGGGGCAAGTGAACAATTAAATAGTGCTTTTCTAATGTTTTACCTGCTTTATCATGGCATAGAATGTGGGCGTTGTCTTTTGAAAGTGGTTAAGAGTGGTTACAGGTGGCCATTATGGGGGAAGGGGAGAACAAACAAGCCACTACAGAGGTTGGTACATTTGTCCTGTGGTGGTTTGAACAGCAATCTTTCCATGAGCTCAGCAAGTTCCTCTTTTTTCAAAATTGTCCAGTGTACTAACCATACTTTTGACCCACAGTGTAAACTCTTTAAATCTCCGGTGTAATCAACCAGAAGGTGGCTGGAGATTCTTTTGTGGCACCTTCTGTATTTATTTATTGTCAGTAAATATTGTCAATAATTTAACAGTAGTCATACTGACAATGTGGATGCCTACCTAATAAATAATAAGACCCACTCATTAAAGGGCCACTCCAGTGATTTATTATTCCACTTCCATAAATTTGGGGGGATTCGTAAGAGGTAGGTTTAAAAATAATGGAATATCCTGACTTTAAATCTCTAGTACAGGTCAAGCTCCACAAACACTGGATCCTACATTTTCCATAATGCAACAAGTAATAGCTTATTGTTAGAGCCTTTCTGCCCGATAAATGCCCACATATTTTAAAACCCAGGCCCTCAGTTTGTAACGGAGGCTTTCTGTTATGACTTTGAAGACTTCCCTCCAGGACTAGAAGTGTCAAAGAGGATATGTAACGACTGTTTTCACAGGCTGGACAGAACTAACCGTGAAGGGCAAAATAACCTTTATGTGTAAAAGTGGTGGCGTGCCTTTTTGATGTGTTGATTTATATCCAATTATATGCTTAGTGACAAATTAGAACACATAGACCAGGGAATGACCCACATTTTCCATAAAGAACAAAAAGAAAAACTACAGTAATATGAGACAAATATTCAAGAAATGTCTTTGGCTTCCCAGTCTACATATAGGCTCAAGGTAACCTAGAAAAGGAGCCAAAACAGTGTGTTAAATCACTTTCACCAGTATACAGTAGCTAACTGTAATTATTTAAGCATGTTATTCAGTGAATGGTGGCTGAATGGGAAACTTTGCTCATTGCAGGTCCTGCTTTTTCGTAAAGAGGTTTTTATCTTTGTCAAAATGGTTTATTTGTATCGTTAGAATTCCTTTGTTTGTCATCCAAATAACACAATGTGATTTGTGGATTCGTCTTTCTTTTTGTTTGGATTACTGGAAATTGGATTAATGTATGATGTGCTGGAGTTCATTAAAACAATTTATGATTCGGAACTATAAAACTCAACATTCATTCAGCAACGTGTCATTGGGAAAGGATCTTCAGTTCATGCACGTCAGTGTGGTTTCATGCTCAGGCGTTAATCTAATGCTTTGAACAAGGTGTCCTTTAACTTGTCTATGGTAACCTGAATGACAGTTTTCCACTGGATCGTGGCCAGTAACAGCGTGTGGAACAAAGATACTGCAAGCACAACATGTGCAGACAATACATAATACAGCAGCATGGCTGCAGTGTAGTAAGAAAAACTGTTTATGCTTTCTGTGTTGTGTCTGAACGTACTGTGGGACACAGCCGCTAAACTGTTTAAAAAGCTCAATTGTTCAATAGACACCAGTGACATGAAATGGAGTAGCTGCCAATTGCCACACTGCCCAATTTACACCATTGTCTGCTGTTATATGCCGGCTGTTGTATAGCAATTTAAACGTTAGAAATTCGACAAAAAAATCCTACATTTGCAAAATATGTGTCAATATACGCTTTTAACAGGCAAAAGTGTGGAGCTCTAAAAACAAATTAACATTATTTCAGTTGGTCTATTTATTATCAAAATTGAAAATGTGGTTTCTGTTGCACTCTACTGTCAACTACTACAAAACAAATTTAATAAATGTGGCTAGACATTCTTTCTGAAGGTAGTAAGTTATTAAATTATGTCCAATTTAATGCAAATGATATTCAAATAATTTTACTAAACCCCTAAAGTTATAAAATGACTTGTGTGGAGAGATCCTAACTTACTATTTTGAATTATATCCTATATTTTGTTTAGAAAACATCAATAATTTAAAGCCACAATGAGTGGAATTTAATAATCTGCTCCTTTGGCGCCCTCTAGTGGAAGTATCAGAAAAGACACTGAAGCAGACTACAATGCACGCTACTAGGACAGATGTCAGGCATTTGCAAGAAGTGATGAAGAACACAATTCTGAGTAAAATCAGCTGCAAAACAGTTGCAAACAACCAATACAGCCAAAGTGGAATCATTTTTACTGTTGTAGAGTTAATGGTACTGAGTGTATCTCTGATCAGCAAGAGTCAATAGGACAAGGTGAGGAGCTGGTAGGAGCAAGGATGTGGGATCAATTCAGTATTATCTTTGATGAGATAAAGCTGCTCACTTGATAACACCATTTTCTTTAACATCTAAACCAGGATTTTTTTTTTTTATTGAATGTTTTCCTGCCTACACAAGTGTAAAGGCATTTTGTTTTGAACTTTGTGTGGAATTACTTTGTTCATGTACTTCTGCATGCTCATGTTTCCCCTGACTATGTACTATTCTTAGTATATTTTACCAAGACACAGGATCTACTGTCAGCCCACTTGGTGTTCTCTAACTAAAAGGAGCTGCAAGACACAGAAGACGACCTTAAAAATTAGAAGAAACACTATGACATGTTCGATGCACTGGATGTTTATTGTGCAGCTCCTTTCAAGATTCTCCTTCCAGGGCCTCTTGATTTCCTGTTACAGTCACAGACAGAGAGGATGGGGTATCAAAAGCAGAAGATGAACTATACAGGAGGATTAACTAGGGCTGAACTCCTTTCTGTGAATAATGGAGCACTTAAGCTTCATACACTCTGAACAAATGCTTCCTCAGTTGCCTAAACGATACTATATATGCCCAGGACACATCTGTCTTCCTTTTTAAATTGTACATTTTCATTCACAACTACAAATCCAGTCACCTCTGTTGTTTTGGAGAGTGACAAAAGTCTAAAAACATGTCTTAAAATCCCTGCAAAACTAGGGTTAAGTGGGAAAATGTTGTTTTTCTGATTTGGGTGGACTGACTTTTTAAAGAACGCCGTCTTCTGTCAACTAATATGAAGATGTGGCAAGGCAATGCATACATGCATGCAGCTTCAGTTGCATCCGCCAATTTCTTTGCCGCCTGCAAAAATGTGGTGATGAAACCTTATACTGTGTGAAATCTCAATAACTAAATTAATTTGATTGCAATTCACAGCGGGAGCTAAATGAGTGGTGGGGAATTCTTTCAGCCATCAAATCAAATTTTAGATAATCAACCAGTTTTCATCTTATTCTGATGAAAACGTATGGGAATAATCTCAGTTTATGGGTAGTTCCACTTCCACTTTGATTTATTGGTTAGAAGGAAATGAAAAAAAAGTCACTTTTTGTGTTATTGGAGGCTGAAATGCTAATTTTGAAAGTCTAATATCAGAAATGCAGTTATTTGTTCTGTTCTGAAAAGCTATTTTTATATCTAAAGACAGTTGAAATATACTGTACAAGCTTCAGGCTAGTTTTCACAAAGCAATTCAATGCTGTGATCTTAATTTGGGGTAAGTATACAAGAAACTACAGAGCATAAGAACACTCAAACTTGGCATATTCACTGTAACGCCAATTATAAATAGTGGAAAAGGAATTTTATTGGCAATGCAGGAGTGTTGAAAAATGCAGGACTGACACCACTAAACTTTACATATAGTGTGGACAAAACATGCTGTTTGACAGTAAACCAAACATAAACCCATCACAAGTTTACTTTCCTACAGTGGCCCAGCTAAAGAATGTAGCAGCACAAAGTACAATGATGACAACTGACAGCAAACACACATAAAAGACAAAAGTGCAAATAAGGGAACAGTAAACTGTAAACATGTCATCCTCTCATCAATAATGCAGCCAGTGTTACTTAAAGCTTATTAAGAATTGAGCATGACCTGTCAGTGGATTCATTTATGTGCTGTCACCTGTCTTATCTCTAACATAGATGTAATGAAGACTCACATTCTTTCTATTAAACTGGTGTGTATTTGTTTGAGCAAAGCAATAAACCAGCCGAGGCTGTGATTTACAATGATTTTAAAGTGTTATGCACTGCCTAAAGCAACTCAACCACACCCACATGAGATTTGTTGGTTAAAGCTCAAATAGAAATGATTATTGATGCTTACATTGAAACAATAATGGGCTGTAATGTGAAAGGGTTGCAAGTATTGCAAATCCCACTGAAAATTAAAAACCGCTCTGTGCAGACTTTTAGCATGTAGAAGCTCATTGTTCTCAAAGGAAACACACACAGGCGCTGTTTGACACATGTTAAAGAGGAACTCCCCCAGTTTTACACAAAGAGGTGTGTTTACTTGTCAGGCGGCATGCTACTCTGCCTGTGAGGAATTTGTTAAGTCTAAGAACATTTATATAAAAATTAAAGAAAATAAAAATGAATATCAAAAAGTCTGCGTTACAAACTTGAGGCATCGTGTTTGAAAGACAGAGGGGTTCTAATGAAAACATGCTATTGGCTGCATTATGGGAAATGTGGGATCCAGCATATTTAGAGCTAATAGGGACTATAGTCAGGATATCGCTGCCTCTATCTCTTCGATTTTGATCGTTCCATTTGCAAGTCCACCAGCTTTATAGAACTGCAATACCGAATTATTGGCGTGCCTCTTTAAAAAGACCCATGTCTTTTATTTTCTATGTAAGCCCACACATTGGCAGCATCTTGCATGCCAACGCATTGGAGTACCCACCGCCCTATTTCTCAGTGATGACACACGACAAGGCTCCATAAAAACATTTGCTACTTGGATCGGCACATCCCATCTAGAGCATCTTGGCTACTGTATTACACACCCTCTTTCTATATAGCACACCCAGTGTCTGCTATGGGCTTCAAATGACATGCGCCAGGTGACACAATGCTATGTGATGCCACCAGTGTGTGTTGCACTTCCGCCAACTATAGATTGTTTGGTAAATCAGCCAGGCCCACATTAATCGGCTGATATTAGCTTGCAACAGCTATATTTGTATTGGGGTATACACTCACCAGCCACTTCATTAGGTACACCTGTACAATGTGATGCAATCCAATACACCAGCTCTGCCATGAATTCTAATTTTACGAAGCTTATCATTTTTCAGTTTTTGTTGACACTGTGGGGAAGGTAAACACCACTGCAAACTACAACCTCAATAATAAACATGTAGTTAAATCAATACCTCTCTGACAGAATCAATTAAAACTGAACATTATTATCGTTGTAAAGGCAGAATGTATGGCGGAGCTGTTGTATTGGATCACATTATATTATACAAGTGTACCTAATGAAGTGGTCGGTGAGTGTATGTTGGCTGAAGAGTAACAAGAAATGTTTTATTTGTAGTATTTTAGAAACTATTACATAGTTTGTCCACCAGAGGGCAATGACAAGTTTATTTCTCAACTATAAAAGTTTCTGCTTAGTATATGTCTTGGTGACATTAACTAAATTTAAGGGATCTTTATCAAAAATTAATATTGGCCTATATAGTGTTATCAAATGTTTGTATTATACTCTTAAAAACCAAGTGCCAGTCGGGTTCTGTTTGGATACAGTTTGTTACTACAGAACTAAGCCTGATGTTTGTAGGGAATAGAATACATCATTTCTGAGGCGTACTATTTTGTTGTTTTTGTTAGCTTGAGAAGCGAAAATGAAAACTCTTTGTTATTTAAGTAGGGACCTGAAAAGTGAGGTTCAAAACAAAATCTCATCACCTGACAGAGTTCACGTGAATCCCCACAAGCGGCAAATGTCACTGACAGGCTTCAGACTCTAACTAGTCAAAACAAAACTGATAAGGCACACAAATAAATACAGTGTTACATGTGAAAAGTAAATGTTTAACCGTGTGCTAAGATCAAGAATTTGAAAAATAAATGTGACAGTAAAATATGTTTTTAATATATTCAATCAACTGATTTTTGGTAAATGGGAAAAAATGTTTAATTGTGTGTTGTTTTTTTTTAATCCGCTTAAATTATTTATCTTGACAGTATTACTGTTAAACAGAGTTGTGAACTTTCAGTTCATTAAAATATATAAAAACATAGCGTTTCCACTGGAGATCATCTACAGTGAAATTAGGACAAAGTGAAGGAAGTTTATAGCTTTTTTGTATTTATCTGATCATATAATAAAAAAAGTTAAGCAACAATATATACTCTCCAATCATTTCTAAGTATCACTAAGATTGAAAAATATAAAATATGGTTTAGACAGCCAGATGTCCACACCCCTACCTAATGTACAGTAATATCTGCATAAAGTAACACTAAAAATGTTGTTTACCTTCATTTCAAAGAAAACCTACAATGCATTGACCCGTTCTGGTTGTTTGTAAATGCATTTGTCACTGTGTCAACTGAAAGGTCGTGAGCTAGGCGATAACGCATTCTGCAGTCAAAGCTCATGACTCAAGACAAGGTACAGTAAGCTACAGGTTGAAGACTGATGTGTTTTATTGCACAGAATTATACAGTAATATTGTGTTTCCTGGGGAAAAGTACACTTGACAATATAATGCAATCCAATACAGGAAAACTATAAACTACTGCCTCATAATTACTAGACTCTCTCACACAATCTCAATAAAAATGGAGCATTATGAGTTTAATGAAAATGTTATTTGCAGAATTATTATGCTGTATTGTATTAAGGTGTTCATGTTTTTGGGTCAGCCCCCTAATAATAGGGTAGTTTAAGAAACAATGTTAAATGAAGGGACAGTCGCTGAGTTGCCAAGAGGCTGTGGGTGAACATGAACGGCGTCATGAAATGAAATAAATATCATTAGCAAAAATAAAAAAGCAACATGAAAAGGTGCATTTTAAATAAGAAAATGTTGTGAAGCAGTGAAACAGAGCTGAATGCGTAGTCGATTTAGTGATAAGATAGTTGACAGACAATTAATCAAAAACTATTGTGACATTCGACTAATCCTTTGAGTGAATTTTCAAGCAGAGACGCCAAACATTTGCTGGTGTCAGCTTCCAAAATGTGAGGAGTTGCTGCTTTTCTTAATGGTATATGATAGTAAACTGAATACTAGTAGTTTGGACCGTTGGCTGGACAAAACAAGCAATTTGAAAGCAATCACAATGGAATTTATTTCCTGAGATTTTATAGACAAAATGAATGATAAATTAATTGATAAAATGACAATTAAGTCAAATGGCCCAATCAAGTCACTGATGAACTAACGTTTCACAATAATCAACTGTTTTTGGAATAATTTCTCAGTGCACACTCAATTAGTTCATTTACAGCCTGTACCTTCCTGTGTGTTTTTCCTGTTTTTTTTTTTTTATTATATTTTATTTTCATTTTGGCCCAAATGGTATTCCATAGCCTTGAGATTCGACGACACGAATCTCGCGTGTTAAAAAAACACCCACAAAACGTTTAACGACTACTGCAAATGACACTAACTATGCAATAGTAAAAACCCACCAAAAACACCTTTCGCCCGCTTTGCATGTGCAAGCTGCAGGAAAATGTTCGAGTACTACCTGCAGCCCGCTCACTGTTTGCCTGCGAGTGAGCGCTTTTCGTGCGTTCAAAGTTCCCACGCAGAGCAGAGGACCACCCAGCGGCGCAGAGCGCGACGCCGATTAGCTGCGCGGAGCTCATTTGCATTAACGTCAGTAAAGGCTGTAGGTCAATCCTTGCGGGTGCTTTTATTGGATGTGCCGCTGTCAAGCAGCGCTGAAGAATTGGAAGGGCAAACGCCAGAAAAGGCAGAGAAAAGACAAACGTAAAATCAGCATTATGTAGCTCGATTCTGCCTCACCTCCGCTCTCGTCAACCGCGAATAGTCCTGCCGTCCCCGATGTCAGAGCCGAAACTTGTGGACACGGAGCGGTCTTGTATTTTGTGTTTGTTTTTTTGTAATTTTTTTTTTTTTTAGGATTATTTTTTTCCCTCTGTGTGTCTCTCTCAAGCGATTGCACTCTCCAGAGGGGGTACCTCCACATATTACAATCTGACAGCCTCTACACCCCCCCCCCCCCCTTACAGAATGAGAGAAAATCGCGAAGCCTGGTAACACTGTAGCCAATTGCACCCGGGTTTGGACCTCTTCTATCAGGCGGATCATCCTCAACAGGGCAGCGGACGCCTGAATGGAGATTGCAAGCCATCCCCCAAGATCTCCCCGCTTCTTAAATTGGTGAATTTGGGCAGATACATGGAGCGTTGTGCCGGACTGCATGACATTATGTTCTACGGAGGGTGTTTGACATCGGAGGAGCGACTGGCCAGGATAACACGCTGCAGTGTGAATATTTCAGCCTGTTGATGATGAACCGCTCAGGACTGGAGCAAAGTGTCGTGAGAGCCGGTTTATGGCCCGTGTCTTGAGCTGAAGTGGGCAAACAGATTGTTTAAGAGAGAGAGGAGAGAGAGAGAGAGAGAGAGAGAGAGAGAGGGGGGGGGGGGGGGGAAGTGATTTTGATGGAGACAGGGGGGGGAAGGAGGGGCGACAATCGAA
>CM022485.1:10119924-10140143 GCA_011952105.1 Coreoperca whiteheadi
GGGGGGGGGGGGGGGGGGGGGGGGGGGTTGGCAATTTTGGAGGGCTCGGGGGGGGGGGAGGACGACTACACATGGAACCTTGGACACAAAAAATGGATAAAACTATCGCATGAAGCTGGCGGGGGGACTGCACGGTGTGTGTGTGTGTGTGTGTGTGTGTGTGTTTTTGGCCTATTTGATAACAGTGAAGTTGAGAAAAATGAGAAAATGGTGATGTGGTACGAAGAGGAGCCGGAGTGAGGGATACAATCGTCTATGGGGATCTGAGCAGCTCCGCTTCAGAATAACGGAATCCAAGTTTTCGCGGATAAGATAGCTGCTTTGATTAAAGACCTCCAATTAACTTCATGTGAAAAGAGAGGGAGGAAATCAGCTTCCTGGTCGGGGGGTGGGGGATAGAAAGATATATTATTCATGCCTTGCGTCAGAGCAATTGGAGAACCGGCTTTGCTGTGGCCTCTATATATATGTATTTATATATATTTAAAAAAATGAAACCTTAGGAGGAAGAGTGGACCTTTTTTTTAAAAAAATAAAAGAGAGGGCGAATGACACTCGGGTAGCCTCAAAGTAAAGCACTTGCGCAAAAAGAAAACGGCTGAAGTGGGTTGAAGCATGGGCTGTGCTTCAAGTATTCATATCTCTGATAGGGTGGTCTACAACAGTGGAAAAGAGTCCGAGGATTCCCACTCACCCCAGCAGACTAATACCACTCAGCATCAAGGAAATCCTGCCTCGGGACTACCCCTAAAACCCCTGAGCTGCAAGGTGAGGGAACCTACATTCATTACATTTACAGAGACACAGGAACAAAACGTGTGTGAGAAGTGTATGTGTGTGTTACATAAAGTTGTTCTGCAAAAGGCCTTTAACTATATGATTCGTATAATACACCATACACCCATCTGTCCAAATCTTCTATCATTTTTAATGGCAATCTTTTAGAAAAGGATATACTGTAGATGTGGCAGGAGACTGGAAAGGGTGGGAAACTACAAAGCCACTCTAAATTTGACTATTCAGAACAACAGGCACAGCCGCAATATTGCAGTTTATTTAAATTTTGATAGACATTGCATTACTTTCATTTGAACTCCCTTCAAACAAACAAACCCATGCTTGACGTCACAACTTTGCTTTTTTTAAAATTTTTATTTAGAGGAACTAGGCCATGACAAGTCGTGGGGTCACAGGCCTCCACACTAACCTGAGGTACTGTTCTCTTTGTAAGAGTCGAGAGAGAGCAAACTGCTTTAGCAGTTCTCAGTCGCTTGATATGTACATGATGTGTATAATCTTACTGCTTGTGTAAGGCACTTCTATAGAACCAAAATCTTAAGCATGAAGCACTGACATCTTTTGTCAAACATGGTTCTTTTCAGTTGACACGGCTTTGGCCTCTGCTTCACCTTTCTACCAGTTGTGCTTTTCAACAGGATGCCGTCCCTTGTGGGACCTTTATCGGGGCCTAAACCTGGTGTTTCACGTATAGAATGAGACAAGTAATTCATAGAAATATTGAACTGTAAGTGTATATAAAGTGGACGGGGATATGTGAATGGAAAGTAGGGGTAGGTTGTGAGAAGGATTGAGTGACATAATAGCAAAAAAGTTTGCCATTAGTGTGTTACATCATCGCAAAAAATAAGTCCCATTTGTGTATTGGACCACAAATAATTACACTAACAGAGGATAACAAAATGTGCGGCGCCTGCTTGTATGCAGGGACTAAATAGGTGTTTCTAATCAAGATGATGATGATTCTTGGTGTTATTATTTGGCATTTGTGTATTGTGTAAGAGGTTATGCACACAAGACGAACCTGTCACTATTATTCAGATTAACAGGAAGATGTGTGTGGACGTGAGAAAGATGTAATCGTTTTAAGAAAACTCCTGGTTTCCATGTGTGATGTGCAAAAGGCCCCATCCCATTTGTAGAAAACTCTCTGAATGAAGAATAATGATGTAGGAGCCTCAATCAGTGGCACATTGATAATAACATCAACGGATGCTCGCGCTCTAATGTTTGCATGTACATCTGCAGGCGTCCGCAAACACAAAACGTCCATACAGAAAGTGTAAGCTTGTGAATTTAGTAGTGCATCTGTGTGTGTTGGTTGTCTTTCATGAGTATGTGTGGTTTTGTCTGACAGGCCGCAGGCTATTTGAGGGCCTCTGTCAAGCTGAATTTTGTGGCCAAATGTCACTGCAGGATGCAGTGAGAAGTCAGTGTGACAGATGCCCCCATGTCAAGACGCCCACTGTGCCTTTGATTGAATTAGTCCCCTTATTGAGTTTGACTAATGGTATACAAATCTTCTTCGGCTGGAATGGTTAACCCCTGTTCTGTAAGGTGTCATCTTTAACGTCCTCTGTATTTGTCCCCAGTGAGCGGCCGGGTTTAATTTTACCATAATGTCTAGAAAAGTAAGTATTAGTTGCTCTCCTCAAAAAACGCGTGTACATCAGCTTGCCGTGATGCGTGCAAAGCTCAGTGATACATGCCACTGCTGCTTGGTGTAGCTCCTTTGATTTCATCTCCCTATAAGAGACCAATCACAGCCATTGATTGGTCTGGATTTTTTGAGTGTGCACAAAATAGATTAAATAAGGCCTTTTGCAGCACATTGTTATTGCAAAAAGCGCTCATTTCACTGGGAATATATTTGGGAATAGAAACTTTGAGAGATGCCACGGTTTTATTTGAAATAGTAGAGCTGCACCAGATCCTGGTAGGTGTCAGCGGAAAGTAGACCTGAAGCGATTAGTTGATTGACAGAAACTTATTTGGCAACTTTTTTGATTACTGATTCATTTTTTAAGTCATTTTTCAAGCAATAATCCCAAACATTCTCTGGTCCCAGTTTCTTAAATGTGAGGATTCGCTGGTTTTCTATGTCCCATGTGATTGTAAACTGAAAGGGTTTTGGACTGTTGGTTGGACAAAAGAAGAAATCTGAAGATGTCAAATTGGGCTTTAGGAAATTGTGATAGTGAAAATTTTAGATTTGTCATTATTTTTTTAGACTAAATGAGGAGTAAAAAATTGGCCGCCAATGAAAATAGTTAGGTGCAGCCCTATTAGAAATTATTATACTGTAGATCTACGTCAACTCAAAGAGTTTGCATGTTCAATTATTATGTGTTTTGCTTTTAGTGTTTGTGCATTTTTGTGCCCTGGCTTGTGTCATTGGGACTCTGAAGGGAGCACACACATCCATCCTCTACAGGATGATAGTAATCCTCCACATCTACAGCTAGCAGTAGCTCCAGTAAAGTGCACACGTTTCGCATATTACAAACCTGAATTAAGCGAATTTGAAAACTGCCGTGTATCTTTGCTTACATTTATTTATTTAATTTTTTTATACTTCGAGAGAGAGAGACGGGGAGAGAACATGTGCAGGCGTCTACAGTGTAGAAAAGATTCAGCAGAAGTTTGGGAGTGTGATGTGAGTCTTCGTCAAGGGTACGTTACCATCTGGGCTGTTCTGGCGATGATAAGGCTCAAGTACAAGGTCCTGTGATAGTGGGCTTTGTGTGTGTGTGTGTGTGTGTGTGTGTGTGTGTGTGTGTGTGTGTGTGTGTGTAGGGACAACCAGACAGAGAAAGAGCTCAGCGAACACAACACCATTTATCTGGCCTTGCCTTTTCCAGTCTGATTGCCCCCACTCAAGGAAATCAAGTAGCTCTCCCCCCTGAGCAGCAAATGTTGAATCAGTTTTACCGTTACCTCATACCATAAATGGAAAAGGGCAATAAAAGGTGCTAAGCTTCTAAGTATCTGGAGAGTAATACCATCTTGCTTGCTGCCTGATTCCAGCTTCTGCATGTATTAATATAAGTGGTGGAATCACTCAGCCATACCTCAGACTTCCCCCATTAAAACCCTCCTATCCCCAGAAGTGACAAGGCACACAAGGTTGCTTTTCTAAACTAAAGCCTCAGTTGGGGAACACTTAACTGTTGCTAACTCGCCGCACGGAACTGAAAAAGCCGCTGAACCGAACACTTCATGTGATGCGTCTAACTCTGAGAGAGCGTGTAGAAAGATATGATACACCGCTGACCTGGGCAGCCTCTCTCTATTTGTCAGTTTTCTCTCTCACTGTTTTTGTGTGTGCTCTCTGGTCAGTAGTGTGTGTGTGTGTGTGTGTGTGTGTGTGTTTTGTCAAGTTAAGTTGAGAGTCATTGGGTAATTTATTCCAGAGGAGGGCAAAGGCTCAGCATGGTGATGAATTATTCCACTGTACTTTTTCTGCTAGCTGAGAGGAGAGAGACTGATATTGGCGCTCTCTCTCTCTCTCTCTCTCTCACTTTCTTTCATTTGGCTATCAAACTTTCGGTGCTCTTGCCCCTGTCTGTTGCTCTCGCTCTATAAAAACTTTTGTTCTTAGATATTACTCTCTCCACCTGACTGCTAGCTGTTTTTGTCGTCACAATTGCATATATGATTTAATACACAGTGGGAGCAGTCTCCCTCTTTGCACCCATAGAAATGCTAACGTTCATTTGACTTCAATGGCCCTGCTGTTGTCTTTGTCTTTACAGCTGCTGATTGGATCAAGTGATGGACTATGCTTATCTATGTCTATCAAGGATGTCATGTGTACATGTACAATGGTCTTTTATAGCTCAGAGCATGGCACTAACCTCTGGCATGCTGCCGTAATTAGCAGTTTGATTCCCACTGGGGCAATGGTTTGCTGCTTTAAGGCACTAGGGACAAAAATATCCACCCAAATGGCACATGTATGTTAAAGGAATAGTTTGACCTTTAGCTTTTTTTTTTTTGCATTTCATATCTGTACACTAAGCATTATTTTTTTCCCCACTCGATTTGCATCAAGTCCAGCCGTACTGTGCTGTGATTGGCTAGTACTCGTTACTTTGACGCGACCTTGTGATTGGATGCTAGCTGTGAGCGCAGCTGTGCCCCTTGGATGATCCTAGGTGTTCCCTCGCCTCGTGACCTATTGCATTCATTTAGGAGATAGGAAAGATCTGATTAGTTAATTTACCACACTGACATTAATTCTTCTGAGGTGCGTACATTAAGATAATAAGCGTGTTAATCTTTGAGCTTAAGAGGTGCTGGTACGTGGATTTTGTTAACTTTACACAGAGCCAGGCTAGCTGTTTTCCCCTGTTTCCATTCTTTATGCTAAGCTAAGCTAACTGGCCGCTGGCTATAGCTTCATATTTAACAGACAGACATGAGCGTGGTATCGGTCTTCTAATCGAAATCCTGGCAACAACATGAATACGTGTAGTTTCCAAAATGTCGAGCTATTCCTTTAAGACTGAAAAATTTAAAATCTATTTCTACAGTAATTGTAGGATTTGTCCTACTTTCTAAATGCACTGACATCAAAAGAAACTTCGCAAACCACTTGAGCAAAGCCTTTAAATGTGACTTTAGCTGTTCCTTATGTTTTATTTAAACAAAACATCAGCTGCAGTGTGACCCTGTGTTTCCTTTCCTGTCTGGAGTGTCTGCAGAAGCAGTAAGCGGGTAATATTTTACTTTTTTTGCCACGTCATTTATCTCCACTGACACATGAGCAGAAGGAGCTGAGAGGAAGCGAGATGGGGCCCATGGAGCATCCATAGTCCACTGATTTATGTGTTGGCATTTCTTAAGCTTGTCACCCTAGAAGATGTTTGTATATAGCAGGACATGTCCGAGAGGTTGGGGTAAAACATGTTACTACAGTATTTATACATTTTCTTCCCTAAGACTGGTCTATTCTTGAGCATTAAGGATCTCCAATACTATGACACCAAGTCTCCCACTGCTGACAGCTTGAATGTTGATCCTTTGTAGAAATCAAATTAGGATAATATAATAAATCCCTTTGTCACCATGAGTGTAGATGTACAGGGTCTCTTCGTCTCCGAGACCTTGGTCACTCATGAGGTGTCATTTGGGTGCATGTCCTTATGAAACAGAACCTCCCATTGTTTTTGAAATAGTCTTAACAAAATAAGGCCACATTCAAAGCTGGTTCTGCTCCCCCTCCAGGTTAAGAATTTAGTATCATAAGGTCAGCATGTGATAGTTTCATGAGATTATGGAAATGGTGTTCTTCCAAAACAAGGCACTACAAGTGTTTACTTTGTAGCAGCGCTCTCTGTTCTCTTTCAGAAGCTCACAGGAATGTAGATGTGAGTGGGCCCAGGTCCACTGGTGGCCTTTTGAGCTCCTCTGTGTCTCTCCCAGTTTTTAGGCTCCTCTAAGCTGTGAGCATCTGCAGAGGTTGTGCTACTGACGTGTATTTCAATATGTCTTTCTACTCCATGCTTTTAGGCTTTTAGGGCTGTATAGACTGGAGATTGTCTGTGTGAGGAAGAGTGCTGAAGTGGACATTAGGTGATCTTTTATAGAAAACAGTCATGTGTCAAAGGCCCTCTAGGTGTGCAGTTCTTCTGAGTTTTCTTTAGTCTGTTGACCTGGAGTGTCTTGCAAACATCGCTACTATCACTGTTGAAGTAGCATGTTGATCAAATCAGTCAGTCACTTCATTTGTCCCCAAAGGGAAATTAGTAGTGCAGCAGTGAAACAGAAACACAAGATTAAAAAAAAAAAAAAAAAAAAACCCCACAAAACACCACAAACGTAAGAATGAGTTAAATTATGAATAAAAATATATCACAAAAATATTTCAAATTTGGGTGCTCATGTGACCTTTTCCTCGCATAATTTAGTTAACAGATGGCAGAGTGGATGACAGATTTTTACTTTTTTTTTGTCATTGTTAGTTTTTGCTGTAACGTTTTCATGAAACTTGAAACCTCTGATGTAACTTTTTCATGCGACACAGCGCCCATCCCAAATAAATTCTGTAGCTGCAACGAATGGGGAGAGCTCTAGTCTCGGAGGAAAACAAATTAATTTCATGAAGCTTAGACTCAAGATCAAAAATTATCCGCACGACATACCAGATGGTCAGCGAATGTTAAAATTTGGCCAGAAATGTAATTTCCTGGCATACTGTGTACTTTATTTTTACACCCTTGGGAAGCAGACTAAATAGTCATAAAGAGAACGGTCAAAAGGCAATTAAAGGAATAGTTTGACATTTTGGGCACACCTACCAGCTCACCAATGAACACATTTGGTTTTTTTTGTATAATCCATACAAAAACCAAAGTGTAAAATCATCAAGCTGTGGTTCTATGGGGGTTTAGGTGCCGGGTTATTTCTTGGACGTGCGCAGTGACTCCCTGGAATCTTGAGGTTGCCTCCATAAAACCTGAAAGTTTTTTTTTAAAATTTTTTTTACAGATTAACAAAAACAAGCTAGAAAACGTCTTAACGAGCGAGCTTGAGAGGTGCTTCTCGGCTGATTTTGTTGCCTTTGGACTGAGCAAGGCTAGCTGTTTTCCCCCTGTTTCCAGTTTTTATGCTAAGCTAAGCTAACCAGCTGCTGCTGTAGTTTCATCTTCTTCACATTTCCCTAAAATGTTGTTCTATTCCTAAAAGATGGAGTCATACCAGTCCATATATAATTTAATATATGCGTTTGCTCAATTTGTGTGCTATATATTCACGTTTAATTACCATGTTTCCCATTGTCTCGTTGAATTTCGGTGATCTATTTGCTTCTCTTCTCTTTAGCCTTTGGCAGTCTCCGGGTCTCTTTGGTCTGTTTGTGGCACCACAACTATTTACTGCCATTATTTCAATGTTTTTTTGTTTTTCATGTGAATGCACCCTTTAGATACTATAGTGATGTCATGTGCATACCCTCTATACTAAGATCCCTGAGGTCTTAATCCCACACCTTAGAGTGAGTACACCATGTACAAAACGCACCATCATTGTTCCTCCAAAGGAAGAGTTCATCTGAGAGTCTTCTCTCTTGCTTAGTGTCACAGTGTCAGTGTCCATAGGCATGTTTTTAATCTCTTTTGGCGATTGTGGACTGCTGTAACCATGCACAACACGTCATGTTAACACTGCTAACAGCCATTTTAACAACATCTGGTTACTTGAGTATTTTGGCCAAATTCATGCTCCGACACCCAACTGTGCTTGTAGCCAGAATAAACTGAAGAACGGTTGTGTACAGTACGGTATGTTGAAAGATTGTTCCTGGGGAAAGATTTACAAAGCACCAAAAATTGGTAGTTTTAGTATTAAATTAGGAACCTGATGGGTATTTCACTGCAAAATTTGGCAGTTGATCTGAAACTATTTTAGAATCAAAATGCTCCCGAGACTTTGACTTCATTTTACTGCCGTTCTTCACTAAAGAAGCGTTGCGCAGACAAGAGCCTCAGTGGATTTCAGTGAACAGGCCTGCAGCTTATTGGCTGTAGTAAACACGCAAGACACTCATTCACCTGCTGAACACCGCATTAAGCCAGCAGTGCTTGTCTCCTTCCTTGTTTTAATGGAAACAGCTATGACGCAAAACTCTCTGGAGTGTGTCCTGCCTTTTGCTCTGAAGATATACTGTACCCTCAGTCGATCTATCCCTTACAATTTTTACTGGGCAGAGCGTAGATGGTGCACGTTGTTTTTGTAGTGCGAGGTGTGTGGTTGCAAGACACATTTTGGGGTCAATACAATAATTCAGTCAACGCGCAACTCCCATTTTGGCCATTATACTAAACAATAACAAATTTAGTCTGGTCAGTTGCCCCTCTTGGTCACTTTTATGAGTTTTTGCAAGTTTGACGTTGCTCCTGCAAAGATCAGGCTTCACCATATGCAAAAGAAAATATCATCGGGATACTTAACTGTAACAGAACTGTAATACTCCAAACCCACCTGGCCGTGACATGCAGATGAATTTTGCGGCTAAGATGCAGAAACAGGAAGTAAGCCTGTCTGCATTGCTCAGCTCAATTGTGATCACAAATTCTCTTTTAGACATTCAAGTCTAAATGTATACATGTATCTATTGCCCTGTAAAAATTGGTCTTTGATATATCAAAAGCACCTTTTCTCCACTGAGATTCATCCAGGTCAAGGTGAGTATATCAAATATAATCTGGTCAGTTGAAGCCATTGAAAATAAAATACAAAATTTTTGCTTCTTCTACTGAGTTATATTTACTTTGTTAAAAGCGCCATCTTTAACATGGCTTTTATTATCGTTATTCAGGAGGATTTTATTACTCTATATAATTTGGCCTTGACTTTAAAGTTGACTCAAAGCAGATGATGCTACTTCAGTCAAAATTCGGCCTGTTGTTTTGAAAATTGTTCACAATTCTAGTGTTCCACTTCTGCAATCGGTGTGTAAGTGTGAGTGTGACTGGGTGAATGAGAGGCAATATTGTGAAGCTCTTTGTTCCGGTAAGGTAGTAACGTGCTATATAAATGCAGTCCATTTACTATTATCACGGTACATCGTTTCTTAACAGTTGGCAAATATGTTCATCACTTTCTTTTCAGCCAGTTGCAGTTGTTGTTTCCAACCACATTCATTCATTGCATGTGGTGTGATATGTGGAGAAGCAAACATATAATCTAGATGGCATTTTGGAAGCCATACGAGAGCAGGAAATGTTTCAATTTCACACACAAATGTTTCAGTACACACACGCCCAATAGAAAATAATTGACGTGTACATGTAAAACAATGACAGACCGCTGAACATACGTATCATTTTCTAATTGTAGTAAATCAATAGTTTAAACATTCTTGCACATCAAAAGCACCTGTCATTTATTATACCTGTTGTACCTGCACGATTACATTCCTCACAGATCATCTGTTTTAACTCTGTGCAGTGTGACCAGAATAGCAGCTTGTCACCATATGAAATATTATGCATCATAAAAATAATGTATTCTTTTTAACCACGGGAATTTAGTTAAAGTAATTTCTGCACATAAACAGCTTCCACATAATCTTTCTGGGCTAATGAATCCATAAACAGTGAATGTGAGGCCTTAAATTCTGTTTTGTCAGAGGTTGTGTGGTATTTTTTTATTCTCCAGTTTTTTTTTTCATTGAATCCATATTGAGTGTTTTCATATCAATGCTACATCATATCACTCTCTACTTACTGTCAATCATCTGAGACCCACAGGAAAATTGGAAGCCTTTGCCAGAAAATAATCCCTCGAAATCACGTCTCCTCACAAACTGTCTTATTACATTCGTGTCCTCTTATTCAGTATTTAATTAAAAGTTAAATTTGAGATCATAGTTTGTATTTTAAAATGTAGAAAAAAACACTGGGTATGGGGAAATGATTATGAAAAGGTTCATTAGATGTAGTAAATGGGCTTTAAATCAAAATGGCATGGTATAAACCAGCAAGCCAGTATGTCCATAAACATCAAATAAGATAGAATAGATAGATTCTATAGATAAAGATAGAATTACAATCATTGTAATTCAACATTTTCTAATGCTCAGTTTACATCAGTATTGATTTTATGTGATTTTATTTTCTAGCAATTAAGTTCGGCCTTTGTTAATAACCTCTTAAAGAAAACTCAGTATGGAAGCAGAAAGAGGCCGAAAGGATTGGAATCTTATATAATCAGTATAGAAATAATCTGTCTGAATCCATGTGGTTTGAATTTCCATTTTGGAATTTCAAGAAGGTAATTTCAAGTTGTGCATAAACAAACATTTTGATAATACAGCAGGATATTTAGCAAAGCAATCTGGGCTTTATGTCTGCGTGTGTAATGGCATGCAGTCATCAAATCACCATTCAGTGTGTGCGTGTGCATGTGACTGTGTGTGTTTAAATCAAGTATAGTTCGTGTGCCAAGCCCGGTGCTCCAGCTCGTGTCACTCACTGATCCCTCATGCAACGGTGACATCAGTGCTCCTGTTTTAGCAGGTGAAGAGGAGGGGGAGTCGGGTGATTATCTAATGCTCTCGCAGACATCTGAAAAGCCCTGGAGAATCGCTTCTGATATTTTCAAAAACATCTAAGCTGTTGCGGAGACGTGGAGCCACGCAGAGTTTCAGATCGAGCAGGGGTGGTGTGGCTGCCATGGGCGTATTACTAATTCTAATCCTTTCTTTGGGCCACAGGGATAGTGAGGTAATTAAGATTGTACAATTGGGTATGGCTCTGACAACAAGGTTACTGTAGACCAATTATCTCTTATTCAGGCTAGACAGTCTTCTTGTGTAGCTTGTTGTTTGTACTCTGCTTGTCTTGTTGTCATGTATATGGCTGGACTGAGAAGGAGGAGTGGCTGACTGCAATGGAAAGTTTCCTGGTAAGATTACAGTACACTGTAGTGTCACTCGACCAGGCAATGCCCCACCTTAGACTTCCCAAGCCCCTTTAGCTTGTCCTTCTGCTTTATTGGCCTTTGACCGTACCTGGATTGAGCTGAGAGAGGAAGGAGAATGCAGATTACGCGTGCCTGATCTACAGCTGCCCATGGTTCACAGTGCAAAGTGCACAGTGACACTTGGATGGCAGGCAAAGAAGAAGTAGAAGAAGCTTTAAGATTTTTAGTTTATAAATGCAGGGGGACACAGTGGAAGAAAAATACAAAGATATGATCATAAGTATTCTTTATGTGTGTGTTTACTATACAGGAAAATTAGGGTAATTTTTGCGATGAGTAGGTGTGAATGAAAGGGGAAGCGAAACAGTAACAGTGGTGTTGAAGGAGGCTGCTGGGGGCAGAGGATGAGGTTTTAGTAAGGGGCTGCCCCAGAGTCCTGGATGGCTTAGGATTGTCCAGGTCTTATGGGGATTTCAGGGTAATCTGGATAAGGACAGAAATACCTTGAAGGTGAAGACTGGAGAAAGTGCTCAGCTTCTCGTGGATCTGCTGTCTGTCTTTAATTGATTTACGCACACTTTTGGTAGGTACAGAGGTCATCATCTACAAACATCCTTTAAAGCGGCACGCCATCAAATTTACACATGAAGTTCAGTTTGCTCGTGATGAGCTGTACTACACAGCCTGTAAAAACAGGTTATTTGTTTGAAAGTTTTGTTTGAAGTTTGAAAATTACCCTGATGATGTCATCAGTTTTTTGGGGGGATTTAAGACTTTAAATTTCTAACAGAAAGCCTGCGCTACAAACTGAATGTGGGGGAGTTAAAAGAAGTTGCATTTAAGAAGCAGGGAAGGTCTAATGAAATACACTATTGCATCATGGGAAATGTAGGATGCAATGTTTTGGGAGCTTGACCAATACTTGGGGTCAAAAGTAAGGATATCGGCCTCTGCTGCTTTCGTTTTGACTGTCTTTTTTTATCTGTCCCTTACAGCTCCCCTAACTTTAAGGCAGTGCAATAATAAATGGTTGCATTATCCCTTTAACCAGGCGAGCTTGCTGCCGTGTAGTTTGTAGATGCTGGCTTTCATCACCAGGCTCAGGAGATCTCATACTAAGATTTGAAAGTTGGATTTTGCTCATATTGCTGTTGGATTCTCAAAAGAATAATAAAAATGGCCCGGGTCATGCTGAGATCACAGTTTGGACACACTCCAGCTACAATGTTCATACAAGTAATTTGAAAAGCTGAAGAGGGAAATAGGGGGGCACAAACTGAGATACATACAACCACAAGAGGTGGATAAAAGTCAAGAACATAGGGCGACATCATCTCATTAGAATCTGATCTGTCTTTTGATTTGAAACCTCAGAAATCCCAGCCTTGGTTTATCAGTGTCACAGTGCGGCAGTTAGCTTATATGTAGCTAGCAGCCTCATGTATTTCTCTCCATGTTTAATGAGTGCATCTCTCTCCTGCTCCTGCTCTTCTTCTTATATCCCTGTAGGCCGGTGTATGAGGGCTCTGAGCACAGTCTCTAACTCTGTGGGGAGGCATGGCCTGCCGGCAGGAACTGCTCCGCTGCCAGGCCTCAGTTACTCTCCTTGGCACAGTGACGCACAGATCACATACACACTTGCGCCACTATGGACCCGGGGTATATGCACGCATGCCCAGGTAGCGTCACGAGCTGAGGGAGCACAGCATGTTCTCAGATTTCACATACTTGTGTGTGTTATTTTAATATAAACAGACTATACAGATTGTCTTTGTTGGAGCAGAATAAAAGGTTGCGTGCTGGTGTGCTGTACTCTCAGTGTTCTTGTGTACAGTATGTCTGATGGCTTGTGTGTGACATCTGAGGCGACGCTTGCAAGGTGTGGAACACCAGCGAGAAACAGGGACAGGTCACCAAGGATGAAGTAACCCATCCATTTTCTGAAAACTCTGTATTTTTAAACCATGGACGTCATTCAAGGGCATTTGGGACTGAATTCCAGGACAAGTTCTATCTCCTGTGAGTTACTCGGTGTCTTCCCTCTCTGCCTGTGTGTGTGTGTGTGTGTGGGTGTGTGTACGCATTCCCGTATGCTTGTATGCTTGAATTTCCGCACTATCTGGTGAGGTCGGAGAGATTACACTGCTGACAGAATAAAGGTCAGGGCGTACTCTGGAAGCACTGCTCGAAAAACAGTGACTGTGCATGTGTGTGCACTTTCATGCGTGACTGATTATAAACCTCTGTATTTGGGACATCACAGGGCAGAGGTGTGCATCAGTAGCTTATAATAGTTCACTACATTGAGTATAAGAAAGAGCACCTCCGCTTGATCTGTTTCTCTCTTTTATTGTGTTTTTGTTCTTTAAAGTCGATGAGCGTGTTCTTGGGTCAAGCTACAGTTATGTTTAACATTATTTTTAGAACCACCTTCTCTACAGAGTTAGCTACAATAAGTGGCAGCTACATGTATAGCCAGCATATAGCCTTGTAATCAACATTTTACATCATATCTGTATGCTACTAATCTCTAGCAATGCAGTCTTATGACAGTATGGTGCTCATTAGAGTGATAGGTGGCCGTGAATCATGTATCTTTTAAATCCTTTCTAGTAGTGATGTATTAATATAGGTTGATGCCAGAGCTTAAGTCAGCAGCTGCTGGCTTCTTGAGGTAACACTACACACCATGAACAAAATTTACTGTCACTTTCCTCTGTGCAATATTAATTTGGCAAAATGCAAATAATCCTGGAAATCCTAACATAGCCGTAATGATTCTCTCAGGCACCTCCAAAGGAAAAGTGGCCCACACTGTGCTCAGCATAAAGCCACATTTTTCAGTTTTTTTTAACATTGCAAGCTTTTGTTATGATAGGAAGGCCGCAGTTGGGCAAAATGCTTAAGATCGTTGGTAATTTAAACATGTGACTAAATGTGTTATTATGCTAGCCTTACTATCTACATGGTGGACATGCTCTATATGGGACCTCAGTGGGTTCATGTATCTCAGTGTTCAGTTACCATTTGGGATTTTGGGCATGGCTGGCTTGATGATATTATTTATTCTTATTTCAAAACGTTCTATCTCTGCTTTAGATCACTGATCTCTTTGTCATGATGCCCAGTGGGAACCTCCCAGCCCTGAAAAGTGGTCCCATGTTTTGTGATCTTTCCCAAGATTAATTTAATGGCCTTTTTTTCCCTGTGAAAGATTTTCTCTTTTAGTTCATTTGCCCCAGGGGGTTGTCTTCATCAGCAATTGTTTATGTGATCTGATCTGTCGTCTTCTTTTTTTTCTATAAAGCAATTTGCAAACTCTGGTTTAAAAAAACAAAAAAAACAAGTTATTAAACGCACCACATTTAACTGTAGGCATTTGTGTATATTATTATAAACATCCTCTTAAAATATCTGCAACGGTGACATTTGATAGAACAAAGTGATGGGGAATAAAGAGTAGTAGTAAGAATAATAAATGAAATGCAGATCAAATTAGGGCTGAAAGAATTAGTTGATTAGTCGATTGACAGAAAATAAGTAGACAATTTTGATTGATTGAAGTCATGTTTTCCAGGCAAATAGATTAACAGCCACGTTCCCTGCCTCTTAAAATATGAGCATTTGCTACTTTACTTTGATTTATATAATTGTAAATTGATTTTCTTTTAGGACTGTTGGTCACCCAAAACAAGTTATTGATTTACGTTTTTTTCTCTGATTTCTGAAGTTTATTAATCAATTAATCGTAAGAAAGATAACCGATTAATCAATAATGGGAATAGTCGTTAACTGCAGCCCCAGCCCCAGAGTTATTTGTTTTGTAGATAAAGAAAACTTATACATAGGAATGTGCCAATAATAAAGATTACAAACGTTAAAGGAGTAAAGAGAGCAAAAGATAAAATATAGATGAGTTAATTTGAAATGTATACTTATTTGCTGTAGCCAATTATTCTATCCTGTCATGTGAACACAGTTGAACAATTGTCATAGAAAGTGAAAGGAGGCAAGTTTTTCATCGCATCACAGCAAATAACTAGAAAAAAAACACTGGGCGATATTACATGAATAAAACAACAAACCAATCTAGTTTTACACTTTAAAAATATAATTTACTTTAGAGCATGTTCTTGACAGGACATTTTAGTCTTTGTTCCAGGAGGTTGGTCTTTCCTCTGTAGTGCGTTCCACCAGACTGAGAGAGAGAGATAGAGATAGAAATACAGAGAAAGCGAGGATGTTCTGGGACAAACTGATCCACAGTGGCCTAGTTTCCCTCAGCCATGCCAGTGACTCAACTAAAGTCTTCTGCCTGGCTGACTGTGGGCTTGGTCACCATGGATAAGACATGTGGACAGAGCCAGAATACACACGGTTGCAGTTATTTTTCTAAACGGATGAACTGCAATTACATTAACACATAATTGCAGTTCATTGGGGGAGGCTGTGTTTATTTTTTTTCACTCAGGAGTCTTTTTACTGCTCTTTGTCTACAGTATTAAAGCAATGAAGCATAATGAAACCAGATAGAAATATTGGATTATTGGAAAATCATATTACATGTTTTATATAGCCTTTTTAATACATTGTTGTCATCTGTGCATTAGGTCGTGTCAGGTCAAGCTAGATTGATTTCCAAACTGCTTTTAAACGCACAGTTTTATCCCAAAGTGCTTTTAAGAAAGACACAGATGCATGTGCTGCACATCAGGATACACAAGAATATGATAGGAAAGAGATAAAACGTGTACTTAACAAACTCCAGGTAATGGGGACAGAGAGTTTTTGTGTGTGAAGCCCTGCGTGTAGATGAATGAGTGGGTCTGAGAGCTATGGAAATCAGTGTGCAGGGAAATAAAGGGAAGACGATGAAGGAAAAGGAAGTGGTGGTAACGTGGGAAGATGTATTAGTGTCTTGACTTCTGGAGGTTGGGCTTAATCGTTGACGTGTGCGATTCCTACAGCACCCGTGTACTGAAGTAATGATTTTATACATTCATTTTTACATTTGGATTAAATAAATTCCATTGCTGGCCCTAAATAAGAAATGAATTTGATTGTTTTGAAAAGTAAGTAGTAATATGAAATCCCTGCTGAGAGATTACAAAAAAATACAAACACATTCAGCTCTCAATTCTAGCACATAATCATAACTTTGTCACTTGGTCATCATTTGCTTCACACTGGGCCCAGAACCAAAGCGAGTCTGAAGATGATGAAATAATGGTGCATCTGATTAGTTCAGAAAATCAACAACTCACATTCTTTTGTTTTTTAAAAGTTAAACCAGAGGCACCGTCTCATCAGCCTCAGTTTTTATATCCATCTATGCATTTTCTACACCACCATGGTGTGTCCGAAATTGCTCTCTATTAACACGCTATATAGTCCTCTACATGAAACCCCCTATGTAGTGAGTGGTGAGTAGGGAATGATTTCGGACACAGCCATGGTTGTGCTTGATAGAGGTAGGCTATAACCTATCGCAGCTTGCATTGGGAGAAAGGCACGGAAACACCCTGGAGAGGGTATACCCCACCTTTCTATCCCATACCTTTCAGATCGGTTATATGTCATCGACTCAATGTTTATTTGAAGTGATTTTAACATGTTGCGTATCTCTATCAATCATACAGTGGGTGTTTTTGCAATAAAAGACAAAGTGATCTTAGAAATGTTTAGGTTTAGGTCTGCTTGGTATATTATTTTTCCTTTTTTTTCCCCAGTAGGTTTGGTCAGGGATATGTTTGCTTTTAGCTATCTTTTTTGACTTTGAGGCGTGTCCTGTGCAGTTGTCCTTATTTAGATGGTTGTTTATTGGTTATTGTGACAGCAAATATACTAAAATGTCAACCTTGTAATCCTATTTTCGTGTTTGTTTCTTTCTTGAACAGCAAATATGTGGATCTTTATGTGGATGTTTTTTAACATAATATATTCTATATATCGTCATCGCCTGTGAAAACCATGTATCTCCAAAACCATCAAATTTTCAAGAGCCAAGAAAAACTGACCTGTTTTCAGCTTTTATGGGGCATTTTTCCTAATTATCCACTGAGTTTTTAAATGGTTTATTTATCTTGAGAAGTAGGAGAATTTTCTCAACCAACAAAGGAACACTTAATCATTCAGTTTATCTGAAAAAAGGATCTATGGACCGCAAATGTAAGTGGCCACACATGAAAGTGAATTATATTCTTTGAGGTAACACACACAGCATGAGCCGCTAGCACTACTATCTGAGTGGCTCAGCGTGTGGTGAGCCTGATGTGTCACTGTGCCATTTAGCCCATCACTTAGCTCAGTGTGTGTGAGAGTTAGTGTGTCTGACTGTCTGTCTGCCTGTCTGGTACATAGTGTGCATCCACACCTGTGGCTGGGACTGCTCCCCTTAATCAGATCTAATGAAGAACATTGATTCATCTCCATTTGATTCACACTTTTAGACAGGAACACATATACACGTACGAAAACACACCCAAGACACCCCCACTAGTTGTGCAACCCCACCAACACTCTGATTCCTCCTAAGGAAGAAATGCTGATTTCGTCTAAAGTTGTTGTAGTGGTATCAGCTCTGCATATAATACTCCACTTAACCACATATGGAGAAGTTTTAAGGAGGGACAGTGTGACGTTGGGGAACTGAGGAAGAAGCGGTGTCAGCGAGTGGGAGGGAGAGAGAGCATGTTAGCCGGAGAGAGCTGTGTCAAAGCGAGGGATCTGGAGATTGTTAGTGAATGGAGCAGCCATGCACGTTTTCCTAAGAAGCACGAGCACGGCAGGCATCCCAAGATTCCATGCATCCTGGTCCCAGCACTAGGGTGGAGGAAGCTGTTTACTCTTTCTATCTCTCACTGCTGACGTCGGCGCACCGAACAATGTCATCCAATTTCCTGTTTTTCACTTTAGTGGAAAGCCACTCTCGCAGTGTGAATGGTGTAGTGTGTGTGTGTGTGTGTGTGTGTCTTTCTATGAGTGTGAGACAGAAAAGCTGGTGGGCTGGAGGAGAGTAGAAGGAGGAGGAGATCTATAGGGCCGGATACACTGGGAGCAGGATATGGGGTCAGAGGCAACTCCACTATGTAAATACATTAGGTGTATTGAATGAGAGTAGCAGGAGACTGCAGACTGTCCTGAATGCTGCTCAAGATGACTGTGGACACCTAGCAGCTCTGATGTGGTCAGATCGGCCTGAACAAGGAGGAAAGGTGTCATATCACATGACCTAAGACAGTTTGAAGCTGTCAGCCTGGAAACGGTCACCTCACAGTGAGAGACTGACTTTTGAGGTTATTTTATTAAATCACGCTCGAGCTTTTGATTTTGAATTCCAATGTCTGGGGCCCCTTAAAGGGCCCAAGGTCTCCAGGTTCCCTGTTTGGCTATTGGTCTGTTGTAATTAGATTTAGGGATTTAGTTGTTAACCGGATACGTTGGCTCAGTATCAATACAGGTACTGACCTTATTAAACGGCTCTTGGTTTTTTGTCGATGATGTGACCGATTCACCTTTTATTTATTTATATATAATTTATATAATAATATTCTCTGAGTAGAGGTGTTGAATTTAGAAGAGAAAAGGTTTGCCTGTTGCACCCTAAACTAGATCAACTGTACATTTGCTTGGCATTACTGTATACTCTACCTAAGCTAAATAAAAACGGCAATAATAAGGGCCCTAAAGGTTAGGTTAGGTTAGGTTTTTTCAAGTCTCACTTTACTTACTTTTTAAATAAATTTATAGAAATTATTTTTGTTTCTAGACAGAAACATGTAAAGCTATCCTTTAAGACAACACCTGCATTGTTATCAAAGTTAAATTCTAAATATATGTTACCACAAACTAATTACAAACTACATGTATACACTAAGTTGCCAGTTTATTAGGTACAGCTGGGCAAAACTAATGCAGTCTAATACAACAGCCCTGCAATAAATTCCTACCTTTATGGAGGTTATAATGTTTTGTTGAAACAGTTTTGATTAAACATCATTTTGGAGGCTGTAGTTTGTGGTGCTTTTGAATAGTAATGCGATATATTGACAGGCGTTCCTATTATTTACTCTACCCTCTTGATATAAATGAGTTGGACATAATATTAAAAACATTTGAGCACGATGCAACATAATTTAACAGCACCACAAACTACATCCTCCAAAGTGACCATAAAGTTAAGTCAACACCTCTCTAAAACGGGTCCATACAAAAACTGTACAATATAACCTTCCTGAAGGTAGGATGCATTGCAGGACTGTTGCATTAGACTGCATTTGTTTTTAGCTAGGTGTCCTAATAAACTGGCAACTGACTGTATGTACACATTGCACAGAGGTTAAGAGAAGCGGAGAGGTAAATAAGGGCCCACAGTTAATTTTTTCCCCCGGGGGTCTGGGAGGGGTAATTTGGCCCTGGAAGCTTGGAATTTTAGATATTACAAATGCAGTAGGCTTGCCCAGTATGGTTGAAATCATTAAAGTTAATATTTTCCAATATCTGTATATATCACGATATGGCAAATGTATGCAAAATCACACATAAAAAGTCAAAGCAATAAACTTTGTTCCACAGGAGACCAAACTCTTCAAACAAAAGACTTCAACAATTCACTTGCTCTTAATCATTAATCGGGCAACAGAAATTAGTAGAATGATAACATGAAAAAACATTATCATCATGATACTGTATGGTCTGCATCCCCTCTTGCTGTCCGCTTTTACTTCTCTGAAGTCAATCAACGAAAACTGTAATCACAAACAAAGTATTATTTATTAACATTTATTAATCAGAGCATTCACAATAATCACTCAAAATCAGCATAGAAACAACAGGGACAGTTTGCTAACTGACAACCTGGCTAACATTAGCTACATTACTTGCTCTGTCGTAGTTTGCTCTATTTCATGGCATTTTTAATGGTATTGGATTTCTCCAAAATCGCACACCCCACCCCTTTTTTTTTTTTTTTTTTTTTTTTTTTTTATTTTAAA
>CM022485.1:10140168-10155245 GCA_011952105.1 Coreoperca whiteheadi
TTTTTTTTTTTTTTTATATTTTTAGAAAATCTCCCCCCCTTTTTTTTTTTTTTTTTTTTTTTTTTTTTTTAACTAGAAAATTATGAGTCAAGACCAACTACAAGGACCAGAATGCATTGCATTCAACTCTATTCAAAGTGTTTGCACTGGGGCACAACTGCATCTGCACTATGACCTGCTGCTCAACAAACTTGTCATCTGACTAACAATTGGCCCTGTGCACGGAGAGAGAGATCCCCCAGTGTGACTGGTACAACACAGCAGCATATAGCTAGAGGGCGGGACGTGGATTACGTAGGCATACACACCATGTCCGCACTCCTCGCCCGCCTGGCCTACATGCTCACTCACTTCCCCTGCTTTGTTTGCCTCTGGTTGAGTGCCAGCGTGATGTTTGCGAGATGCAAATGCTTGGTTGAGTGATTCATTGCAGTGTGTGTACTGTACAAGAGAAGTATGTTGCCCGAAGAGGTTGGCAGACTGATTCGGCGCTGTGTGTGTGTGGCTGGCTGGCTGGCTGGCTGGCTGGCTGGCTATTAGAGTTACACAACCTCAGCTGCAGTTGCATTGGTTGTGTCAGTGTCAGTTAGAGAGGGAAGTTTCCCTGGATGGAGAGAGAGCGCTGCGTACTGCTCTTGTTAGCCCTCGGCTAGCTGGAGGCTCTGTGGCCAAACGCCATATGTCAAGACGCTGACCTCAACTAGCTCACCAACAAACGGCATCACAGTGGAAACATGATTTATTTTTTTTATGTGTGGTATATTCTTGTGCGGCCACCATCTGTGACATTTACTCAGCCTTAGTCTATAGAAGAAGGAATGTTTTGTGTCACTTAATGAGTGGTTTCGACTCTCTATCAAAATGAATAAAGCTGACGACTGAGTTATTTGTTCTGACACACGTGGTCAGAGTAATTGAAATTATATCTGACAACAGGAAAACTAGGTCTTGTTTGGTCAAACCCTCTTTGAAAAGCATGAGTTTGTGGCATTTCCATATGTTAGTCCCTATTTTATACACACGCACACTAACACGTGCGTACTGTCTCTCCAGTGCACATGAGCCCATCATGCGACCTGGTCCTCGTGTCCGTGAAAGATCAGATGATCACAGAGCCTCAGCTTGTAGCCATCCTGATGCCATACTCCTTGTTTGTGGACAACTGCAACAAACGGCCTAGTGTCATGATGACGTCATTTTGGCTACAACAGAGGGCTAATCAGCTTTTTTGTTTTCTCCCCACGCTTTGTTGTTTCATGGAGCTTTCAAAAGGCTTACAATTTAGCAAGAGGTGATTTACTGCTGCCCGGCATGCTCTAAAATTCCTCTCTGTATTCCTCCTCACATGTGTAGATTGTTTACGGAGAAGAGGAATTCTAGAGGGATAGCGGCCCGCAAGGGGCTTGGTTGCTATGGTTACTAACCCCTGAGCTGGGTTCCATTTAGCAGGAAGGAAGCGAAATTATTTGCAGACAGAAAAGAGTAAGCTCATGTAGGGAAAGTGTAATGAGTTCAAAACCTGCCTGTGTGGAATCTGTCTTTTTTTTTTTTTTATTTAATTTTTTTTTTATTTTCACAACTCTGCTGTATAGTTGAATTAGAAATCAGGAGATTGAATTACAAAGCATGTGTAAGTCAGTGGTGGAAGAAGTATACCAATCCTTTTCTTAAGTAAAAGCAACACAACAATGTAAAATTACTCCGTTACACGCAAAAGTCCTGTATCAGAAGCAAAAGTAATGTAGAATGGCCCATTTCATGTTGTTATACTTGCATTATATCATTGAATTATTATTACACATGCATTCATGTGTTATCAGCATTTTACTGTTGTAGTAGGTGCACTACTACTTAATGTACGTTGCAGTGATGTAAAGAGTATTCAGATCCTTTACTAAAGTAAAAGTAGCAATACTGCAATAGAAAAGTAGCAGAAAATGGAAGTACTTTAAAGTAAGACCCCAGTTTTAAAACCAGGGTAAAATACAATGGGTTTTTTATATGCTCTATGTCTGTGATTGGTGTTGGCAATACTGTTTGTGCAGCACTACCCCTCCCAAATCCCGAAAGTCTATTTGGATTTCTGTTACTTGAGTTTCATTTCAGTTTGTTCTTAAGAGGTCTCTCTGGGGTCTGACTGACCCTAAAACATAAGTAAGCACTGTGTAAAATAACATGCTTATTTCTTTGTCTGTGAATCAATCAATGTTTCTGAATAACCCATATAACACATGAAACGAGGTATTTGATGATTTAACTTTGCTTTATGGTAATTTCTCTATTTTGTCACCATCAAATGTGCAGGCTCAGTTTGTGACAAAGAGCAGTGTTACAACTTCAATACTTTTCTACATACTGGCTTTTAATAAGGTTAGAAGAAAAGAAAAAGGAAAAATTTGGTTGATTTTGCTATTATTATTATTATTATTATTACTATTACACATACAACAGTGGACCCTAAACAAAGTAAAGGTAAAGTCAACGAAACACAAACATGAAATAACGGAGAAAAACAAACTTTTGAAATGATTTCTTTCTAATTCTTGTATTCTTCTTTTTTTATCTTTCAGACCACATTAACAGAGGTGCAATTTGGACCAATGAAGTTATTTAAAGACCCACTTCAGGTATCGTAAAACAATGCCAAACCTCTCAATGATTGATGCTTATGTGCTTGAATGAGTTAACGCTTTCCATGGTTGTTTCCAACGACAGAAGTGCTCCATTGAAATGTTTATGTCCACATCATTTAGGGGCTTTTAGCTGAGCCGAGCCGCGGAGCGGAACTTGGTGTGACTGTAAATATTTGGTAGCATTTTTCTAGGATTAGTATTTCAAAACGTCACCTACATTTGTTTGCAGTTAGAGCTAATCTTGAATTCGTCAAAGATATCACACCCCGCTAAGAGATTAAAGAAAAGGGAAAAGGTCCCCATGCATTCAAAGAAGGCGAAGAAAAAATACTGTTATTGTGTATTGTGTGCGATGCAGCCTTGGGTTGTCAAGGCAACGAGGCCAAACATTTATGACCAAGAACATACCATAATGAACAATGCACGTTGTGGAAGAATTGCACAGAGGATCCATGGACCAGTTTCGTCACATTCTCTGACGTTCAATGGTTCATTATACAGTGTGGTTCTGTGCTTGTTCCTTTGGCATGCGTTGCTGCTGTAGTGTGAAAACTTGGAGTCTTCGAAAAGTCAGCCTTTTAGGAATTATAAATGTATTTTGATACAGTTTGGTTCCATCTTGGTTGCAAGGGTGCATTGCAGAGATGAAAATTAATCGGCAGCTGTTTTAATCAATTAATTGTTTCATTCATTTTTCAAGCAAATTATGCCAAATATTTGCTAGTTCCAGCTGCGCGAATGTGAGGGATTTGCAGCTTTTCTTAGTCAGATATTAAAGTCAACTGAGCACTTTGGGTTTGGGGCTTTTGGTCAAACAAAACAAGACATTTGAAGAGAAATCCTGATGGCACTTTTTTCACAATTGTTTTTGTCATTTCTCAGTCAACAACCAATCATGAAAATATGTTGCAGCCCTGGTGCATAGCTCCTTCCAGTCAAATGCGCGTTTTTATTAAACTAAAACCACAACAACTGCTAAACGTATTATAACAATGATGATATGAAGTCAGTGAATGCCAAAGAAAAGCAATACAGTAGACGTCCTGTCATTTAATGCCATGTATGAGAGCACAGGCTCGGCTTTATTGTCTGATGCGCACCAGTGTGACCACAGTAGGAAAACGAGGTAGAGAGATATCCCCTTCCTGTTTTTGTCACTCACAGCTGATCCTGTCGTGCCCTCCTCCTCTCTACTCCTCCTCTTTTCTCGCGGCTCACAGGATCTGGCCAGGCCCTCTCTGTTTTCAACAATGATGTTTTCTAGACACAGCGAGCAGACCCTGCCAAAATGCTCGCTACCCCCTTCCAACTAGCTTTTTCCCCTCTTGCTGTCTTCGTCTCTCCGCTACTTTCTCTGCCTTTTCCATCTGTTTCTTTGGCGCATAAACGGTGTATCCTCACTTAAGAGAACAGGTTTGCTTTAATCTACTTTGGGACATTTTTTTGTCTGTTGCAACTGGGTGTGTCATTACTGATCGAGGCGTATCTGTCTAGTCTGAGCACAGGCATCTGAAAAGACCTTATCTCAGCCCATATTACCCCATTCCTCCACCTCTGCGGGAATGTTGACTTTTCTACCAACATCCCAATGTGGAATCCTGATCTAATTCCCTTTGCGTACCGAACATAGCTGCAGGACTCAGTGGTGATGTATTTATGACCCGGACACTTATTGCCGCTTCTAGGGAAAATGTTCATATGTGGAATATGGTTTGCATTAGCAACACCCCTCTCGGGCGTAAGGGCTCTGCTTCAGGCCTTAAGCTGCATTTTGGTATTTAAATAAAGCCACACCATCAGAATGAATCAAAAGGACAACTGTAAAAACAACCAATCCTCTATCCCCTCATTGTGTGGAGGACAGTAGCTCTAGTTTTCTCAACAAAGTCAAATCTTTGTGCCCTAACTCAATTTTACAGGTGTGATGCAAACTTAAAACTGCAGAACAAACTTTCCCTTCTTTACGTTCATTCTGCTCCCTGCCAACAGTGGGAGATGACGTCTGTTTGAGAGTGTGACTCATGAATCTACTCTTAGTGCAGCACTGCTTTTGGAGGCAGGCCTAAATCTCTGGTCGAGTATTTACGCAAGTAAGGGGTTATATGAAAGTATGCTGGCAGAGAGAGAGTGTGCTCTCAATGGCTGGTTTGACGGTAGCAGCAGGACTTTCTGCCACAGCCTTGGCAGACTGGTGGGAGGGGCCGCAGCCAGCCAAGGCCACCTTGACTAATTGTGTCATAGATCATGGCTGCGGACAAAAAAAAAATCCCTAACGCACCAGAGTACAAGCTGAGCCTGATCAATCAGGGCCTGTACAGTGGAGGCCCGAGGTCACAGTCAAGCTGATAATATAAAAATAAAGACTGATTTGGACGACAGGCATAAATGAGCATGAGTGCACCAATGATAATTTGACAATTCGGAGCTGTTGATAAACTTGCGCATCAAAACCACATTTTACGGTAGCTCTCTCTTGATGAACTGGAGTGAACTAATTATATAGTGCACAGTGGAGGCAGATGAATTATGATTAGTTGTGCCAGTTTTTCTAATCAAATCACAGCTACATATCAATCAGCCCTCACGTTTCACAATAAGTAATATTCCCAGCTCATTTTAAATACTGTAGCTTGTGTGAGGATTTGCTGGTTTTCTTTATTTTTATATCAGTGTAAATTGAATATGTTTGAAAATTGGACTGTTGGTCGTAGCAATCAAGCCATTAGGTGTCACTTTGTGCACTGTGAAATTGTGATGGCGGTTTTTTTTTGTTTTTGTTTTTTTTTTACATTTTATAAACTAAACGATTTAATCGTTGAATTATGAATACATGTATAATCAACAGATAAACTGACAAAAATGAAAATAATTGATAGTTGCAGCCCTCTGGTCTCCAGCCACTGTTTTCAAGTCACCCTGAGAACCTCAGTCTTTGCTGACTTTTCCAAAGTTGAGTCCCCTGCCATTAGGGTAACTAGTCTGTAGAACGCATTGTTTGTGGAGTTCATGCTAGCAAATTCACTGCATCTTTTAAATGACTTCTTAATACCTGTTTGTATACACCTGTTTACTTTAAGATTTTTCAGATATTTGTTTTTAATGCTCCCTTTTTTTCCTCATTGTTTTTATCCACTCTTCATTTAGACATTATTCCCTTTGAAAATTTACACTCCCTGTGTTTTATAGCTTTTTGCAAAGCCCTCTTTAAGTCTAATTGTAGATAAGCAATATATTTTTGGTAGTAGTAGGAGATTGCAAGAGGTCACCTCAAAAATACAAATTACTCAGTTGGATATATATTCTTAGTCATCTCTCTTTTTGCAGGTACTTTTAGTTTTTGCCAAAGAGGACAGTCAGAGTAATGGCTTCTGCTGGGCATGTGAGAAGGCCAATTTCAGGTGCAGCATGGCACGAACACCCGAGTCGGCTCTTGAATGCTTCTTGGAGAAGCATCATGACCTCGTCATCATTGACCACAGACATTCCAGACACTTTGACGCTGAAGCACTGTGCCGGTAGGACGTTCGCTCATCATCAATGTACTTCTACTTCTGTTGTATTTCTAGAATGATGTAGTTTGGCGGTACCCAGCAATTTTTTGTCTGGTGTTCCCAGTACCCCTTTACCGACACCCATCATGTTCCAAATGTGTAAATTTGAAATGATTTTAAGCTGGATGCTATCGAAGACTATTAATTATATACAAGTGTATATCATTAAAATTATGTTTTCATACAACTGAACTGTCAGTGTTTAGCTGTTAAGTCTGTTTGCATTCGTACTACCACTGGAATGGCCGATGCGGAACATTTATAACGTTTTTAACTATTACTTTTAGAAATTTCATCCATTTATCCACTACTCTTAACTCATCACCATTTATCCATTACTATTAGCTCGCTATTTATCCATAAATTAGCTATCTTAACCATTTATTGAATCATTATCTCTATTTGCTGTTTCTATTCCATCAGATACCAATTCAAAAGATGCACTGCAAAATTATTTCCTGGGTGTATACGTGTAGGCTATGTATATAAATAACTGTATATATTTTTAAAATTTATTTATTTTAAATGTTACCCTATTTTAATATGATTTGAATTATCTGTAATGGTCTGAAGGGACTACAAACTTTAATTTCATTATACAACCTTGTGTTGTAAAATGATGAATAAATTACTTTGTACCTTGATTTATACAGTACTTTTAGCTAATTGATTACACTTTGGTTTTAAAAAGTCTAATTACTGGGTTTTTTTCAAATTAGTTGAGCTACTTTACAATTTTTCTTTGCACCCCACTTTGGGCTTTGAGCTCACTAGCTTCCATCGCTTGCTACCTAGTGGAGTTATGTCAATGAATGGTGCCTGCCCATACCACCCTCTATCTTTAGCCTCTGCCCAAACCAAAAACACATTTAAAAACATTCATTTGCCCTGCCCAGCGTGTATGTTAACCCTATTCATTTTGGCCAATCCATATGTTCAGTGTACACGCACAGGCTCCGATGGAGAACTAAAGGGCCTTTATGACCACTGGCTGGGGAAAACCACAGGCGGATGAGTGGCCCTGTACACTGCATTCTTTCAGAGGCCTAGGCCTGCTCATAGAGCTCCACCACTGGGCTCTGCCTGCCTAGGAGAATCGGAGCGTGAAAAACTGAAAAATACATTGATTTGATGCCATGGGCTTTTCCACCAGTCTACTCACTGGCTAAAAGGCTCCTTCTGTTTACATTCAGGTCAATTAGAGCGGTCAACTTTTCAGAAAACACTGTGATAGTCGCCGTTGTGAAAAGGTACGTACAACTCGCTGACCCCCCCCACCCCGCTCTTTCTTGTCCTTTTCCTTGCTGTCTTTTGTCAGAATTAGGACTCTAGGCCAGCAGCATGTCATATGTTCTCTAAACAAGCATTTGTTGTAGCAATGTATTGGTGCATACATATACATAACATATGTTCTGTTTTAAGGCCAGACAGAGAAGAAGCCTCTGTGATGCCCCTGATCAATGCCGGCTTTAATAGGGTGAGCGACATTGTGTGTGAATGTGTTTATGTGTCTTCTGATGCCTGGATTTGTATTATTCTTTTGATATTTATTTATATCCCTGTTGTCAACCCTCACTGTAAGGCAGGAATACAGATTGTAAATCCTTCTTGTTTGCTCAGGAGACATGTACATCGTGTTCCCTATTCACCTGAATCATGGTTACTCATGGCATTAATAGCTTATCCTTTAATTGATACATTGATATGAAAATGGGTTTTTAGTTGTCTTTGATTGATCCGTGTTGGTGTTGCCCTCTGACCTCCAGAGATATGTGGAGAATGCCAATATGATGGCCTGCTATAATGAGCTGCTACAGTTGGAGCATGGAGAGGTGCGGGCGCAGTTCAAACTGAGGTGAGTCTTGTACTATACAGGTTGTACTTACATTTTAGATTAGTTACATAGCACTGATTTTCAAAGCTGTTTCACTGACAGCAAGACTTCAGAAAGATTATCCACTTTTTAATTACATTTTTAAAAAATGTCAATGTAAATTGTATATATGTATATAAAAAGATACTGGACACTCTGCTTGCTACACATGTTAACAGTGCTTCTGATACTGTTGTCTCTCTACCTGTACAAGGGCTGGAAATGCTATTTTCACAGCTCTAGAACAAAGCCAAGAGGCCATAGAGATCACTTCTGAAGATCAAGTAATTCAGGTGGGTTTCTAATCAACTTAAATACTTCTAGTTGCTTTATTGTGATGAGCAGTTCAGCTTTCTCTCTCCGTCTCTCCTGTTGTAGTGCCTGTTCATGTCTTGTGATCCCGGATCTCAGTAGTGATAGTTGCGGTCTCTGTCCCTCTGAATGGCTCTTTTTGTTAATGTCAAAGCACTGCAGCCTGTGTTATCGCGTTATGTTTTCACATTAAATATATGTCTTTGATCTCCATGAAATAAGAAACGAATTTGTCAGCTTCCCTGAGAAAGTATTGTTATGTTTGGTAAGGTTCATATGGCATTAGAGGTCATCATCTTAACTGTCTCTGAACTCATTGTGGTTTTTATGAACGGTAGATCACCATCTCAGATCAAGCCTGAACTCTCTTGTTACCTCTCCTTCACAGTACGTGAACCCTGCCTATGAGTCCATTATGGGCTACCAACGAGGCGAGCTAATAGGGAAGGAAATAATAGAAGTGCCTAAAAGTGAAAAGAATAAGCCTGATCTCCTTGAAACAATAAATTCCTGCATACGGAAAGGAAAGGTAATATACATTCATTAAATCATCTCATCATCTACACTATACATTTCAGGCCAAACAATTTCCAGTGTGGTTTTCTTAATCAGGATCAAGTAAATGATCACCTTCATGTGATTGTTGATACACACATAGTTTTGACATGTAATATAGCTGTCATTGTAGATTATCGCATCACAATCAGATCACTCTTGTAAGTACTGTAGATATCTGCTCCTGCCGTTGTGCACGTGCATGCATGCGTGCGCTTTAAGGCAGCACCACTGGCCATCCAGCAGCTCTGTTTCATGTGCATAAGAACAGCGGTTTGATGGCTGTGCTGTAATCTTACTACACAGAGAACGAAGGTCAGTCCCAGACAGGCTAACAGCAGGATGGGCCTTTTTAAGCTGCCACAGCAGTCTGTAGGTGGGGGGGACATGAAACAAGCGCACCGGACTCCAGGAGCGCTCCCCCTACCCATTAAAGCAACTTGCTGCTCTCTGAAATACTCTGACCCACACCACTCCACCACCTAACCTGCACCACAAACACCGCCATGCTACACCCAGTCCACACCCTCTTTTAGGACATTTTCAAATCTTATATTTTGTCCATTCTTACGATGAATGGCTCCTAAATATGTTCCTATGTCTGTACATTATGTGTCTGTATGTTTCATTTCCTGTCTCTCGGTTCTGGCTTGTTATGTTCCAGGAGTGGCAGGGGATTTATTATGCCAAAAAGAAGAATGGAGACAGCATTCAGCAAAATGTGAAGATCACACCTGTAATTGGACAGGGAGGGTGAGTGACAGTATGTTGAGGCCTGGCTCATTCAGTCTTGCTGAATGTAAATTACATTTCCAGTAACTGAATAATAAATTGATCTATGTGAATGTATAATAATTGTATCCCTTTATTATTCCTGGTGTACTAATAGGCTTTTGTCATTCACAGAAAAATCAGACACTATGTGTCTATCAACTGGCCTTTAAATGATAATAATAAGGTGAGATGTGTTTCCACTTTTGCTGATTAATAGTGAATGAAAGGAGCTTTCTGGCCTGCATGTACCAATGTGCTTTTTTTCTCTGTCCATGCAGAGTGATAAAACCAGTGAACGTGTGCAGGCAGAGTCTCAGACGGGTAAGATCCATCCTGAAATTCTCTCTGCTCCCTATAAATGCCCACTGTAGGTGCAAGACTACTAGGTTTTAACTCTGCTCTGTATTAGAATAACATTATATTATATTTTATAATACCAAACCACTCAAAAGACTGTGGAGTCTTGCAGATTTGAGTAGTTCAGGTTCTCTCTGCTGGGCAGTTATCCGCATTAGTGATGGAAGATCTTTCCATGGCAGTGTCACTTGTGATCTGTCACAAGGTTTGAGGATCTTAAGGCCAGCATTGTGTTTGTCATTAGGAAGCAAAACATTCAGCCTCAATGCTACACAGATGATACACAGTGCTAATTTTAACTGATTGTTTGCGAACACCAAATATGTGTTAGACTTTAATAACAGTAAATTGGAGATAGTCACATTTGGGAACCTGAGCTTTGCAAACTCAAAAACTTTGGAAATATTTCAGCAAATGTATTGCACCATGCCAGAAAATCATTGTTTTCTTTAATCATGACCCAAATATAAAGTGCCCAGTCCTGCTTTATCTAGTCTTTTGTTGCCCTTGAAAAAGTTATCCACGCTTTTGTTTCCTCTAAACTGGACTATTGTTCCTTGCTGTATTGTGGTATCACCCGTAAAGCCAATTCACAGCTGCAAGTGATTTCAAAATGCAGCAGCAAGACTCCTGACAGGCAAACAAAACAAGGATCATATCTCTCCTGTGTTGGCGTCCTTTCACCAGCTCTCTGAAAAGACGTGACTTTGAAATCTTGCTGTTTGTTTATGAAGCTTTGCATGGTTTTACAGCACCGTATATTTCACAGTAACTCTTATACAACACCCCTACGTCCCCTAGGTCCTCTGATTGGGGGCTCTAAAGGTTGCTTCTAATTCTATGGTTCAACTCCACCAAAACTGTTCAGTCAGCATAGTCATTTGCCATTTTGAAAAATTGATTAAAAGCTTTCTTTATCTTCTCTCTGGCCTTTCATAGTGACTGATGTTTTTCATTAGTTTTGTTTCTTAATCTACTTAGACTTTTTTGTTTGTGTATTGTTAACATAAGTCTTTTATTACATTTAAAGCACATTTAGAAATTGAAAATGCTGAAATTTCCATGTTTTTGTCATTTCAAACTGAAATATACAGTCTGATCATGGCAGAACTGTCTGCCTACTCAGACAAAGAAACAAAGAAAGGTTTCCTGCCCACCTCTGTGGCTTTCTATCACTTTATACGGTGTACCCACAAAACAACCCTGATTACAGTAAAAATCCCTTTAAATGACATCAAATACACAGATTTGTTGTTTTGGTCTCAATCATACATTATCTAAAGTCTAAACTAAGGCAGAAACAAGTTGATTGGGCCAAGAAAATTACCTCTTATGATAACTTTAAAGCACACGTCTGGAAAATTTTGTATTTTTCTTCAAGTACTTTCTCTGAAAAACCTAACATATCTTCTTCCTTTGTGTGATAGACCACTGTTGTCCAAAAACTATTGAAAACACAGCAATGAGCCACACTGTTACACTTGGTGACATGTTTCTTCATTACCATGAAAATACGCACTAGTTTTATTTTGAGTCAATCCAACATACACTGTCCTGCTGCTGTAAAATACTCACTAAAGCTGCAAATCTGTATTAATCCACAGCTGAAAATAGTCCCAACAAATGTACTATTTAGTCCTGTATAAGAAACATTTGCAAAAACCTACAGTGCCCAGCTGTTTTAGAAAATTACTGAGCCTTTTTTTTCTCTTTAATGAAACTAGTTATTTTTGACCAGTTTTTATGGATTTACATCAGTAGGAACTAATTGGCTTGAGGCTTCAGTGCCACATGGAAGTCTGAAAGTATTGAGCGATGGACTAACACATTGTTCGATTTGATCTTTTTATGGGATTTCTTGACAATAAGAAAAACATAGAATAGCACAAGCTGTATCCTTTAAATGCCTAGGAAAGATCTGACAATAGAAATAAAATATACTATTTTTATAAATATACTGAAATACTACTTTCTATCAGTGGATTTGACCTGTAAAGTTGACTTGACAATCCAAATTTTCTAGCTTCTTTGATGTGAAGAATGATTAATATCACTCAAAATGATTAGATTTCACTTTGTTTGGTAAGTCTTTAGTCTCACTTTTGCACCAGTTCTTTCTAACTTTGAACAATTATTACAAATGTATTGGATTATAACCTCATAACACAAGACTTGTGAGAAACCACAGAATCAATTAGTTTATAGTGAACAGACTTCTAAATTCAGGTTGGACTGATTAAGGCATCTCATCCTCTTGCCAAGGATATTGTGATTGGGGCCAAAGTCAGCCTTGTAACTAAACTTGAATTGTGTTTGTATGTGCGTGTTAATGTAAGGTATTTTCTCCTCCCCAGACATCCAATCCAGTAAGCACAAAGACCGGAGGAAAGGATCTCTGGACGTAAGATCCACAACATCTCGGGGGAGTGATGGTGAGAGTGAAGGGAGATAGGTGATGGAAACTTTGGGCGTTTATTGTCAGCTTATGAAACCTTCCCAGTTGTCTGTTTGCATCAAGAGTTAATTGGACACACACGCAAACACACTCATTAGAAAGTGGTTGGGAAAACTGCTGCTTAATCTGTTGTGGAATAGTAATAACGGGATGTCTTTTATCTTTATTTATTTGTCATCCTGCCAGGGAGCTCACAGCGAAGGCACTCCTCAATGGCCCGAATCCACTCCATGACTATAGAAGCTCCCATCACCAAGGTGGGTTCATCTCCCTCCCTCCATCCGTCCCAGCATCCATCATATGATTAGCACTTTGTACTGATGTTGAGTATCTCATGACTGAACTCTGATTTATGAAACTGGAACAACCGCCATGAGCACCTCTTGTACAGCTACTTGCACTGAGGCTAGAGGCCACGCATACCATGTCAGGAGGAGATAGGCTGATAAAATGCCACATTTCAGGATGACCTGATGTTTCAGTGGTTTGTCTGCAGGTTTAGTCTGCAGCCTGGATAGTTGGAAACAGAGAAAGTCCCCAGGGAGGGGTCATATGACACACTGCAGTTCCACTGCTGTATCATTTGACTGTGTAGTCAGTCCCTGTAGGCATCATCCTCTCCAGAATAAAGCACTGATAGGACTGCTAGTACTGTGTGTGTGTATGTGAGTTAGCAAGAACTTGTGTTCGTGCACATGCTTGCTGACCTTGCCATAGTTGTCCATTGTTGGAACCTCCACAACCACCAAGTTCATATACTGGAGTAAAAATGTAAATCTCTCTGTACTTTTTCAGAGCATCATACTTTCTGGGCTTGTCCAATTTTTAGCATTTTAGAAATATTTAAAAAAAATCAAATCTTAATGTTAGAGACTTAATCCATTTTACATGCTTTTATCTCATGCCTAGATTATTGGAACCGCCTCTTTATTTAAGGGAATAGTTTATTTTAAGAGCTGGATGAGAAGATCAATTCAACTCTTGAGCAAGCAGCCGGTGAGCTTAGTTTAGCACAAAGACTGGAAACGGAGAAACAGCTAGCCTGGTTCTGCCTAAATGTTTTATAAAAATAAAAATAACGCCGACCAGCACTTCTAAAGCTCACTAACTTGTACATCTGTACATCTAGTTTGTTTTAATCTACTCAAAAACAAAAGTATCAAAACTACCATTTGTGGTTTTACATGGGGTTATGTGTCACGGACTATTTCTTGTTCAGGAGCAGTAACTTTCTGGAGTCTCTGGTGGTTGCCTGGCAACCTCACAGTTACAAACCACAAATTATCATTTTTACATTTCCGTTTTTGTACGCATTAAAAAACATGTAAATTAGTGAGCTTTAGAGGATCTGGTTGGTAGATTTTGTTTAGTTTTTAAGGTATGCGGATTCCTCCATGTTTCCTATTTTTATGCTATGCGAAGATAAGCTAACCGTCTCTCCACTGAAGCTTCATATATAAAGGACACATACGAGCGGTATTGATCTTCTCATTTAACCCTTGGCAAGAAAGTGAATGAGCAGAATTAAGCTGTCTGACTACATCACATCTGCTTGAACCTCTTTACACGGGCACCCAGTATGTTTCAGGATTGATTTTAACATCTTACTGGTTAATATTAATTAATAACTTGGTTATGGTGCTTGCTATATTTGTGACCTTTTAGTCCCTTATAAGTGTGTATGCCTAAAACTACAGGGGGAAGAAACTTTTTCATTCAGGGCCCAGAGGCTATGGAATGACCTCCCCGAATAAAGTGAGGCTGGCTGTATCCATATCTATTTGAAACACACTTTTATTAGAGAGCTTATCCTGATTTTACTTGAATTGTCTTTATTTTTGCTTTTAGTATTGTTGTTTTTTGTGCTTTACAAATAAATATCTGTTGTTGTTGTTGTAATTTTTATTACTATCTTACTTTTCATCATCATCCAGGTAATCAACATCATCAATGCAGCGCAGGAAAGCAGTCCAATGCCTGTGGCAGAGGCCTTAGATCGGGTACTGGAGATCCTGAGGACCACTGAGCTCTACTCCCCACAGTTGGGCACCAAGGATGAAGATCCCCATACGAATGACCTCGTGGGGGGGCTGATGACGGTAAGCAGCAGGTCCTTTAGAGCGTGAGGGTCCTTCGAGAACTCTGAAACACCCAAACAGCTTCCTTCCGCTACGAATGAATCGACTCCCATACGATAACACACGTCAGAGCGTTTGCAGAATTCCACAGTGATAACACACATGTCCACAAGAATGTCCTAAGTGTTCACTATGAAAGCTCATGAGAATGTGTTAAATAAAAGAAAGAGAAAGTCCGGCGTGTTCATGTGTGTGGACTTTTGTTTTTGTGAGGATTTCTGTTCATATTTGTGGAGAGAGGGAGAGACAGGGAGAGATTAACCGACAGCAATGGTGAAGTACAGAAGTAGAAAGAGTGCCAAGTTGGCAGTCTTGGCAACAACCCCAGAGGAAGTGTTAGATTGTCCTTTGTGCTCCTGTAGGCTGGAGAGGAAAGCCCACCCCACCCTCTCTTTCTCCCCCCTCTGCCCCCACCCCCCACCCCACCCC
>CM022485.1:10155270-10177167 GCA_011952105.1 Coreoperca whiteheadi
CCCCACCCCCCTCTCTACACAGACTGCACACAGTCACACTCACATGAACCTCTTCCTCTCAGCTCCACAGGCCTGGAAACATCCTGTTCTTTGGATCAGATGAATAAGCATGGCTTTACTTATACATGTACACTCTGGATACACAGAGGCAGAGAACTGTTACTCATAGTCCTTCCCCAGAAAGATGTGTTCTGCCTAAGTGATAAAGGCTGATGAAACCAGAAAACCATGAGCTGTGAGTTCAGGTTTAGATGATTATTTATGTACGATCATATTAGTTTATGATTTGCCTGGTGGCATACTTATTTTCTCGGCTTTGCGTTTCCAGTTTGTTGTGCTGAGGTGAGAGGAGCTGATCATCTTTCTGGGGAGAAAGTCTTAAAATAACCAGTGTGTACAGAGGCAGCGCCACCATGAGACAATGCTCGGGTCAAAGATGAGCCAGTCTCCTCTTCCTTTTTCACTTGTGAAGTAAACATTTCACTCTGCAACACACACCCATGTACTCACTAATGCCCAAAATGTATGTATCTTGCATCAGAATGAGTCTGTTATAGGCCTGTCATTTGTATGGCTGACAAGTGGCAAGCATGTTGTTTGAGAGAAGAGGAGGCCTTAATGCTCACAGTTGTAATGGATTGTTATTGTTTTTTTATCTTTTTCATTAAATACAATGGCCTGAGGACATAGTTTTATACCACATAACAATACGTTTTTAGGTCATAATGATTTCATTGTAGCTTCTTGTCACAGTTATTCTTTGAGAGACATTTAAACAATGATTCTTTTTTCAATAAACTGTAATGGTTTCAAAACTACCGCAATTGTTGTTGCTGACATAAATCACGAATAGGAGTCTACAGTCATTCCAAATGCTTAATCCTCCGGGGACCATGAATGACCGTACCAACATTTCCTGATTATTTGGGTGATGAAGTGTTACCCCACTGACAAGCCCCATTTACTATCACAGCATGCAGCACTGCCCAGAGGAAGACATAATGTCATATTGGAATAATTTACTGCAGATTATCTGACATATGTACATACATGATCATGGTGTCATTTCTGACACAACTATTACAGTTTATAATATATATATATATAAATATGGTAGTCATTTTCTGAACTGCATATTGGTCTCATTAATAAGCTCATCTTGCCTCATCCCTCCACTGCCTCTGTATGCTAGTGGGGAAACGATATGAGGTGTCAAAATAACATAGCCTCCAAAATATTGTCATAGCACAGATGTAAGAATACTTATAAAAGTGTTAATATGATAAATCAGGAAAAGCCATGTCTTATTGGCCTCAGTCATAATGTATTTCCTTCTGAAATTTTGTCAAAATATAGCAACAACACATTCAGAATAACTCTTGTTTCTTTCTTTCTTCTCTTTTTATCACATTGACATAATATAAACACAGATATGAATTGTTCTCTTTGCTGGGAAAATCATCTGCAAATGAGATTGTAGTCATGGTTCAAGTATTTTAGGCTGTCATCAGCTGCATATAAATGTTAAAAACAAACTAAGATGACAATTTAGTTGGATGTAATCTTAATCTCTGTCCAGATACTTCTGGTGCTTTGAGGAGTTCAAAAAGTGATGCTGTTTTCCTATCTACCTTTCTGATGGAAATTCCCCGTGACCTGTGGCTAAATCTGGGTGTCATTCGTCTTGTTTTGTGGGGTCAGTGAAACACCTGCGACAGTAGATACCCATGTGTAACAATACTGGACTCACCCAGACAATTGAATCCTGAAGCATCCAAACAATTTTGACTGTGGAAATTATTTTCAAGGGTCTTGCAGGTTTTTGACAGAAGTGATGGTGGTGCTCCTAACTCTGAGCTGAACTCCTTATGCGATTGTTCAAAAAGGATGAACGCGATGAATTTATCAATTATGTATGTATGCAGTCAGTGTTTATACTTGTGACCTCAGTCCCTGACCTTTCTTTCTTGTCCACAGGATGGTTTACGCAGATTGTCAGGAAATGAATACATCTTTTCCACAAAACGTAAGTTTACATAAAGCATACAGGAGGGAAGATATGAAGTGCTATGCTACGTTTTAGTTATATTGATTTTTTTATTCTGTATATTTTTATTCTGTTTATTCAGAGGTAGTGGACAACACATTTCTAACCCCCCCCCCCCCATCTTTATCTGAATGCTTCCTTTCTTGTCTCTCCCTTTGCTCACAGAGCCCCACCATATACCCAGTCACCTGATAACTCCTCTGACGTTAAATGACATCCCCCCTCGTATCGCCCAGACCATGGAGAACGAGGACTCTTGGGACTTTGACATCATCACCTTGGAGGCTGCAACCATGAAACGGTAAGGCAACAGCACAGTTAAGGGGTGCTAAGGACTGTTGTCCATTTTTCTTTTAGTGTAGAGAGAGAGTTTTTGTTAAACTACCATGCTGAATCCTTGCAGGCCTTTGACCTACTTGGGCCTGAAGATCTTCTCCCGCTTTGGGGTCTGCGAGTTCCTAAACTGCCCTGAGGCCACTTTGCGCTCCTGGCTACAAGTGATTGAAGCTAACTACCACTCCACTAACTCCTACCACAACTCCTCTCATGCAGCTGATGTCCTGCACGCAACAGCATACTTTCTCTGCAAGGAGAGGGTCAAGGTAAGTTAACAAATAGTAATAATTGATAATAAAGCATACTATTTAAAATATAAATAAATACATGCCATGACCTTTGCTTTTAGAATGTTGCTACCGGTCCATAGCTTAGGCTAAATTTGTGGTTTGTCGATTAGCCAATGGACAGAAAGCAACCATTTTGATAACAAAGTAGTTTTTCAAACAAATATGCACTGGTTCGAGCTTTTGAAATGTTTGCATTTGCTGCCTTTTGGACTATCTTTTGGGACAAAACAAACAATTCAAAGATGTCACCTTGGGTTTCTGGGATATTGTTATGGCCATTTTTCACTAATTAGTACTATTTTCTGACATTTTGTAAACCAAACGGTTGAAAGAATTAGATAAAATAACTGGCAAATTAATCGATAATGAAAAGAATCATTAGTTGCAGCTTTATTACTCATTATTAGCTTTTATTTGAAATAAGTCTCAGGTCACTTACATGTTATTTGTGTGTACATAATGAAATATATGAATAAAGTAGCAGTGAACGCTCTGTTACAGTTTTTATAGTGTTATCGGTATGCTGGAGAAATGCTCACTTTACGTGCCTTTTTGTTTTATCCCTGCATAGTGTATGGAAGCCACTCTGCCCATGGAGCACTGTTAACAACTGTTATTTTAAAGTCAACGCGACACACACAAAAACGAATGCTTTCTGAATACTTGAATATTCTGAATATGTTTGATTTGAGAGCAGACAAGACAAGGTGACGGCTCTGGTATTTTATGAGTGGATGTGAAACTTCATGGCTGCATACTTCAATATGTTGCTGAAAGTCAACATATTGACTTTAAGCGTTAGAGTGTGTTATAGGCTTTAATTTTGTTTACAAGTGTTCTCCGCTGCTTTGGTTGTGGGGCCCAAACACCTACAGTATCTAGATGTTGGGATTTTTTACTATCAAGCACAGCTCTCTGCTCAGTCTTGAGTGTCATGTGTCCTGTCAGAGCCTACGTTATCCAAGAGAGTTGTGGTTCTGCCCAAGTGTGTCAGTGGCTCAGTAACTGGTTTAGGACATGCACTGGCTAAGCCGATTACCAAACTGTCTATTTCTGATCTCTGTGGAGTGATCATTTCATTGACTTAGCCAGTGAACTGTGACGTTACATCACCCAAGGTTAATGAATCCCGAGAACTCTACAGACAGGTTAGCAGGTCTCTTATGTTAATTAATTAAAAAAATGAGGAATTATTTTGATGATCTGCATACTTTTACTTTTTCTTTGTTTTGTCTTTGCTTATACTTTTTAACTTTTTATAATCTTGTGACACGTGATGAAAAACTACCCAGTAAGCAATAAATTACCTCATAAGTATGATGCCCAAAATGATAAATAGTTGAGTGCAGCTGTTTGTTTTATGTTTTATTTTTTAACTAGTTCTGTTATTTAAGTCAGTATTCTAAAGCAATAGCCTCAAATTGGTTCAAATTTAGATGAAACAAATCTGCAATTTTATTATTATTTAGTATTTGCTTGATTTAGCGCTTCATTGTAGCTGTATAATGCTTACATACAGTATATTGGGTGACATTAGAAATATACACATTTAACTATCAGTCATTTGCATGTGTTTGGTATCTTGGGGAAGCTTAGCATCCCTTGTAAATGCAGCTAAATTAAGGTGAAAATAATGATGCATATCACAGTTGTGTTGATAGTGAGATGTGACATGTCTAGTGAATGTAGTAGAGGATTATACTGTGCCAGCTTTTGGCCTAGTTTATCACTGAGAACGGCCAAACTTCACCCCTGATTACAATAAGAAGCAAGGTGGTTATATACCACCATGGACTTTTCCTAATGCCCAACAATCTATCCAGTTCCATATTTATGTTTTTTTTATGTCGTTTGCCCCAACAGCAAAGTCTGGATCCCATTGATGAGGTAGCTGCCCTGATTGCTGCTACTGTGCACGATGTGGACCACCCAGGCCGCACCAACAGCTTCCTGTGCAACGCAGGAAGCGAGCTGGCAATCCTCTACAATGACACTGCTGTGCTAGAGAGCCACCATGCAGCACTAGCCTTCCAGATCACCACAAGAGATGATAAGTGCAACATCTTCAAAAACATTGAAAGGTAGGAGGATCATCATACAAGGAATTAGTCACTGCAAAAAGTGAAAGTTGCCATTGTCTGTTCATGCCTTGGCTGTTCATAGCTCAAGTGCAGATCCCAGGATCACCAAACACAAAACTTAGTCCCTATAGTTATTTCTCCTAAAGTATTTAAGTTAAGTGAATGTAGACGAAGTTTGAAAAAGCCTAAAATTGTGCTCAAAAGACCAATATTTACCTCAGTGTCTCCAAAAGATCTAACAGTTTTTAATGACGTGAAGTTGAGAAGATGATTATTATTCTATTATAACTTTATATATCATAACTTATTCCTTTCATTTATTTCAAATTTGGGGAATTTGCTGACCTTTGTGCGATTTGAGCGATTACACCGTTGTATGAACATTTTTTGCATACTCTGATTTATTAGGTAAACAAATATACTGTAATAAACTGAATCTCTTTATATCAATAAGTAAGATTGAGAAACTTCTGATTTTCTGTATTGAAAGTCTTATAAGAAATTGTTTGTGATACAAGACATCACCTGAAGCATCAACGGGGGATAAGTTAAGTGTGCATATGAAAGCAATCCTGTGTGCAGCTGCGGGGTAGTAATGTGATTTGAGTCCCAAAGCAGAATAGCTCACGTGTGCGGGTCCCCTCAGAGGAGGAAGGTGAACAAAGCATCCTTTCATCGCCACTGTCACTGCAGTCAGAAGAGGAAAACCGTTCACACGGGCTTTCATGCCATTTACCACACTGTCATCTCACTCTCTGTTTTCTCTTTTTCTGCTCTCCCTGCCTTCCCCTTCTTCGCCCATCTGATCTCTGTGCATCTCTCTCTCTCTTCTCTCTCTCTCTCTCTCTCGCTTTCTCTCTAGGAACGAATATCGAACACTACGACAGGCTATCATTGATATGGTGCTCGCAACGGAGATGACCAAACATTTTGAACATGTCAACAAATTTGTCAACAGCATCAACAAGCCCCTGGCTGCGCTGGAGGAGAATGGGGTGAGATTCAAAAGGAAATCATGCTGCAACGCTTCTAAATGTTGTTATATTTCATACCTGTGTAGAAATAGTAGTTCTAATTTTAGCATTTTCTTTCTAAATAGATCAGTGTTGTGTTTCAAAGCAGGAAGGACACACAGGAGCGTTCAGACACTTGATAAACACAACTATTGTAATCTCATTCTGTCACACAATCGTACTCAGTCCGACAGAATGCAACCAACAGTAGTTTAAGAGCTTGGTTCAGGGGACTCGTGGCCTGTTGTTGCCTTGGCACAGATGTCTTTGTGGGGAGAGAATTTTACAACTTGGTAACATCTTTCTCGTCTGTGTGTGGAATGCCCAACACAGACATTTAAAAGTTGTCTTGCCCTTTAAAGGCAGGAATAATGTGAATTAATGATTTGATGCTGATTTATCTCTCAGCTATTATACTGAATATAGCCACTTTCAGAACTTGTCACTTTACACTGATTGAACATTGAAGTGTGTGGCATAAATTTACAATTTATGCCACACACTTCAATATAAATCTAAATAAAACAGAGACCTCACTCATCTTGGCTCGGCAAAATAGACCGTCTGTACTTCTGCTTATCAAAATTGTCAGTGAATTCAATCTTGAAAAAAACAGTAGCCTAGGCTGCAAATCATGTGACTGCATGAACCATGCTGTCCTCTTTTACATGTAAGTGTTGCAAGATCTCATAATGAACACGCACTGAATACAGACTCTCCTTCGCCATAAAGAAAACTAAAACCTTTATCAGCCTCCAGTGTTTTATCTTTCCAGTTTGGTTTATGCACAGACACAGTTATTGTCAAAGTTGTTCAGCTGCTGCGTGTGTGCTATAAGGAGCTGTTTATTGCCACTAATAAGTGGACCTTCAGTTGTCTTTGTGCTAATGGTCTTTTTTTAGGGAAACAGTGATGAGGAATCTGTCAAAAGCATTCTGACATCCCCCGAGAATCGCATCCTTGTCAAGCGGATGCTGATTAAGTGTGCAGACATCTCCAATCCATGTAGGCCTCAGGAGCTCTGTATAGAATGGGCCGGACGCATCTCAGAGGAGTATTTTGCACAGGTAATTATAAAAAATAACATGGTGTTGATGGTGTGGGGAGATGGATCCAGCAGGCAGCAGCTGCACTTTTTTCTTTTTTTTTTCTTTTTTGTCTTTTTTTTTTTGTAAATGATGTATTTATTGTGCATGATGATCACCTGTGCTGTCGTTTCTGGTACAGACGGATGAGGAGAAGAGACAGGGTCTACCAGTGGTTATGCCTGTGTTTGACAGAAACACGTGTAGCATCCCAAAGTCGCAGATTTCCTTCATAGACTACTTCATTACGGACATGTTTGATGCATGGGATGGTAAGACTGCACAGCATAAGGCAAACACTAGAGATTCATACACTGCTATAAATCTGCATACTATTAGTTGTTACTCAGTTCATCTATTTTTTTCAACAGGGAATCTTTTATTGAGATCAAGAAAAAGTTGGATTGGTGCATTCCTACTAAGTCTTACACAAATGTATTAATAAAATAGTGGTGTGGATAAAAAAAACCCCAAAAAACCTGTCAAATCTGAAATTGAGCGTCACCTTCTTTTGTCGTCTCTCCAGCTTTTGCAGACCTCCCCAATCTTATGCAGCACTTGGACAACAACTTCAAGTACTGGAAAGGCCTGGATGAGAGGAAGCTGCACAGCCTGCGACCGCCTCCAGAGTAGGCGCTGCAGTGTCTGGCCCTGGGACTCTGCAGTCCGGGGCAGCCCTCCTCTCTCATGCTGGGGTGTCTCTCCCCCTGCCAGCCAAAGGGCCTCCTCGCCTTCACTCTCCTCCTTCTGTAGCACGCCGAGCGTCCACATGTCCGTCCATACAGAAGCCACAGAAGGACTTCCTGACAGGCAGTTGCAGCAGTGATTGCTGGCTTTACAACCCTGTCAGATGAGAACTGTGACAAACAGACATGGAAAGAAAGCATCCCTATGAACTTCTCGTGCCTCTCAGGCATTCGCAGTGTAGCTGGTCAAGTGACATGACTGAGAGAGGGTCCTTACAGGCCTCCTGGCAAAGCATCTGTCCTCTAATTACCACGTGGGCTCTCGTGTCTGCCTGTGAAGTTGCTGTTTGGGTAAAAACTGTTTGTTTACTGAAGGAGGAGTGGATGACGTGTGGTCTGAATATGAAGGTGTCCAATCATCATCAGGCCATACAATCACCTTTGACCTCCTTCCTTGTGCCTGCAGCAAGGCAGGACTGCTCCCTCTGCCGCTGGAGGCCACACCATGAAAGAACACTCCACTGCATTTGTTTTGTTTTTGGCAATATATTAATGTGTCCTTCAGAAACACATCCAAGTTGACACGTAGCTGTCATAACAGACGTGGGAGGGGATGCTTTCTTTTTGGGTCAGGGAGTGGATCTTTACTTTAGGCCACTGCTTCGAGACAAACACCTCAACATCATGATCATAGGTAACTAATTACTGATGATTTGGTATGTTAATTTTTCTTAGATGTTCCACATTTTCTATATTAAAATTCATGAATGAATTAGTTGATAAATAATAACAAAAATGAATTTCAAAAAGAGAGGGAAAAGCCAAAGCTGATGAAGAAAAATACTACTATAACTCTCAAAAATTCACAATTATTATTCATATGAAGACTTACCATATTAAGCATTTTTATTTTCTTATCAAAAGTACAGTACCAGATGGAATGAACACTTTTGTATTGCACTGTAAACAATATTAGAAATGTCTATGTCTCAGTGATTTGTCCAGGGATGGGATGTTGCATTGTAGAATAAGCTGTTATTGTTGATCAGGAGTTTGTGCGTGTGCTTGGGGTGTGTGTGGGTTGTGTGTGTGTGTGTGTGTGTGTGCGTGCGTGCGTGTGTGTGTTTGGGTTGTAGGTGTGGGTGTATTCATTGTTGCAACAATCCCTTACTCTTGGTTTAATGCTGTAAACCGCTTGACATTTGACAACAGCAGAAATATGTGAAAACATTCTGGACTTGAACATTTTTTCTCCCAGAAATTTTTGTATCTGGTTTATCCTACTGAAAAGACTGCCTTATTTTATACAATATTTATACAGTACATCCCACTGTGCAACTGCAACGGACATCTGGAGTTTTTATTATAACATAGTCAGAAGGTTATGTTCAAGTAAATCTCAATATTTTTATAGACAATGAATTTTACACTGGATTTGCAGCAAATGAGATCAACCATTATAGCTATCTGAATACCTGTGAATTGGATGGTCACACAGAGCATGTATACAGAGAACTAAATGGTTAAGAAGGATGTGGATCGCAGAGTTGTCTATCACTGTCTTTAAGCAGTCTCCCAGAGGCCAGCTTGCATTGATTTTTGATCAAACATCATCCTATTTTGGCCACTTATCCAACATCCTTATGCACAGACCCAGGGAACAGCTTTTTGTTCAAGGCTGGTTTCAGATTAGGATACTAATATATGTTAAAGATTGTTGCTTATTAAGAATATTTCCTCTTTTAAACAGTATATAAATGCCATAACAGCTAAGCAAATGATGGTTAATAAGATGTATTGACCATGGTTATCTTTGTTTCTCTCTTATGACAGAATTGTACACTCAATCAGGGGATTTGTTTGTTCCTTCTGATTCACATCTTGGTCTGAAGGCACGGAAAAAAATTAGAAACTATTCAATGAAAAATAAAATAATGTCAATTGTTAGTTTGCAGTCTATTTCCTGCAATGAGTCAGTGTCTCTCCTCTTACTTTTGGCAAAAGATACATCTCAAACTACATGGTGACTGGCTGAGACTCAGACTTTCTACTGTAAAAAGGACAGTAGAAAACAAAATGAAACCTACTTTGTATTTCACTGAGATGGTGTATCGATGTGTGTTTCTCCTTCCAAGCGGAATACTGTCCAATTTCAACAAATAGTAGGAACAGCCCTCCGGGTCACTCCTTATTCATAATTTAAAAATAGTCAAAACTATTTATTTTGAAAGAACATAGTAAAGCATAACAGACAGTTACATAAATGTTTCATATTTTCAGTTTTTGAACATATGGTTTAAGCAAGACTGTAACTTTTCATCATTTAGCTAAAATTCTAAACTAATGTAACAGTAGCACAACTGGAAAAGAGTCATACAGTCGGCAAAGTGACTCAGTGAAGTGTGTTATACAGGAATATTTACCTAAAGTTTGCTATAGTTAGCTAACATTAGCCACCACAGTCTACTGGTCATACCAGACCAAATAAGGCTGTAGCAGAAAAAACCCTAGGAGCGTATTGAATCGATCAAGTGCGTGTTTTATTGCTTATGAATTCAACTTTTCATGTGTAAGAGGAGGAATGTTATTTCTTCTTTCCAGAGTTACATATTCTGGCTTTAAGGTTTGGTTAGGTGTAGGCACAAAAGCGACTTGGGGTTAGAGAAAAATCATGGTTTGGTTTAAAGAATGACTTGGTTATGGTTAGGAAATGATCGTGGTCAAGGTTGAAAGATTTCAATCTTGGCTGCTGGTGGGAAACAATGGTCTCGCCGTGTCTATTTCACTTTGTTGACCCATCTATCCACCGCAACCTCCTCCCCTTCAAGCCTTTGCATTGCTAAAGATGATGCCATTCCAGTTCCACCTTTTGTTCCTGGCAAAGAGTCAAAAATTCACAGTGCTGCTAGAGATCCTTGTTAGCTAAACACAAACATGGGCTGTCTCTTGCCTCTTTATTACATTTCATTTATTTCAATTATATTAACAGATTGATACATTTAGTTAATTTCTAGTCTGGTTAGTGTGGAATATGTACTGTTTGTTCATTCATTATGCATTATGCACACTTCATGCCACACTATCTGTGTGAACAAACTGTTGGGTGTTGTGTATTTTTTGCTCCATTTAACATTATTTGAAAGTGCCAAAAATTAAGAAATTAATGAGGGGGCTGCACCCCCCCCCCATGCAGTGCTAAATATGTGTCTGAACTCTGCCTTAAGGTACAGTCACACTAGCTTTCCATTCAACGAAATTGGCCCACATTCAGCTCAGAAAAAAAGGATGTGCTGTAACAGCTCCGATGTATTAATAAATCAATATTGAGCAGAGCGATTGTACACATTCTGTGAGTGAAGCGTTAGTTTTTAGTTTGGGTAGTGTAATGTTAACCCTAACCCTAACCCCTAATCCTAATGCTGGTTATGAAACATGCTAGAATGATATTCTTTCTATTTCTAAACATAGTGCATTAGTACTTCTGGCCACATGGTTAAGCGTTCTTATTTTTTAATATTTCGCAATGACAGACATTGAATTCCTGTCTTGATAAAGGTTAGTGGACTGGGGGAAAAAACAGGGACATCGTTGGAAACACACCCAGGACATTGTCTTACTGTTCCTGACAAAGTCTATTATGTAATTTAGTATAAATATATTCGAATGTTGTCAGTTAACCAAATCAAACTTGAACAGAGGTGAACTCTGAACTGCAAGTCTGTGGGAGCCCGGCTGGAGATAACTGGACAAAAACCAGAATCGCATGCTTGAATTCATCCGTTGTGTGTTCTTCAGCTTAAGTGAATGGCGAAATCCCCTGATTTGTCTGCACTTATGCATTTTAAATCAGTTGAGTGAAGTTTTAAAAACAAATCCGTTTGGAACTTCATACTGCATATTATGTTATTAAAAAGAGCAGTGTGTAGGATTTAGTGCCATCTAGCAGTGAAATTGCAGATTGCAACAGTTTGAATACCCCCCCCCCCCAAAAGGAGAAACTACGGGGCCGCAAAAAACACAAAAGGACCCTATCGAGAGCCAATGCTCGGTTTGTCCATTCTGGCTAACGGTAGAAACATGATGGTGCAACATGGCGACGTCCATTGAAGGGGACCCACTCCCTATGTAGATATAAACCAGACCGACCTCATCGGAAAAACATCCCTATAGGTCATTTGTAAAAGCTGCTTATTATGACCCATGTTTGCATTTATAGTAGGATGTGACCTCTAGTGGTTGTGGTAATTATGACGGGAGCCAACCAGGAAGTCGTAGTATAAAGAGCTATAAAGTCCGCTATTGGAGATGGTGGGATGGATGGATGGATGGATGGATGGATGGCACAAATAAACAAAGAACTCTCACCCAGGACACTTGGGTTCATGTCCCGTGTGAAACCAGAAGTCAACGTTGACTTATTTATAAGTTTTAAGTTACAGAGCATTATGTACATCCCCCAAACCATGATCTTTTCCCAAGCCTAAACAATTCGCTTTTTTGGCCTAAACCTAACCAAACTGCGACCATTTCCCAATGTTAACCACGTGTTTAACGTAACGAATGCTTGCAGCCTGTCCTTACCTTTAGTCTAGGAAACGCTCCAGTGGGTCAGAACAAATGACCTATGTGGTCATATGGGTTTGAGGACTTGTTGATATAAACGGCTTACTCTAAGGTAATGAAAACACAATGATTCTTATTTTCAGGTGATTATACGCTAATGAAAACATACTGAGAAAGATTCTATTCCACTTCTGACAATTGCGCCTCCTAAATGTTACACACTGGACCTTTAAACGAGGTGGTCCAGAAGGGATCTCTACACTGAGTTCACCAGAGCCAGCTTGGGGGCTTGTATAGGAACAGCAGATGTATGCTGGAATTTACATGAAATGCAGTCTCCAAATAAAATGAATGGGAGATGGAGGGAATACTAGTAGGTGGAAGTGCAATGTGACCATACCTTTAATGGGGCAATGACAGGCTCAGTTGCCCTTTATTGCCCAGAAAATAAGTTACAGAACATGCTGAGGGGCCCCTAGCAGGTTAATCCGGCCATGGTCAAGAACTCATAAAGATGGGGGCACTAACTTTTTGCATTTTTCTATGCTAATCATACATTTAAATCGCATGGCTGAAAATTCTGGGTCAAGTTAAAACTTTATACCGAATTGTATGTTCTCAAAATTAGATGGGTTTTTTTTCTAATGATGTACAATTATAATGTTTATAAATTACCGGTTAAACTCATTTGATTACGCAAACAGTTCAACTTCCGCCAGGTCAGATTTTGCGACAAGTCGTCACAATAAATCGCCGGCGCAAGAGAGAGCAGACCGATGGCTACCGTGGCTTCGCGTTAACTATATTAGAAGCTCTTTTAATTTTACTGCAGATCTAGCGGAGTGGTGCTATGTCTTCGGGAATGACTGGACAAACACCGTAAGTTTCTTGTAAATACGTGTGGTAACTTGAGTAACATTATACGAGCTAACAACGCTGCATGTCTGCCCTGAACAGCCAGCTAGCCAGCTAAGCTAACGCTAGCAACTGTTTCTGTCAGTCAGTGAAATAACCGCAGAGGTTAGCTTTAGCGTCCCCACCGGCTAGCATACATTTTCGTGGCCTGCTAATACATGTTAGCATGCGGGGTCTCGTTTTTGTGCGCTTAAAAGTCAACACCAGTCAGCTAGCCTGGTCGTATGTTATCAGAATACTGGAACACCGTGCTCATCAAAGTCTTGAATATATATTGGTAATACCAACGTCCAAAAACAGGATCGTAACATATAAGTTAGCTAACGTTAGCTTCGCCGTAGCTTCAGTGCCATTTAACGCTAACTAACTTTTGCTGCTGTTAGCTTAACGTTAATTTAACCGCGGCACAAAATACACATAGTGTTGTTAGCATCATCTATAAGACAAGAGTCGTTTCAATGAAAGACCTTTAAAACTCCACAGTTTACCTGTAGGATATATATTTAAACGGAGTAACGTTATACGATTGGCTACAATAAACATTTATCCTCAAACGTCGCCAGTGTCAACTGGAAACAGCTTTACTGCCAAGTAGCTTTACACATACGAGGAATGTGCGTTTTAAGTGTCGGTTGAAATACTGAATATGTCCCATCAGGTATTTTTCCCGATTATTTTTTTTTTGCAATATCAACTTATGAAAGTATGTCTAAACAAACGATGCAAGGACATAGAAATAATGCGGGGTGCTAAAATATGTCCCCTCCTTCGTTTTACCGGTTTCTGATCTGATGATTTGACCATCTAACAGTTAACGTTTGGTCATATAATTATTACAATTAGAAGACTTTAGTCAAAGGCACTAAAGTTACCATTTTAATCTTGAAGCTGTTTTGCCACTCATCCATCATCTTCAAGATTAAAATGGCATGTCAGTTTTCCCTTGACTTTGTACTTTTATGTAGTTTGTTTTCTTGTTGAAATGGGGTAGTATAAGTGAATTGTTATGCTTATTTAATATGGAGTGTGTTTGTTGTTCTTTTTTTATTCCCAGGTGCCTAACCAGCCGATGGGATCAGCCAGCACAGCCTAAACAGAGTGTAGACGTAAGGCAGCAGAGGAGTAATGAAAATGCACCCCGCCCTGTCTCTTTATCAGGAGTCGTCAGCACTGCTGGTTCAAACAGCACAGTTCCCCAGCCACCACAAAGGGGAGAAAAGCCAGCACCTCAGGGAGGGGTTGAAATGGCTGCGGCCATGGCTGCTAAAATAAATGCCATGTTAATGGCAAAAGGAAAGCTGTTGACTCCTCCACCGTTACTTGCAAAGGTGCACATGATTTACAAAGTTGTAACAATAACCATGTAATATGTCTTGTTTGATGCAGTCATTGGAGGGCTTACAGTTTTGCTTGTCATTTCCCATGTCTTTTAGACCCCTCCAAGTGTGCCTGTGCCAACCGCTACAGAAGAGATGGTAGTCACAGAGGTCGACATAAATGATGTTCCGCTAAATAGCAGGGACCTTCTTACTAAAGGCAAGACACAGGAAGAGGTAAGTGGAATGTGGCCATGGCAGTGTTGCATTTGTCACACCACACTAGTTAAGAAAATGGGGAAAGTAAGAGGGGGAAAACAAGTTAAGAATAGTCTCTAACAGCTTTAAATAAAATTTCTCTAAAAATCTCTTATGTCTTAATCCAATTTCCCATACCTTTTTTCAGATCCGACAGTTTAGTGGAGCAGTCGTCTCAACAAAAGGCCATTACATGACTGAAGCTGACAAGGGGAAAGCAGGGTATGTACCAAGACTAGGGATGTCCCAATGTAGTTTTTTTTGGCCCGATCCCAATCAGAGTCCCACAATACTTGATCCAATACTTATATTTACCTAAATGTTGATGAAATATGTATCTGACACCTTGAAATAATAATATTAATGAACAGATGTGTGGAAGAGAGCAGAAGTTCTGTATTGTCCATGACATTTCTGATTTGCTTTCTTTTAGACAAAGGCCTTTGTATTTGCATGTCCAAGGAAAGAACCAAGATCAGGTCAATAGTAAGTAGTGATTTTTTGGGGGGGGTTTTTTTATGTTTTTTGCTCAATTGCAGAGTCTTTCATCAATTGTAATTCAAAAATGTTGTAAGCTTTCTGAACCCTTTTCTTTGTGGCAAAGGATTGAATATGGCTAATGTCCAAACATTGTTGACTTCTCTGTAACATTAGAGGCTGTGATTAGGATAAAGGAGATTATCTCTGAGAACGTGTTGAGGGCCTCAGCAGCATCAGGAGGACAACAGGTGCCTGTAATGCCTCCGCTCACACTCTACCCTCAGCCTCCTCGCCCCGTCATTCCCACACCTGTGCCACGGATGCCCAACACCAACTCAGCGTCAGGCCAGGGACATCGGCCTGCAGCTCCTCATTCTGGGGTAGGCAGACATAACGTCTATCCTAAGGTTCACCCACCCCAGTTTCCAGGGGATTCATTGCTAAAATGTTATCATATCATAAATATTTCTGCACTTTGCCTTGTAGGAGGGATTTACCTCTTACTATTAGCTGGCCTTTTCATACTCCAAACTTAAACTACCCATGTATCACTTAGTTTAATCACTATTTCTCTCTACATTGTAAGCAGTCATCTGACTTTGTCAGTATATCTTTGGCATGTTAGACATTCGTGGTGTAACGGGTCACAAAACTCACAGTTCGGATCACATTACAGAGCACGAGTCACGGATCATTTTTCGGATCAGAAAAAAAGGGGGAGGAGACAATTTTTCCAGTTGCATTTCCATTTATTACATGAAAACTTACAGCAAGGAACCTTTGGTGTCTACATACCATTCCAGTTTTGTCCACCACCCTTCTTCGTCATCATTATATTTCACGAGGAAGCCAAAGTGCTGCCATACGTGCGATTTAAATCACACGGGAGGCTTTTAAAGCTCTTCTGCTCCGCCGCTGGCCATTGTTGACTTATTAACACGCCCTGTTCACGTGAACGCATGACTGTTGTGTGTAGTTTCATTGAACTCCGCGTCAAGTTTAAAATAAAGCAATATCAGCAGAAAAACTATCTTTTACTCTGAGATCGTTAAACAATTTAGATTAATCCGCAAGTAACCCGTGGGTCACCCCTATTAGACATGGGTCAGAGACAATAAGCTGTATGCTGTGCTCAGTAGTTGCAGTTTTTGTCATTGATGACAACCATGTGTTTGCTGTAAACACTGCTGATGGAGCTAGTTAGCATCATAGAACTGCAGGATTACCAGACAAGATTTTGCTATGTTGGCCAAAATCAATTACAAATTTAAGTAGATAATTCTTGTTTTTATCCAAATGAAGGCTAAATTTTCAAAGTCTTCTGAAACATGTTACCACAAAAGAATTGATTATAAAATATATGAAAATTCATTTTTGACATAAAGATGGTTAACAGACAGGACATGAAGAAAAAGTTATTTATTTGGATGTGTAACATTGGCATATGAGGTAATTGGGATTAAATTGTATACAATTAATTATGTAGCTACGGTCTTGTGTGTTGAATATTCATTGTCAGAGTCAGGATTTTACAAATGGAGGTAAAGAAAGTGAGGCAAATGAAGACCATGTTTCCTTCACTGATACCCACCTCCCAAATTAAGTAGCAGAGAGAACATCCCTGGTCTACAGGAAGAAGCCTTGGATTACTGCGTCTGCTTACAAAGCTGTTTACCTCTAGTCACTTATTTTAGATTTCAATAAACAATCTAAATGTGCAGGGCATAATAATATATCCTGTTCTCCCTTATCCTCAGAGTTTTGTGCACACAAAGATTTTTGTGGGTCTGGACCAGGCGTTGCCCTCATTCAACGTGAATGAAAAGGTCGAGGGTCCGGGAGGGTCGTACCTGAGTCACATCCAGGCAGAGACGGGGGCTCGAGTCTTTCTCAGGGGAAAAACTTCTGGTTACATTGAACAAGCATCAAAACGGGAGTCTTTTGAGCCTCTTTATGTCTACATCAGGTACGTTCATTGCAAATACCCACCTTTGGCAAACTTTGAAGTTCCCTATTTGGATTGTAATTCAACTTTCTAGGCCAGTTGTGCTGGTCGCAATACAAGCCTCACAGTTCAAGTTGACAGACTAGAAAAGTAGGCAACTGAACAGATGTGCACATTTCTGACAACTTAAAAAAATCTAAATCTTGACATGCTTGGTATAAAGAAGTTATTTGTCTGAATTACTTAAATCAACCCATCTCCCTGTTGATGGTTTCAGTTTTGGTTAATTTGTGACTGAAACAGTCATCTAAGAGCCCTGATTGCATATACATGCTAAAACCTCGTTTGTTTGGTTTTTTTTTTTTTTTGCTCTTTCTAAGTTCTGCCCTGAGTCTGTTTCATCGCATTTAACAATACTCCTTTTGTGTGTTAAAGCCACCCAAATGCAACTGGATTGGAGGCAGCAAAGAAACTCACTGAGAGTCTGCTGGAAACCGTAAGTTCATGATATTGTCACCACAAATAAAGTTGTGGAGTTTAACTTAGATAAACGTGAGCCTAATGGGAGGTTTAAGAAGGTGGAACTATTAAAGCATATAGTTTTCACTGATACCCACCTCCTACAGTGAAAGTGGTAGTGTGAACCACCTGATCTCCAGAGATAGGTTTTGTGTGCTCTGCACCTACCCACAATGCAACTCAATTGTTGAAAATAAATCAACACAGCCTTTGTGATTTGTTATCTAGCTCTTTACATAGTTTTTGTTTTCTCTCATTCCCCAGGTGAGAGCTGAACATGCCCGCATGGTGTCGATGTACACAGCCACAGGCTCAACCCAACGTAAGTATTCTTTTACGCCTTGTAACTAATTCCAACAGGGTGACCAAATATCAGGTACTAGATGACTGCATTCCTCTTGTGGTAATTAATCCTCCCTTGACGTCTTTAGTGGCTCAACAATAGGTTGAAATAGTAGGTCACAGTTGTCAAAACACCGTTATTGATTCATGTGATATATGCTATTAACTCCACGTTCTATACTTTCATTTCAGCATACGCAGCACATGGATTTCCACCTAATAGCAATTACTCTAACCAGGGGTCCTGGTATAACTACCCAGCAAATGGGTATGCTGGCGGCTATTCAGCGTACCCAGGAGCCGGTGGTTATTGGAGTAATGCAAATGGTCCCCCAAGTCATTCTAACATGTCGACAAACCCTCCATCTTCTCAGGCAATGGTTCAGTATCCGGTGTGTCCTAGGAAACCGCATCCATATCTCGTCCAGGTAATTACTAAGGATTAAGACTTCCACAAAGGATTTTCAGCATTCATCTATTAGTTGTTTTGTCGACTGATTTTAGACTGTAAAATGCTAAAAATAATTTGAAAAATTCTTGTCTGATCGGCCACCAAAACCCCCAGATCCGGGGTATGGTATTTAGCAGTGGTTTGGCATTATTTAATCAATCGTCTAATTTCAGCACCAGTTACAAACACACCACCAGCTTCATGAAACGTCATGTTTTAAAGGTTTCGAGCTCGTTGTTTATATAATCATTTTATAATGTTGTCAGGACACATGAAACCAATGGAGAACTTTTGATGCGGTTTTCTTTTTTTCGTCCTGCTGCTGCATCAGTGTGTATGTGTTGGTTTTGCTTTACTTAAGGATCCTGGCAGCAGGGAGACAGTGGAGCCTGAAGGATCTTTAAACACCCCCCCTGACTCAGGAAGTCCCAAACGTCATTTCCACGAAGGCGCTAAGGAAGAACAGGTTAGCTGAAGAGGAACACCTGCACATATCACATTTTAACATGAATATGTCTTCAACTCCATGATTGACCTTGTTGAGTTACCGATGACCGTCTGGTCTTTACCATTCATAGAGATCACCACTGCTGAACAACAAAAACCTACTTGCATGCTCTTTCGTCTCTCTTTCCTCTTTATTTAGGCTAGTTTAGTAGCGAGTTACACAAATGTTGTTTAATATTACAATCCCTAATACAAATGGCCATTAAACAAAGCCTAGCAGTGTTTTTTGACCACAGACATGGGCTTAAGATGTGTCACTGTGTTGGTCTGAAAATGGATACACTGCTGACCATTTGGAAAAATCCTGAAAGCACTTCAGGCTCTGTCAAATTCATACCTTTGTTAGTCATGATACGCATCTTTAAAGGTTTAAATTAAAATCATCAGTATTTTAAGTGTTGCCTTGCTTGTTAGTGCAGCCTTTGCTGACCCACTGCCTGTGTACATAGGATGCAGGTTGTCCCGATTTGACTACGTCAGACAGATACCAGATGGCTGTAGCTCGAAGGCTTATGGTTTTTTAGTGTTTTTTGGATTTTCAAAATAAACAACCCAATTTTGTTTTGAAGAAATAGATAGTTTCAAACTAGTTAATATCCAGATTTTAATGTCCCCACGCACACAAGAGGACACTGTTCAGAGTACAAATGAGCTGCTGTTTTTTTTATGCCATGTTATGATTTATTAAGTACTATATGTTAAATCTTTTACCTGCAGGGCTCGACAGTAACTGTTGCCACTGGCAACCATTCTAAGAAATTGGCTACCAATTCTTGGTCTTTGGTTGCCATCAGTGGCGACCACTATTCAGTTTTGAAATCAAAAGCAGGATTGGCAGTTCTCCGAGTATTATTTTTTTCTCTCTCCACAGCCGCCTACTTGTGCTCACGTCTGAAGAAAAAAGACTTCAAAGAGACACAGGTTACCTGTTACCTGCCGCTGCAATTTTCAAAGCTGCAACTCTGAAGCGAGGTTTCACTCTGTCTAAATAATGGGAACTTCAATTTTGCTGAATAATTGTGGAAACCAATTATTGTCAGTCCAGGGGAAAAGGTTTTTCAATCGATAATCGAATCATGGATTTGGAGAATTGTGACACCACTACTTTTTGGCATGTATAAAAATAGGGACAGCAAAACATATGCCCCAAAATAAATATTGTTTTAATATTTGTTGCATTGGTGATATTAACATAGGCCTAGGCCATTGCTGTTACACATGGAACCGCAACCAGACTATGCTGCACGGCGTTGGTGTGTTCACTCGCGTGCGCGCACAGGCATCTGTTTTGGAAAACAATGGCTAAGAAAAGTTGTTGTTTGACTGTCGGGTGAAAAGTTTGACTAACCAGTCAACATCACAAACAATTGCTGGTATATTGTGTACCAGGATTTGAGGGTGGACACGTTAACTGATAACACTTAATGATTCAAATTCTCTATAAAGTATCAGATAAAACACAAACTACAAAGAATGTTTTTCAGTTATGGTAATAAAGCTTTTAAACATTATTAATGTTACGTTTTCATTAATAAGCTGAAGTATAACTGCGTAGTATCTTAATTACTCAAAAAGGTGACTGAAAATGGCAACCATGTTGTCAGTGTCTGGTGCCGCTTTTAAACGTTAGCGTTGAACCCTGACCTGGATTTTCAATTCCTTTATTGTTTCTGACTTTTCACCACTTCAAATTATTCCCAAAAATTTAAGCTGCTTTTTTTTTTTTTTTTTTAATAAAACATTTAAAAATAACCATTTTTGAAAGGTTTTGACATTAAAAAAAAGTTTGATCTATAGAAAAAAATGTTTAGCATATGTTAAAGTTTTGAATTGTCTTAAATGTTTTGTACTTTTCTGTTTAGCCGACCAGCAGCTCTCCAGAGGGTCCTGCTCATCAGGAGTCTGAACTTCCTGCCTCCGGTGTTGGAGAGGAGGATGTAGTAGAAAGGTGTGTTAATAGTTTTCATTTCCCTTGTATGTTGTTCTTCGTGAATCTTGTGTGGTGTAGATATTGATTCTTTCTTTTTAGGATTTTGATGCCTCCACCACCACCTCCCTTTGTGGCTCCTGCCCCTGTTACACGCAAAAGGCAGAGAGACGCGGTGACCCCAGATCCAGCCAGTCTGCCCGTCAGCGTTGCGTCAATGGGTATGCGTTTCTTTATTTACTAATATTCTGAGAGTACTCGGAGTAGTATATTTCTTCTGTAGAGTTGTCGTCTGTTGCATGGAATGGAATCTCCCCCACCCGTGGAGGAAAGGGGAAAGAGTGGAGACCTGTGTGAATCTCTCCATTGGTAGAACCCACTAACACGCTCTTCTTGTATATGTTTTTTGTCTTTCCCTTGTTTTCTCTCTCAACATGTGTCCCCGGACCTGCCTGTTATGGATGTGTGCTCTGCTGCCGTTTCATTTGATATCTTCCCCCCCCCCTGGCTGTGGATCACACGAACTCAAAAACCACCGCTAACATGGGGCTCCTCAATGGGTTTCCTTTTTGTTTTGTTCTTTCGCTTTGTCCCTCCCCCCTCCCTCTCTCTCATGTCTCCCACCTTCTCTCTACTTTTCTCTCTCTATATTTTTATTGTGCCCTTACAGGTGTTCAAGAGGAGGTGTGTGAGAAGAGGTCTAAAGTGGACGAAGATGCATCGGGGCTAGTGCCCTATGGAGGAGATTCCTCCGATGAAGAGGAGGAGAGGATACGCAGCAGTAAGACCGATAACTCTAGCCCCTGCCCTGCCCCATCCTCCACTGCCCAGGATGACCCACAGACCCAAAGTCTACATTCAGTATACCAACATGCTTCTTCTCAAAGTCAAACCCCATAAAAGGAAAAATCCACCCTCACATTACCATACACTATTTTGGGACTATACCAATGTTTTGCCCCATATACCAAGCAAAATGGTTAATGCTTTTTTTCCCCTTTTATCCAAGCAGACATGGGTTTTCCATTCATCTCCATGTGGCACCATTTTTTTTTTTTTTTTTTTTTTTTTTTTTTTTTTTTTTTTTTTTTTTTTTTTTTTTTTTTTTTTTTTTTATTTTTTTTTTTTTTATTTAA
>CM022485.1:10177192-10197782 GCA_011952105.1 Coreoperca whiteheadi
AAAAGAAAATAAATGAAAAAAAGGTGTAAGGGGGGGGGGGGGTTGGGAACTAAAAACACCACTGGTATGGTCGAGGTTTTTTTTAATTTTTCGTGTCCTTGTGTAGCTTTTGCTTTTTTGTCCTGTGGTTTTCATTTTTTTCATGCATCTCCCAGAATGCCTCTCGCCATGGGTGTGGACATGTTGGGTTTTAGTCAAAAGTGGGTATATTTAAATTTATGCCCACATATAGAGCAAATGTAACAATAGAAATATGGATAGCCTGCCAGCTAGTTAATTGTCATTGTGCATATGTTTGTATCCACATGGCTTAAAATGCAACACGTATTGCAGCTACATGTCATTTCGAAGATATGGTTTTAGAAAATTCAAATCTTTTCTACAGTGTTTTTCTCCCTTGTTATTGCTGTCTTGATACAAGCCTTTTTCTATTTATTTTTTTACTCTAAGAGTCTGACTCTAAAATGTGCATTTACCAAATGGCAGAGAAATGTTCTGTTAACAAAACATATATACCACTATTATACAAAATTGCCAATTTTAACAGTGTGAAAGTATTCAGGGTGGATTTTTCCTTTATGTGAAAACAATTGTATAATAACTACAAATGGATTTCTTTCTTAGAACACTTATTTCATTTTTCAAAGCATCTTTTGTTAATCAAAAACAAGCCCCTTATTTCCTCATTTTGAATTTAAACAGTTGGTCTGCTGCAGTTGCTGATGGTATAAATACATATTGTAAAATTCAGTGAAACTTTTTCTTATCTTGGAAAATGGTGTATGCCTGTTCCCATGGAATACTATAATAAAAACAACTGAAAACCCCTTATTGTCTTTAGACACACATTTTATATTGCTGAGGAAGGTGAGGAGATGGTTTTATTTCATGAATTTGTTGACAATGTTAGGGTTGTTTATTTGTTTTTTTTAGGGATGTTGATTGCTGGTGTCAGATGAATATGTATTTGGGAGCCTCTATGCCGTTGTGCACAGTAAGAGCTCCCGGGTTGTCCAGGCCAAAGCAGGGGTGGACATAATTTTGGAAGTGACAGTGGAAGGTGTGTAGGTGTTGTTCCAGATCCACATTAAAGAAGGACAGAGACCCCCTCTCGTAGTCCAGTGCCACTCCTATCCGCACTGGGTTCACTGTAATCCTCAGGTCAGGACTCCAACCACTGTGCAGAAACTCATATTTATGCCTGTGGGGGGAAGACGACAACATTATGGATTGTGGATAGCAAAGAAGGTCTAAATATAAAACTCTTTCTCTCGTCCTGTTTGAGATCGTTTTCCCACTCTGTCAGCCAGTCGTAAAGCAGATGCTGAATCATGAGCCTTTCAAATGGCTGCAGATTAAAGAAAATGAGGAATGTGATTGTTAAATTGTGCGTAGGCAGGATCACCAAGAAGATGCCCACAATTGAAACCACATTCAGGGCTTGTGTGATATGCCGCTCTGATTTGCTAAATGTGACAATTCAACTGTCCTGCTTTGTTCCAAGAAGAGTTGCCATAGCAACACTTTTAAAGTAACATTCAGCTGTGGGCTCTTCCACCTTCTGTGGGTTTAGTTTTGCATAGAGCGGATGCACAATTTCTTGTTTTTTTGCTTAGGAAAGGAAAATTTCTGGTGGCTAAAAATATAGTCTTGGCCCAGATTCCACGAACTGCAGTAGTAGTCCCTCAGAGGATCCGCATGCTAATTGTGGTATCAGATTGTCTGAAAATACTGCATCTACTTGGTGTGTGTAGTCCTGTGAAAATTAAAGGCAGTTTCTCCTCCCCAGCTTGCACAACAAATGGGAATAAGGCTACTTTAACCTGTGTTTTGTTTAAACTTCGTTCACTTCCTTAGTGTTTGGGGTCCCACAGACCCCACTTCTGTTCGTGTAAAAAAAAAAAAAATTATTTAAAAATCAGTGTTTGTCCTTAGAATTTTTTTTCTTTTCTTCTGACTCGATTTAAAAAAAACAAAAGGTTTTGTAGTAATAATCCTTCCCTCTGCCACAAACTAAGACTTTGATAATGCCAAACTATGTAAATGACCATAGAGCACTGTTACTGCACCAAATAAGGAAATATTTAATGTTTTACAACTTATATGGGCTATGTGTACACGAACAAATATTTATTCCTTTTGTTTGCTTATGCTTTGCTTGCTTTATCCTTTTATGTCATGGACCTCTGAAACATATCAGTTCAAAATCCTGTAAATAAGTATCAAGCTGAAAAAACAATTTTACACATGTCACAGCGATCGAAGAGGGCCGGGGAGACTCTAGGAACCTAAACAGAACATTAGGGTTAAATAATATCCACAGTGATGCTATTTTAGCAGAGCCTATGCACTGTTACCTGGATGGAGTGAGAATGTGTCTCATACACCAGGAGTTATTGTTGGCGCCGAGGTACGAGTTCCTCTCTGTGTCCTCGTACGCAACTCCAATCCTAAACTCTGTCCCATCATCCACTTCAACTTCCCAATAATGCCTGCCTCGCACTGGAATCAGATCCCCCAGGACAGCTACACATCTGTACACACACACACACACACACTTTACATTTTACATACACTTATAAAGGGTCGTCTTAAAAGTTTCCATTATCTTCTGTCAGTAGGCATTATATACTTTACCTGGTAAAGGTGTTGTCATCTGAGGCCATAGCACTAATTGGCAGCTCCTCATCTCCATAAAACATGGTGAAGCCATCTTCAGAGATGGACAGGCAAGGATGGGCACTGTCCTCCAGGAGATAGAAGAATGTACCTGCGCAGGTAATCAAATGTTAGTCATCATGAATGTGCAAAGAGCAGTGATGAAAAGTAGCCAAGTACATTTACTGAAGTACTGTACTTTAGTACAATTTTGAGGCACTTGTAGTTTTGTAATACCATTTCATGCTACTTTATACTACCCCGTTACAATTATTTTACAGCTATACTTAGTACTTACATTTCAGGTTAAAAATGTACAAAATATGATCTTTACATAAAATGTGAATTGTTACAGATTCAACTACCCAACAATATATTGAGCAGTTAACGTTAGCTCCACCTCGACATGTTAATGCAGTGGTTCCCAATCTAAGTGTCGGGACCCACACAAGGGGTGCTAGATAGTTGTAGGTGTGAGAAATCTTTATTTTTAATTTTTTTAAAACGCAACATGCAAACACTGCAATTCATGACGGTTGTTTTTGGATCGCTTTGCTTTTGCTCCAACTTTTGTTTTGTTTTAGTTCTCCTGCGAAATTCTACGTAGTCCAACTCAAACACGTATTCAAACTCAAGTCGGCATTGCTTCCTATTATGGGGTCACAAACAAAGTGGTTGGGAACCATGTTGTTAATGCATCAATAATAAGGATCTAATAAAACAACAATGACAGAGGCTATTATGCATGAGTAATTTTACTTTTCATACTTTAAGTACATTTACTTTTGTACTTCAGCTTAAGTAAAATTAAGAATGAAGGACTTCCTTGTAATGCGATATTTTTATAAATCGGTATTGGTACTTCTAACACTGGCCAAAAAGTACCGTGAACAGGCTGAGCCATGATGCGTCTCACCTGTTGTGGAGACAGTGATAACTTCACTCCTGTCGCTCGGCCCGCCGATGTTGACTGCTCGCACAGCGATGAGGTAACGCCGTCCTGTCTGCAGCTGGATCAGACACTGACAGGTGGGCACAGCTACTATAGACCTGGGGGATTAACCAGTGAGACACAAGACTGATATCCTTTTTAAATATGTGAATTGCACAATGATGACAACTTTTTGGATCGGCTTTTATTTCAATACCTCTACGAGAGTGAAATACCTTGAAATAACATCTTCTCTCAAAGCTTCTGAAACACTAGGTGGATAAATGGGGTGCTTAACTGGGAACTTTGTCATATTTGGACCATGGACCCACTTCACTTAATACAGTTTAGGCACCGGTACGCAAAAAATACACAGACTATTCAAATAAATGGTTTGTTCTAAAGTGACCAGATGAAAAATGAACCCAATGTGAGGACAATATTCTAGCTGAGGCTAACCGTGCTGCAGGAGCTGGAGCTAAGAATAGATTTTCTAGGACAGAGTGTGTCTTGATTCAGCAGCTCTATAACCATGGGACCTCAAAAATCCCAGGCAAGCACTAACGCAGGCTTGGCTTATGGATGTATTGAAGCAAAAGCCTTATTAAAAGGACAGGCCAGTGAAGACAAATATCACGGGGTACTGCATCTTTGAAGCTCTGCATATCCACTGAAGGGTTTCTGCTCTAGCTGAGCTATTTTAGCAGTGTGTGTGAACTCTTTTGAAACAAAGCAAAACAAATTACCCATGACTGATTTCAGGCAAAGCATAATTAAATCCTGAGCTTGTTTCTATGCTTAATCTGCCATCTGTAGGTGTATTTTAATAAACACAGTTCTTACTCAGTAACACCGCTCTGTGTGCCATCAGTGCCCATCTCCCTGAGCTCAACAGTGTACGAGTCTACAGGGTCGGTGTTTCCTGACTCCCAGCGGATCAGAGCAGCCTCTGGACAGCTAGTACACTCCCTCTGCTTGATCACTGGAGGCGACGGCACTAGGGAGAGAGGAATCAAAGACTCAGACTTTAATCTCTCTACCATCAATCATGCGAGGATAGGGTGATAACAAAATAGGGAAAAATACATCTGAAAGTGATTTTAGGGGACATCCTGAGACAGACAGAGCAACTATTTCAACTGTCACAAGTTTAATGATGTAGTTGTAGGAGTGGGACATTTATTACCGGTCATGTATAAGGCCTTCTCGCTCGCTGGGCTGATGCCTGTGGTGTTGGTAGCAGTCACCCACAGTTCGTACTGAGCATTGGGCAGCAGATCTGTCACAGTGCAGTGGGTCTCCTTCACTTTAACCTTGCTTACTGTAAAGCGAGCACAGATTTTAAATTGTGGCTGATGAAAGCATGTCACCAGAATCCTTCAGAGAAAAATCGGAAGATTCGCACACCAAGAGATACGGTTTCAACAGTAGATGGTGTTATCATGCAATGTGAACCTGCAGTCAGTGTCTCTGTGTAATACCATGTGGTGCACAGGTGCTGTCTGCTGGTGTGTCCTCGAGCACGGGTCTGTAGTAAAGCTCGTAGTACTCCACCGTGTCGTCGGAGAACAAGCTCCAGCACACACGCAGGGATGTCTGGGTGGCGGAGTTGGGCGTCTGGGGGTTTATTACTGGGGCAGATGGAGCTGTTTTTAATATTGGAGAAACATTATTAATCCGGTTTTGTTATCAAGTCATACCATCAAAAGCACCGAGATAACCGTACAGGAGCAGTTTTGCATAAAAAGCAATACAGCAAGACAGCTCATTGTAATTTCAGCTCAAGACTGACACCTATGTGCTTTCATTTACTATAATTCTCATCTGTAAAACTGTGAATTGAATTGTATATTCCTTCCTTCCCAAACACAAACAGGGCAGTTGACCAGAGAGATTCAAATGAGAAACTGTACGATACACTGCTCATTTTTCTCTCCCACATGTCTCCTTTATTCCTCTACAGGTGAATTTATGCTATTTCTTCTTGCTCTAATCTTCTGCGTCACCTCTGCTTTCCCATGCTCTCAAAGTCCCTACATTCTCAAATGACAAGGTCTGACAAATGACCTTTCTGCCCATGTCCCTCAGGTCAAATCAGCCTTTAGATGCTGTTCTTTAAATATCATTGTAATCCTGTAATTGTGTCACCTCCAGGGTGTTCAGGGAGATTCAACTAAGAGTGTCTATCATCCACCTGCTTTACTCCACCACCACCCGCATCTAGACTCTGGGGGTTCCTGTCCCATCTCCTGTCGTCATATGGCCTATGCTTAGTGAAGATTGTTTCAAATCTATGGGGTCTAGTCATCATAGTCACTCTCTGTTGCCAACCTCAGTACAAATTGTTATACAGACGAAGCTAGTAAATTGCTGGTGGTCTCTGGGCAACCACCACACCATTAACTCATCTATCTTACAGACTATAACTAGGCGAACTGTGGGAGCGGTTTGTAAATCAGACCTGGAACAATGTTGATCGAGTCCATCATGGTTTTGACATCCGACAGGTCAGCAAGTGGTGTGTTAAACTCAAGACTTGTAGCCAACGTGAGGTCTGGCTCCTCTTTGACAACCTCCTCGATTCTAGTGTAGTACAAAAAGAAGCACAAATAAAAACAGTTTGCGCACGAAGATTTAACATAAAGGTTAAGCAGCTTGCGTCATGCCCTTCATTTGGATCAGTCAAAATGTATTCAGTTGAGGTCCACTTACTACCTTACCCTGGAGCATTTTGTGGTCTTCTGCAGTGGATCGTGTTTGCTCAGTTGTCATGGAGACTGGAAACTGAGCTATCTCGATGCTCTGCAAAAAGCTAGTAAGTGGACCTTGAGTAAGGATTTTTTTTTTTTATGTCAAACTACTTTTTCCAAGGCCAAGAATTTACATTCACGTTCAAAATGTGTCTACTTAAACAATATTAGTCTGAAACTACAGGCAACGACCCCTGGAAACATAGGTGTTAGCCAATGTATTTGCCCTGTGCCATTAATGGTTAGTCTTTTGAAAACACACTGCAGTCCCCACCAGTGCAGTGTCACACCATGTGGCATACTCACTGAGCAGCATCATAATTACCTTTTAATGGTGGGCATAACTGTCTGTCAATAAAGGTCAAAGAAAGCAATTGAACACCAAAGTAAACAAATGCAGACATACTGATCAATGCATCAGTTTCGTGACAGGAAAATCCTCTACTGGAGCAATTTATCATCATGTATACAACTGCAATCTGCACATTCGAATGAGAAAACACAAGCTAGGACACCTTCAGGAAAAGCTTCTTGTCTTGGCTGCGGTAGATCTCCTGGGCCGCCTCAATGAGCTCCTTGGAGGCATCCATCGCCCGACCACAAGCCAGCAGCTGACTGTACAGGGCTTCCAGCTTGCCCTTCTTCTCCTCTTCCAGTCCAGCCGCCCTCTCGTCATATCGCTGAGACAACGTCTGTAGCACATCATTGTAGTGCTGCTCCAAGTGCTGCTCCTGACGGCCAAAATTCTCCTGCGCACACAGTCATATGATCACAGTTAAGAGATTTACACATTTGTTATGCATTAGAGAAAATATGGAAAGAAAAGACAAATGAGGGGAGGATGACAGATCAAGGGAGGCAGTGAATGAAATGGATGTGTTTGATTCTTGAGTTCAGGCCCACCGGGAGACACACGTGGACTTTCCAGTTACAAAACTGAAATCTGACATCTTGAACTTTATTTCTGTCTTTCTGTAAAATTAATTCCCAAATGCTCACACAGCCATCAATCGATGTCAGGACACATTCCAACCATCTGTTTCACTAAACTGAAAGCCTTTTACTTGTGACATTTACCTCCACAGTGAGAAAGATTTCCTCCAGATGACCTGCAAAGTTCTCCATCTCAGCAACCTTCCCTTGCAACCGATTCCTGATCGTCACGATCTCACTCTGAAAACAATTGAAAGTCATACTTCTACCCTTTCTATTTTTAATTCAAATAAGTAACATAAACAATTGTTCAGCCTGTGCTTTCGGGACTTTCTGCTCATGTATGTGGCTTGGTAAAAAAGCTTTCATGCAGACAACTCTGTCTTCTGGGAATTAGCTACAATGAAATCTGAAATTATAGATTAGACCACAGTCCTTAAATGTAATATCATGGCCATTTTTAAGGAAATAAATGGACAAATGTGAATGTTTATTGTATAGTTCTCAGGAATTTGAGTGTTTTAATGGCTTGTCTCCCACCCATTAATCCTTGAATTTCTAGGGGTGCTGGCCATTGTCAACAAGATCCTCTTGAGAAAGTGATTTAAATCCCAAGAAACCAGACAAACAGAGCAGAGGCCAGATAAAATAGGAAAATATCAAATGTGGCATTCATACATCAAGGGCCAAAGCTGTGTTAGTGTCCGCCCCCCCCCCCCCACACACACACACCTCAGTTTCTCCCTCCTTAAACACTTCATCGTCATCATGTCCATCTTCTGCCCCAGTGGGAGATGGAGGGCTGTCCTCACAGGGCTCAAAACGAAGGGACTCATTGGTGTCGACAGAGAACCTCTGGAAGGTGGAAACGTCTCGGGTCGCTCTCCCTCCTCTGTCTGAAACCACATTGTAGGGCTCCATCGTGGTCGACTCTCTGCTTAACTCCTGGTGCTCAGATTCCTCTGCAATCACATCCAGTAGGCCTCCTCTGATCTCATACAGGTCCATGAGGGGAACGGCTGTGGGAGGACAGAGGTTTACAATTCATTTATGATTGAGGTTTAATTCAGCCCCTTCTGTTCTTAACTATACCAGTCTATAGATTAGCAACCATTTAGAATGCTATTCTAAAAATCCTGCATCAATAGCTGAACAGAATGCACACAAAACAGTATGAGATCTCAAAGCTACACCCGTCACACTTGAACAAAGCAACTTGCCTATGCAGAACAATCTCTTAATTAAATTATTGAAGGCGATTGAGTAGCTGATAGCAAATTTACCGGGATAATTCAGTAAACCAATCTGTTCCAAAGAACCATTTCAACAACAGTGGTGTCCCCGACAAGCCAACTCTGTAAGCAGTCCAACAACCCTCACCCAGAAACTGTGACAAAAATAGATGGGACCCATGCTCATCGGCATGACAAACATCCGTGCAGGAAGTTAGTTATTTAATGAAAAAAGCATTAAAGTTAGGCTAATTAGAGGCATGGTTTTTTTTAACACTGTAAAACCTTGTAAGTAGTGTCAGTTTCAGGTTCGGCATTATTCATTTCTTTGATATTAGGACTTGGAAATCCCCGAACATGTGATTCAAAGGTCAAAGTTGATCACAAGAGGGGGCTTGTGGTGTCTTCAGGAGCCCTCGTACATTCCTACATGAGGTCTTTCAAACGTTTTTGTGGGCATACCATCAGCCAATTTTCGATTTCGTCCGCCACTACAGAAATATCCGAATTATGACCTCGTCTGCTCTTTCAGTACCTCAGTGATCGAAATTAGAGGCTGGCACTTTTTCATGACTGCTGCTTTGATGTAGAAATCAAGCAGCACGGAGCTGTTGTGCACTTAAAGGAAGATGCCATCAATAATAGAAGTAGTGTTATAGTTAATGTCTTAGCTAAATAATGCGCACAAAACTACAAGGCTTCCGTTGTCTCATTGATATTCAGGGAATGTGATAATAATGTATTTTAGCGGTAGACGTGTTTGTGAACTCGCATACGTTCGGTTTTCCGAAGGTTCCGTCTGGTTCTGAGGTGCCTGAAGGCAGCTTGCGTCACGCAAATGGCGGACGTTGTAAACAGAGCCAGCAGCTTCTCGGGGGCCAAAGTGAAACATCGCTTTTTAAGATGAATAGCGTAGAGTGTGAGCGGTTAGATAGTCTGGAGGGCTGGGTGGCCGTTAAAAGTAACATATTTGAAGAAACGGAGGCGTTTAAGCTGGGCTTCATCGTGCAGTGGAACGTCATCGAGTGTAAGTTCGCTGTCACCTGCCACAACCGGACGTTACAGCGGCAGAAACGCAAAGCCGAAGTTGCCGTCGGCGACCATCAGATGAGCTGGGCTGGACTCTTCTCCGTGAACGATTTGAAACACGTCCATCAGCAGTTCACGTGTGTGGCGGACGTCTTGGGAGCCTGCTTCCCGGATTTGTCGGAGTTCGAAGACGGCAACATTTGGGACTTGCTCTTCCTGAACCGGAGGTCAGGTCCCGACGACGACGACGAGCGGGACTTCGACACGCCGTGCAGGAAACTCGAAAAGTATTTCAGCACAGCCATTGACATCTGCGGACGAAAGATCGTCCTCGACACGTTGTTCACGCAGGATGAGCGGGACATCGAGGAGTACTTTGAAAATCTACAGGAGTTCAAAAGGAAGACCATGCAGGACGAGATGTCAAGGGCCAAGGGCCACCTGCGACAGGTGAGGGGTCAGACGAGACACAGGTGCTCACACCAGTGCAGCCTAATACAGCAACCCAGCCATAAGCCCTACCTACATAAACATTACATAAAAATCAAGTTCAGTTTTTTTTTTTAATGATGCAACTTAATTGTCACTTTGGAGGCTTTAGCTTGCGGTGATGGTACTGAGAGGTGTTTCTAATGTTCTGCCAATCCCATATATTAGATGAGGGTAGACTACATATAAGAGACACCACTCAGTATAATGCAATACAATATAAACATGTTATTACCTTAACGTGTATCAACGCGAAACGACTCCAACAGCTTAGACAAAAAAGCTAAACATTATAAACTTCGTGAAGTTAAGGTGTATCGCAGGGCTGTTGTATTAGACTGCAGAAGTTTTATCTGTGTATTTACACACACATTCTGCACTTAGATCATTTACAGAGCACTGCAAAGGCCATGAAACCAAAGATTATGCTGATGTTTTGTTTTTCCCTTTTACTATAAATAGACTTGTGACCTTTTTTGGCATGTCTGTGTTTTCCTCTACGCCCCTGCCACAGCCAAAACTCTTAGAAGTTATCTTTGATGCACTTGAAAAATAGATGAGGACAAGCCAGACAAATATTTTCAGAAGGAATGTTTCGCATGAATCAAGGAAAAGGGATTGAGGATACAGCAAAGCTTGGGAAACCACTGTAAGCTCTATATTTCTCTGCAGGACTAGCACCACACAGTGGTCTTACAAGTCCTGAAAGCAGGCCTTACAGTGACACAGCAAACCTTTTGCTGTTTGTGTATTACAGTTAAGGCGCCGCTGATGTTTTTTAGCCACTGAGTTTTGCCTGCCCTTTGACATGCATTTGAATTAAAGTGATTTGAACACAGAAATGAAACGTGTCCCTGTATTTGCTTGTTAGACAGGTAAATACCATGGTGAGAGATGCCCTACAGCAGACTGACAGCATAAAACTCCACATTTGAAGTGGACAATGGTGATGAAGTGAATGCCACCGTTATGAAAATGATAGGTTTTGTTGTTGAGAATGTGGGCAGGTTAAGCTTAAAATTTTTAGGTGTTATTGTATTTAATTTGCATTGTATCATACGACTAAACATTATATTGTCCCCCTCGAATACACAAAGAGGGCAGGGATTCACATTGTGCAGCTCTATGTATCTTCGGTTTAGATATGATGAAATCAGGTGATGTAGAAAAAGTCACTTTTTCTTGCTTAACCCATTTCTCATGTCGCTTTCTCCATGTCCATTCTTACCTAAATCAACATACCTCAAGCCCCCCTCCCTTATACCTAACAGCATTTCAGATATTGATCAAGCTGACCTGGGTGCAAACAAGGTCTAACGGGGTCATCACTGAAACCCTTGTTATGAAATGGCTTGTTAACCTTTGGCTTCACACGTCAACCTTAAGCCCTCCTGGTTCCTATGGTTGTGTTCAGTTCCCTGCAGAGATTTGTTTCCCCCAATTCATCTGAGATATGAAAAGTCACGCAGAGCAAAGACTGGGCTGTGGGCGCAGAGTAAACAAAGGTAATGGTGTTTTACGGCCTCCATATTTACAGCTGCTGCAGAGTCACGGCAGTGCAGACCGAATGGTCATGCTGCTCAGCATCTACGAGGAAGAGGATGAGGCCTACCAGGACCTGGTCACTGTGGCCACCACCTTCTTCCAGTATCTGCTGCAGCCTTTCAGGGACATGAGAGAGCTGGCCTGCCTCTACAAGATGGAGATCCTGGTAAATACAGACATATGATGACATATGACAGACATATGACATGATTATATACCGATGAGGCACTTTGCAATTTGTTTTGGTATCTAAATATTGAAAATCAGGAATAAATGTAAGTTTAAATGTTTAACACAAATGCAAGGGGGGTTTGGTGGAAGGTTCTCAGCTCAGTTATTATCACCTTTGTTTATTCAGGGGGGAGTTTCACTTTCCCCACCCAGATTTATCCTGCCGGTCCGGGGATGCGATGGCCTTCTGGTCACAAGCTTGCTTCTCTAACCTTTAGGCCACCATATTTCCTTCAGTGATCACTACAGGGTCCCTTTCAGCTGTTTGATTTGTAACGGAAGGATGGGCCTGTTTCATCTCTCCAACTCTCCACCATGGTCTAGACACATACTCACATGGTGGTGGAGTGATTGACGCATTTCAATATTTTTATCTGTCATTCAAGCAAAATGTGACTAAACTGACTATAAGCCATATATATATATATATATATATATATATATATAATGTGTGTGGGTTCAAGTATCTGTCTGAGATAAAGCTGAGTGTAATGTTGACCACTGTTTTGCTTACCATGGATCTCTGCAGAAGTCTTTGGAGTTTGAGGACTTGGGTCCTAAGAGAATTGCAGCTCTGGAGAAGGAGGCGGAGGAGTGGAGAACGAAAGCAGAAGACGCAGTCGCCTCAATTCAGGACATCACTGTCACTTACTTTGCACAGACTTCAAAGGCTCTGGCTGGTATACGTTGCTGTGTTTATTTCTCTTACTTGTGTATGGAAGAATTAATTAATAACGTCTATGTGTCATTCGTCGGTGCACAGGAAATTAAGTGCGGCAGAGTCATACGTTCCATTGCAACTGCAGACAAACATCATATTTATGAAATATGTCATCTAATATTTACTTAATTAGAGGTCCACACATAATTAAATTATGAAAAATGAATAATATACCAGATAATTGTGCTGTGGGATAGACTTCATGCAAGGTTTCACTTTGTTTGGCAGCCATCTTTCATGTGGGCGTTTTGTGGATTCCCACCTTGATCTGGGGGAAGACAACATCCAAAAGCAAACATTTTATGTGGATACAGTTGTTCCACAATCTGTATGGCTGGCAATTGTAGCTATATTCATGTTCCTGTAAATCCGGCATTCATTTTTTGCCGCTGGTTTGCTGTAAGGCGTTCTGAAAAAAAGTGTATGCATTATAAGTGCAAGAGCCAGGTTAGGAAATGTATATACGATGAAAAGTAAATTACAACTCTCACAGAAGAGTATTTTATGACCTCTGAAATTCTTTGAACACCTCCAATGGATTAGTAAAAGTATCCATTGGTGTTTTACCTTTGTGTTACTTTTGTTTTGTACCCATGTTAATATATATATATATATATATATATATGTATACAGTATATGTGCTTTTGTGTGACGCAGACATAACTGACCCTTGTGTGTGTGTGTGTGTGTGTGTGTGTATGTGTGTGTGTGTGTTCAGGTATGTTAAAGCAGATGGAGGAGGATAAGTGTCGTTTTGGAGCCGCTGCCTGGGCGTCTGCAGCTCCCAGACTGGAGAAACTACGCTTCCTATTGGCTAAAGAAACCCTGCAGCATATGAGAACTAAAGAGATGTGCCTCAACCGCAAGAAAGATGGCATTAGAAGAAGGGTGTGTGTCTTACGTTTTTTAAATTTTTTTGAACCATGTATTTTCTAGTGGTTTCTGTAATCAGTCAGCCCGTTCCATAATGGTGTATTGGACGCTGACACAGTTGCAAGGGTTTAGTTGTCATTCATATCTTTATTTCCAGTGCCAAGGCCAACACTGCTTTTGTAGTGGTTGTAAGTCTGTGGAGATGAAACACGTACTGGCTCTAGTGTATCTTTCACTTGGTATTCCAGTCTGATGTGAATCTCTGGCTGCTGACGTCCTTTGATCTATTTATAAGGCCTCTGTAAAAACACAGAGAATCCCCTCGATACACCCTCAAAACCTGCATTCAGGAATAAGTGAGTGCGTCTGTGTGTGTATACATACTCAAAATGTGCCAGCTACATGCATATCTGTGAGAACGGGGGGGTGTGGGGGGTGTATATTTCTGATGTTAGGATCACAGTATTTTGGGGCAAACTGCAGCAAATGACTTGCTTCTGTAGAGTGTCGTGCTGAGCATTTGAGCTTTTTGGAAAAGAACAGAGAACACCTTCAGCACCTTCACCTTCATGCGGCTGCATTATTCATCCGATTAAGCTCTTTAAAAAAAAAAAAAAATCAGGTTTCAGGATGCTGGCAGTGTCTACCACTGTGTGATATCAACATGAGCCTTTACAGAGACAGTTGTGTGCGAGTGTTTATAATGCGATCAGTAAGCTACACCTACGCAAAATCTTGCGCTAGTGGAAACATAACTCTGCGGCTCTGCTGAGTGCCGGTGTGCCTGCAGGTGTCACAGCATGACGCCTTTACATTTAGTGTGTGTGTGTGTATATACAGTACATTGGGAATGAGCTGTATGTCATCAATTCACTCTGTCCTAGTGGCAGTGTGTGTATTTATATTTGACATCATTCAAAGTGTTTAAGGACAAAGCGTGTGTCAGCTCACAGACTACATATCAAGCATACTTAAAATTACTGTTGTACCTTGCAGGTCGCTGTCGGTTTCAGCTCATTTCATCACAGTATGAAAATCAACTTACAGACATTAAAACTGACTTGAGAAAGGAACTCGGCTTTATTTTTATGTCAAATTTAGTTTTTGTCTTTCACCTGCTAATGTTGTTGAAAGCAGAGGCTATTTTTTTTTGAAACCCCTTGACATCACGTTCAAGGACACTCCCACATCCAGAATTTGAGCCAGCCGTCGAAAAGCACCGCCTTCACAAGCAATTCTGTCAAAAGAACTCAAACCCAGAAGGCAATTAGAAACCTACTGTAGATGTCATTAAAAAAGGATCATGTGGAGGATATTCTCAATAAATAGGTTTCAGTTTGACGGCTGACTAAAGTGGAGTTCATACAAGGTGTCTTCGAACACAAAACAAGTTGTATTTATTTATTTATTTTAAATAGTCCCTGCTTGCAACTGCCTCACCCTCTCTCTGTAAGATTAGTGTACCAAGTTGCAAGTCTCTGCAAGTTAAAGTTAATTGCATATCGAAATGACTAGAAACCAGCAGCCGAATCAATCCAAACATATCGTATGCTTTAGATGATCGTCAGCAATAAGTATGCACATTACGTACTTAATAGGCTATAATATGCAAAGCCGCAAGTGTGATCCTTCAATGGGCCTGACATGATATTTTTCTGTTGTTGCGGTGCAGTTGGGCAGCCTGTCTGGCAGAGCCAAGAGCCACCGAACTGATTCCAGGTCTGTGTCTGAGGACGGCCAGCAGCAGGACACAGTGGACCAGCTGGAGCTGCAATTCTATGAAACCCAAATAGAACTGTACGATACCAAGTTTGAGATCCTGAAGAATGAGGAGCAGCTGCTGGTGGCTCAGATAGACACCCTGCGGCGGCAGATTAAAGGTAGATGTGAAGGCTACTTCTGATTTTATGGAGGAAGAAGAGGTTCTAAACATGCTAAACGTATTTAAATGAATGCACTAATAGAGTGAATGACTACAAACATGTACACACTTGAACAAGGCAAAGCTTTGCTGTGTAAATGCCCTTCAAAAAATAAAAGCTGACCTAAAGAGTCTGGTCTCCTAAGCCATAACTGGAGCCCTGTTTTTAAGCATGTATTTGTTCACATTTTGCCGAATTGGCACCATTAAAAGTGTGCCGAATTAGCTATTAGCAGTTCCTGTTTGTAATGTCCCCGTGGATGTACAGACATCTATCACTGGATTACTTTGATGTGAAGAAAACGTAAAAATGCGGTGATTCTAAGGCAAGTTCACGACTTATAAAGAGCGTCTTTTTTCTACAATTTCTATGTGGATTTATGGACGTTTATTCGCAATGAACATCAGATGTAATGATCTCGTCAGAAAGTGTAAGTCACTGAATCTAAAACTGTGTGTTTATATCTGTGTTCAGATTTGAGTTATGACTTCAAGAAGGAGTACGATTTTGACACAAATTGTGGCAGTCTGGCGCTAAGAGTTACTAGGAGTTAAAATCCAACTGCTCACTTTGTTGGTAAACGGTCAACATCCGTGGGCCACGGTTCCGTGACTTGCCAATGTTTTCAGGGCACCAGCATGCACCTGTCCCTTTTTATGCTGAGTCCGTGAAGTGGCACGTTTTTAGGCCATATGTTTGTGGTAGTGTTTTATTGAACTGCATTACATTGTAAGGTGTCTCTAATATTTTGTCCACATCATTTGAACAAAAATACTAAACACACCTTACAATATAATGTCACACTACATTACAATTACCATACAACACCCTTCTGACATGGTGTGTTATAATTAAACATGACACATTACACAATGTTTAAAATATGTATTGCAGGACTGTTGTATTGGATTACACATGTGATGTAAAGGGGTTTCTGTTTTTCTGGTCACTCAGTGTATTGCGCACAGGGTTTACTTTGGGGAAATGTTTTTTTCATGTAACTATTTCCCTAATTGCTCCTCGTGGGACTTGGGATGTTTGCTTCCAAGTGATGTGTATGTACATGCTGTGTGTCTGCCTGTCTGTGTCCGCGGTGACTTTGGCTCTGTGTACCCTTAGCTTTGCTGGTTTCGCGCTTATTTTCCCAACTAAAAAGAAGGAAGGTGTCCTCTACCAGTTGCTGCTCCGTAAAGAAAGATAAAATAAAGATCACTGAGAAAAATATGAGAAATCAAAAGGAGGCTGCTGAGTTTATGAAGCCTTTCAAAAGAGTTCAAAGTTTGTACTGCACATAAAATACTCATCAGTAGGCAAGGACTTGTCTAATGTCCTTGTTGGAATACATTAATTATTGTATTAGAAATGTACTTCTGGTTCTCACAGAGGCTCTTTCTTACTCACAACTAACACAGGATAACATGCAGATCACCTGGTTTCTTGTATGCATGTAAACATGGTTTATATGTACAAAAAAACATATATTAATTTGATAAAGCATTAAGACAAGAAATGTAATATTGCATTTACATGAGCTGCTTTAGTCAGTTTACTCCAAAACCTCCAGTTTACATGCAGCTGGTCAGTAATGACATTTCTCCCTTAATACCTAACATGCTGCTTCAACAATACTTTCCCTAACCGGAGTCTTTGTCATGCAAAAAAACCCTTTTAAAACGCAGCTGAGTGGCCCAGGAAGGGTTTTTTTTTTCGAGCGGAAATCTAGCTGCGTTAATCAGGTTTCTCCCCTTAACCTGATAAAGGAAAACTAGTTTTCCTATTGACATGTGGTTTCAGAAGGAAATAATTTGATTGCATGTAATTTGAAGTGCATGTACAGTGTAACCTGCATGACATCTATGGTTGACATCAGGCTGAGACCCGGGACACACTTTGCCCTGCTTTGTGTGAATTTCTGTGATTGTTGCAATGCTGCACCTCCTTGGCTCGTTTGACTGGCACATGAGTGTACAAAGATTTACATAGTTTTACGTGCATAGTAGTAGTACACAGTACATGTTTATATCGTGGAGACATTGCCAAAGCATCAAGTCATCTCTGTTGAATACCGAATGTGGGCACAAGCGATGATTTAAGAACTGTATGAGTTGAAAGAGCTCCTTTTAGGTAACGGGGCAGTTTTAGTGACTGGACTGCATTTGTGCTTTAGAACTGAAGGAGGAGGTGGTGTACTATGATGTGTGCGAAGATCCAGAGGAGCTGCAGAGCATGGTCCACACAGGTATTCACCAATCAGACTCTCCGGGTGTCACTCAGCTCAAAAGACGCCTACAGACCTTGGAGACCAAGAGAGGCAACATCTGTGCCCGGCGAGCTTATCTCCGCAACAAAAAGGTTTGGACGAGTACCATCGACATTAATTTATTTTGTGAATACATTTTAGAATACAGACTACATGCATTGTTGTCAGGGCAAACATATTGATCTGTGAATATTAAATTGGAAGTAGGTGGAAATGTAACTGAGAGAAGATGCTGCCATTCTTCTCACGATCTCCTTCACTTCCCCAATTGCTGAGTTTTTAAAATAGTTTTTACTATATTGTTTTATTTTTAGCTGACTGAGTAATTTAAGCATGGTTGGTGCAGTTGGCATTTTGTCCTGTTGCTGGCTGCGTGCTCATTTTTCTGATTTAAAAGCATTTTATGGCTCAAGACAAAGTGGGAAGAATCCCCTGCTTAGAGGCTCCCAGGAATCACTACAGTAATCCACAGGGAACAAGAATCGCATGCATGATTATTTAACAATGCAGTAAAAAAAAAAAAGTGTAACATTGTGAAATAAAAAAAGTGCTCTCCTAATTAACTGAGGTGTTATTTGCCCCTCATTATCGGTTTCATTTTCTGAACTTTGAAGGGCATATTTGCCCAAGCAACCACTCATTTCTGATTATGGTGTGTACATGTGACACTGCAATTGTGTATTTTCATGTATTGTTGGGGGGGGGAACGTATTAACAGTTGTGTGTGTTTTTAGGATCAGTGCATGGAGGCCCACGAGCAGAAGCAGCTGCCAGCCAAGCAGAGCTCCATACTCTTCAACCAGCATCATCAGGTCCACCTGGTACGTCACCACGGCAACAAGCAGAGGTGCTCCCGCACCGGCAGAACCCGCAAATGAGACCGGATCCAATTCTTTCTCTCTAATACCTCCTCCCTGTCTCGCTCTGTTGTCTGCAGAAACGAGAGAAGAGGAAAGAGGAGGAGCAGAGGAGGAGACAGTGGGTGGACGAGGAGCGAGAGAAGACTCTGAGCAGATTGCGATCCTTCAGAGAGGTCAGGCGCTCTCATTGTCTCTGCTCCGCCTCCCCCTGCAGCTTCTATTCAGTTGATAAAACCCCAGGGGCTCCTGCTTCGTACCCGCTTAATTCAATAGGTCACCTCAAAATTAAAATGCAGTTATTAACCTCCCAACCCCCTACATCAGAGGAGGTTCTGATGACCAAGTGGTGTGGTTGTGGGCATGCTCGGTATTAGTGAGCGGTCTTACACCAGAGCTTTAAAAGGTGCACGGAGGACCAGAGCTTTTCCAGACAGGAAAGTGGGAGATAAGGGAGTACATATTGGACCTTTGTTTGAGAACAGAGCTGTTGTGGTTTGGTGCACAAGCTCGGTCGATGCTTATAACACTGGTTGATATTTAACACTTTTTAGCAAAGATCCCTCAGATGTAGACGTGAAAGACTTGTGACAGATATGTTCTGGTGGCAGAAAACTTTACAGTTGAACAATATTGTTCTCAACAGACTCCACATGTCCATCTGAGCTCCTTGAATCTGCTTCTCTGCCAACATTTGTGTCTGCTGAAAATGCTATGTAATGTTGAAACTGTCTCTAATCCACCTTGAGTTTTCTTTTCCTTTTCAACATACTACTAACAAGCTATTATTGCCCCTCGGCTTTATCAGTTTGGCTCTAGTTTGTAGAAAATCTATGAATGATGAGCTTCTGAGGAAAACCGTGTGACTCGATTGAAAGCTCCGGGCTGTTCGTGAATATAAACTTAGTTTAAATATAACGAAAGTGTTCTAAACCGTATGAATATCACTAACTCTGAAACATGCTTATTTCTCCTTGGATGCATATACAGTATAAATAAATCATTAACAAATGATTGGCAAACTGATATTTGGCCAGTCGGTCCACCACTTTGGTCCAGACTGAAATGTCTCTAAACTTATTGGTGGACTGGGTGGACTGCCATGACATTTTGTACAGACATTAATTTTCATTTGTAAGTGGCTTCTTTTAAATTGTAATAACGTTGCTGATCCACTGACTTTTCACCGAGCATCATTACTGTGTCAACATTTCAATTTGTCCAGTACTGGTTTGTTAGCATACTGACGTTAGCATTTAGCTCAAAGCACCGCTGTGCGGAAGTACAGACTCGCAGAGAGCGTGGCTGCGGACTCTGAGTCTGGTAGGACGTTATGTTACAGCTTGTGATGCTACAATGACTTGCTCTCCACATAGTTACGTGCTTTGGATTGGACAGCGCTAGAGATGCTTCCTAGCAACCAATACACACATTACTGAGATTTTACTATCTCTTGAGTTTTAATGGTGCAGCCTGAATTAATAATTCACCAGTTTGAAACAAGCTACTAAGAACTTAGAAATGACTTTACATATAAACTTAGTGATGGATCTACAAATAGCTGGTGCAACCCAGTCCACAACAGCTACTGAGCGGCCTTTGTGATGAGACTGTTTTGTCAACCAATCAGTTTTATGGATTGTTTCAGTTTTCTTTTGAGTTTTAAAAGGTCGTCCAACTCGAGCGGATTAAAAGGATTTATTTTATCTAGGCATCGTGGCTTTAGGTGTGTGTGTTTTGAACACATTCCCTCTGTCGCTTCAGTTTAATCTCAAGTCACTGTGAGACCCATTTAAAACAAAAAACATTAGAGCGCTGTGTGTGCGTTGTCTTTGCCGTCTCTCTCGGAACATAATCTCCTTATTTCTCTAACCATTTTTCCCCTCTTCTATCTTGTTCAAGAAGCGACACGGCCAGTACATCCTGAAGACTCCTCAGTCCAGGATTTCTCCTTCAGAGGTCCCGTGTCCCTCCCAGCCGCTGTCCATCATCAGCCTCGGCGCCTCCGAAGGACCCGCCCCGGTTCGTCCTGGACCCAGACGCAATAAAACACCCAAGAAACTGCAGCCCAAAGACATCCCTGTCCAAATCTACGCAGCACCGCCACCTTCAACAACAACCTGCCCCACTGCACCTCCTCCCCCACCACCGCCCCCTCC
>CM022485.1:10203909-10295785 GCA_011952105.1 Coreoperca whiteheadi
AGCCAAAAAGAAAAAAAAAAAAAAAAAAAACATAAAAAAATAAAAAAAAAAAAAAAAAAAAAAAAAAAAAAAAAAGCCTCAAGACTTTCACAATGTCAGCATATTTGTAAGCTTTAACAGTAGTTCGTTTTCTACACAGAACCCACAATACAGATGTGCGACTAAGTGGGGATTAGGGAAACCACTCATCTCCTCTATGTGGAGCGCTTGCCAAAATGTGGCCCACTACTTGAAATTAAAAGAAGACACTAACTCAGCGTTGTAATTAAACTAAATTTTAACAATTGTCAGTTCTACTGTACAATATTGAACAGGAGTCACAAAAGTGCACAAGAGGCATTGGTTCAAAAGGAAGGATCATATGTTCTGTTATCCAGGTTTAGGTGATTTCTGAACAGTGGGGCTAAACAGAGAGAAGCAAAAAGTCCCTTCATAGATATCTCAATCTTACGACAAGATCAAAACAGTGATGAAAAAATATAGACTTATAACATCATAGTATTACACAGTAAATATGCCACTACAACATGTGCTTTTGATTTCAAATGTAACATATTTCAAGAAGGACTTCCCAAAAGGAGCGGTGACACCATCCTGCAAACCAAAAGCCTGACAATTTGGTATATTTTATATATTATTGTACATTTATAGAGACATTAGGTTAAGGTTGATTTACTTGGTATGTTCTATAAACACTAGTTGCAGAGAGGCACCAAAATAAATAAATATGGAAAACAAAAACCAAGAATCTGACAGGGTTGTAGTGAAAAGGCCAATGCCATCCTAATGTTTTCGGTGAAGTACACTTTCACATTATTCCCCCCATCGAGCAGCACCAAGTCCCCTCACCCAAAAATAACCACCACCATAACAAAAACTAGTGTGTAGGAAGAACATCAACAGCCTTGGAGACGGACGTCTTTGTTCTACAAATGGACAACACTATTGCACACACACACACACACACACACACACACAGTCCTTTGAACACTACACTCATAGCAAAATGGGGTTCCTATTATTAATTTTGGATGTTTCATAAAGACAACTCTTGAGACGAGTTTTTCTTCTTTTACTGAAAACATCCACAAGAGAATTTATTCATTCTTGCTGCAGTCCCCTCTCAGGAGTAGTTTTGTGCAAATACCTGTTTTGTTCTAGGAGTTTGTCATCACATTGACATCCACAGCCTCACGATGGGCTCACCTGCCTTTGTTTTCTTTTCATCTCATTTTATTAGTGAGGATGTTTGTTCCCCCCCCCCATCACAAAAATCAAGTTCCTATTATGGTGATGGTCATCACTTGGCCAGTTCTCCTTGCCAGGTGGATTTAGACTCACCTGGAGGCACTTTGGGTCACGGCCATTTGTCATATATGTGCATATAATCTAAGGAGTACAAACTGTCTTCTATAACACACCTGAGATAGACGAGAGGCAACAGCAAGGACAGTCTGTAGAAAGATTTCATCTCTAATTCTCTGAGGGGGCCGCAAGGATTAACACAAATTATTACTTGAGTGATGCTGAACAGCAATGTCTTTGCGTGTTATTCATTTCAGCCCTTTTAAGTTCCCTCTTCTACTCTAAGCTCAGGCTGCCTGCGAAGAATTGCCGCAGCCTTCAGAAAAAAAGACAGATGGACAGAATCTAAGAACCCACCACCAGCTTTTTAAAGCCGCTACCCCCCCACGGAAACGGATAAGTAAGCTCAAAGTGTGACTCTTGATTTAGTTTCAGAATGCCAGCGCACAAAATGGAGCCATTTGGTGGAGCATGCTGGCCTTCCTCCTGCCAGTCTCTCTCTCCCTCTCCGTAAAACATCTCTTTCTCACATGGTAGTGTTTATTAGAAGCCAAAGCTGATAGTTTCTGAGCGGACAACACCGTGGGGGGGAGTAGGTGCCACATAGTTTCTGCCCTGAAGACATACTGTAGTGAATCCTTTGTACCTGACCTCTGAACCTTTCGACTCAGTGACACTTTTCTCAGTTATCAACACCTAGCTTGGAGAGCCCCTGCCTAAACTCATGCAGCTCGTCTATCTTTCCATCCAGAATATCCATGAACTTCTTCAGCTCGCCCTTCATGTTTCCCTGCTTTTGTAGACTGTCGCTGATGTCCATTTGAAGACTCCCTATCCTCCCCTCCAGTTCATTGTTCTTTGTCTCTGCAGCCTGTGGACGGATATTAGGGGAAAAAAAACAAAACAATAGTTACATTAAAGCAAATGGAATTCATACAGGGAAGTCAAATTCATTTCTTAAGAGTGATGTCAGAGCATTTGATGTAACAGTACAGGTATGTTCTTTTGTCTTTGTTTCTTGCCAGAGATGCCAAACCAAAGACCGAGCATCTTACAGCTACTGTCAAAAATGAGAAGCGCAGTTCAACTGGCCTTTCAGCAATTCACTTCAATGTATGCAGGTACAATTTTAAAAAACAAAAATGATCCATTTGTACAAAGTCCTGGGGAATATTTGCCAAAAATGCTGTAAGAAAAAAAAATCCCTATTTATATCATCATGACTGAAAACCACGCTTTACATTTAGGAAACATACACGTGTGAGGTGGGAGAGTGAAGCACGTCTTGCAGACTAGCAGGCGACACGAGTGACACATTAATGCCGAAGATACCATTGAAGGGAGGGGTTTAAAATAGGAGTGCTAAATGGGTGTTGCGCCTGCGTGACTGTATCCCCCCCGCTGACTCCTGCAACCTGATCTCCACGTGGGGTGTCTTCTTTAAATAGAGGGGACTCATGACCACAAACGCAGAGGGAGAATCAGCGGATTCATTTTTTTACGCCACAGAAACAAAAACAATTTAATCTCAGGGGAAAGCTGTAGCAGGAAAGTCATTTACAACTTTTGTCTGAATGGAAAGTGGCTGAGTTTTCGTTTTGGGTCTCATTTATAGACCGAGGTATTCGAGAAATCCCATTGTCTATTCTTCTCCTCAGTTTGGATAGCTGGTTAGATAAACTCCTACTTCAGCCAGTTCTGTTCTGCCACTGTCATTCATCCAGCTGGCTGCTGCAGAAACAAACCAGGCAGTCGAGCTCTGTGAAGCACAAGAACTTCAGGCATGCCAGTGTTGGTCTTATTCTCCCTGCCCAGCCTGAAAGGCAGCACATGCATGACAGCTTGGATGATAAAATACTTCTCTGAGTCAGACAGAACAGGGCGAGAGGAGCGTCACTATCAATGCAGTTCATGTCAGACTTGGCACTCATGGGGCGTACAGTCATTCACCAAGCCTGGCGCTTCTGGTTTTACAGAGAGTCTGATATTACTCAATGAGAAATCAGCCTTGAAGAACAGGTGCTCTTTGTTACAAAGCAGACGGCAGGTTACGGGCGTGAATCTGTATTGTTTTTGACAACAGCAGATTCTCACATCCAACTTAACCTCTCAGACACAACCCACACACCTACAGAAATGTTATCAGACTTGGTCATTAAAGCTCTCGGCAGAGCTCTCAAAAACAACTTCCACTGTTTATGTAGTAAGCAAAACAGATCATTATCTGCGCTGCTAGGAAACTAATAAGCCATGACAGAGATGTAGCATCTCTGTTTCACAGATGAGGAAGAGGAAACCTTTTCAAAACAGGCAATGATCCACTCAGTGTTCTACTGGGGATGGACCTTTATTCATAGATACAGTAACCACAATGTGCGTTAGTGAGACACGTGATAGGAATGTTGTGTCACAAGCCCTCAGGCAGAATGGTGAATAGGAACTCTCATTCTCTACCTTCGTCTGAAAGCGCTGCTTACGCATCAGAGCCTGTGTGTTTCCTCGCTGTGACAGCCATCGTGTCCTCACGTGTGCTGTAAGCTCGAGGTCTATACGGCTCTCTGCCGTGCTTTTATACTCCGCCGTAAATCACACCTGACCCGAAATGTGAGGTTTGGAGGGTTTGGAGTTTCTGTGAACGTACCTGCAGTTTTGTGGTGATGCTCTCACACTCCGCCATGAGCTGAGGGATTATCTCTGCCTGCTTCCTCAGGTTCTCCAGCTCCTGGGAGTAATACAATCAGAAACCAGTTAAATAGCCAATAAGTCATAGTTTGATTCTTTCCTGATTGTGGTTTTCTTCAGAATCATTTAACAAACAAAGCCAAACTTTTCAAATGACTCTAAAAAAAAAAAGGTAACAAAATCTGCCTACCAGCACCTCTAAAGCTCAGCATTAACATGTATCTCGTTAGTTTAATGCGTACAAGGGCGGCTGTGGCTCGGTGGCAGAGCGGTCGTCCACCAATCGGAAGGTTGGCGGTTCGATCCCGGCTTCCCCCAGCCATGTGTCGAAGTATCCTTGAGCAAGATACTGAACCCTGAACTGCTCCCGAAGCTGCGCCTTTGGTGTGTGAGTGAGTGTGCCTGGTTAGTTTAATTTGTACTGATGGGCAGTTAGCTCCTGCCATCAGTGTGTGAATGTGATGTAGTGTAAAAGCGCTTTGAGTGGTCAGAAAGACTAGAAAGGCGCTATACAAGTACAGTCCATTTACCATTTACAAAAACCAAAGTGTAAAACTGACGTGTTGTGGTTTTATGAGGGGTAACGTGCTGGAGTATTTCTTGACCAGGAGCCGCAACGTCTTGGGTTAAACAAACGAAATATAACATGAGGATTAACATAAACTTTAGAGGTGCTGGTAGACAGATTTTGTTACCTTTGGAAAGTGCCAGGCTAGCTGTTTCCCCCTGTTTAGGTTTTTATGTTAAGCTAAGCTAACTGTCTCCTGGCTTCAGCTTCACATTTACCAGACAGAAAGCCAATAAGCACATTTCCAAAAAATATTAAACTCTTCCTTTTAGCTGATGCCAGCTTACGGAAACTGACCACTTTTGATACTCTGTGTTACAGACACGCTTTAGGCGATACCAAAGCAGCATTAAAGTTCAATACCCAGCCGTGACCCGGGTGCATTTACCGGGTCCTCTGTGAATAAACAAACTATAACCAAAAAGATGGCAGCAATACAAAGCAGGTAATGAAAAGCAGTGTAAAAAAGGTAACCACAGACTAGAGTGAATCCTGAAGATGCAGCCTTGACCATTTTTCTGCCTGTTTGAGAAGAAAACAATTAAACATACTGTATATTGCTCTCAAAAACCTCATCCCTCTGCTGCTTTACACCAAACCATATACAGTTTCATAGCATCCGTTATTGCTTCAAGCACTTCCAATAATTGGCCGACTCTTTGTAGTCACCTGCAGCAGCTTTGTTTTGTTAGTTCACGGCTGGCCAGCACTGGGGACAACACCACACTGAATGCTTAATAATTCATAGGCACGTTTTTAAATTGGGGGAGCTGAGCATTTCTAGAAGAGGTGAGTCACTTTGCAGAGATGATCCTCTGTGGGCTGTCTACTGTATCAGTGCTCGCTAAACAATGAGACATCCTTCTGCAGGCCCTTCGGTCACTGTTAGGAGCGTTATGGCTGATGCACAGGACTGTGGAAATGCTGAAGCCCCCAAAGGACGGGATTCTTTGCTTATAATAAGATATAATGCTTATAATAAGCTCCTGCTCTTTGAACTATTTCCTTCCTGTTGTGTAAGATATACCGCTCTCGAAAGGAACGAGTTATATGTTCTATTAATACTCCGGCTGCCCAGTGGTAAACTAGAATATCCCAGACACACGGTTTTCCTCAGGGAATTTGAAAGGGTCTTTACGCAGCATAGCCATAAATGTTACTATTTTGCAACACTGTAATAGCAACAGTTAAATTCAAACTAATCGATTGGTTGATTCATTGTTTAGACAGGGAATCAAGCAACAACATATTTAAAGATTGATTAATCATTTCATTCATTTATCAAAACATAAGTATTAAACATTTGCTTGTTCCTACTTCTTAAACGTGTGGATGTACTGCTCATCTCTGTTTCAATGTGACTGTAAATTGCATATCTTTGGGTTCTGATTTGTTGATCAGACTAAACAAGACTAGAGTTTCAACGATTAGTCAGTCGACAAAATTAATCTGCAACTATTGTCGATTAATCCTTAAAGTATTTTTAAAAGCCAGACATTTGATGGTTCCAGGATCTCAAATGTGAGAATTTGCTGCTTTTCCTGGTGTTGGATTATAGTACATTTGTAGTAACTGGACTGTTGGTCAGAAAAAAAACAACACACAAGACATTTGATGACATCCCCTTGAGCTCTAGGAAATTTTGCGTGATGTGATTTTCTGACAAAACAATGAATCAAGAAACTATTCAGTAGATTAACCAATAATGAAAATAATTGTTAACCCTGATGAAGAGCTCACCTTGGGCTTTGGAAAATTGTGACAATCTTTTTACCAGTTTTTTTTTTATTTAATAGACTTAATGATGACAAAAAAAAAAAATAAACATTAGTTACAAGACTCTATATTTTAGAGAGTTTAAAGCTGAATCTGCTGCAGTCTCAATGTTTATAATCTCCTGCAAAAACGGTCACTTTTTTTGGGATCAAATCGTAGAAATCTAAAAGAACATGGCCAGATATCCACTACATACTTGAAAAGCTTGAACAGAAAAATAAATAAATACTGTATTTTGCTGTTGAAACCGAGATATATACTGATGTATCTACTCTTTTAGTCTTATGGTCTTTTCCTCTGCTTCACACATGCCTGATTGTTTCTCCCTTGTAAGACATTGATGGGGAGACACTGGCGTATATAAAAAATAAAGATTACCGGAAGTCAGTCCTAATAATTTGTCTGCAGACAGAAACAGCATTTAACCAGCAACGAGCAAAGGTCAAAAGACTGTGTGGCCGCGCAGGGCTCATCCTCATTAGACATAACAGCACCATTAGGCTTCGCTGAGCTGACAGTCAGCTAGTTTGGATTATGGATGACTGATGCAGTAGACATAAGGCGATGCCGCTAATGGTATTTGTGCCAGAATTCCCTGCTGCTCTGACTAGAGACAAAGTCCGTGGATGAATTTACACCCCCCTAGTCTGACCATTTTCACAGTGGAGTTTAATTGTACCAAGACAGGACAACTATCAAGTAAATTACTGAATAAATAAGCAGCACAGAAAGTAAGAAAATAAAGGAAATTGAGAGGAAAAAAACAAAATCAACAGTGGGCAGTGTAAAGGTCTGAGTTTAGCTGGGTAGGCGAAAATAACAAGACCGATCCATACAAAACCCAAGATCCTACAACAAAACCTATCATTTTCTATCATTCACCTCCTGAGGGAGAGGAGTGGTACTAAGTAAGAACAAGAGGCGAAGAGCTGGTGTACAGTGAAGAGACACACTTAAATGTTGGAATAAGGAAGAGAATATAGATCTGTAACTACAGCAGATGAAGGGGTGGGAGTGTTTGCCTGAAAATTGTGATTTCTTTGATGAAGAAAGGATGAAGGGGGCTGAGTGAGTCATAAACTTTCAAGGTAAAATACCTCTTTGTATTGTAAAGAAGCGTTGTTTTACCAACTCTTACACACAACCCTGCTCTCAACACTGGCCCTGTTGTTTCAAGACAAATGTAATGCCGACGTCTCACCTGCTCTTTGTCACGTAGCTCCGTCTCCAGCTCCTGCACTCGTACAGTCAGCTGGGCGTTTTTCTGCTTCTCCTGATTGGCTTCATTACACTGAGCTTCAAGTTCTACAATCTACGCATGGGACGAAAAAGAGGAGATGTGGTTTATGAAAAATGTCAAGTTTCTATTATGAAAAGTGGTCAACACATTTTTGGAACATATTCCCCCATTTTGTTTACCCATCATGCACCTGTCAATTTGTATTTGTGGAATCCTGAATTTGCTGTCTATCAACTGACACTAGCGATTAGAAAAAAAGAAACAACGTGCAACATGTATCATTGCAACACCAGCCCAGCTGCAGCAACAGCCCACATTGATTATGAAACTAAAATGATTCTATTTATAGTGGCCTTAGAGCTGAGACTGGTGCAGGGAACACAGAGGCTAATAAAATGTGCAGTACTTTCCTCGCTTACAGAGGAGAAACTGGACAAACTTGCATGAGATTTATCAAACTTTGGTGAGGGATTCACTCACCAGCCTATACAGATTTTAAGAAATAGATTAACCAAACTAGGACAGAGAATCGATTCATTTTGTGATTGTTTGTAGTGCAGTTTTGTTCCTTTTATATTCGTGTTTCTAACCTGACACCTTTTCAGCCAACAGGATTGATGGATTTGTGTACACTATTTAACTCCCCTGGAGGAGTGCATCACTGGATTACCTTTTCCCTGAGAGTGTCACTCTCTTCCTTGCAGGCACTAAGTTGTTTCTTCCAGCTCTCTACATTAGCTGAGGACTCCTGCAGTGCGTCCACCAGCCTGGCATTATTTTCTCTTAAAGTCTGCAGCTCTGTTTCCCACTTCTTGGCGTTGGTGTTGCTGCCAGACAGGAGAGACAGAGAGAGAGCCAGGAGGAGAGTTATTATGGAAGGAAAATTTAGACAGGTTAGTGTTGAAATGTCCGGGGCTTGTGCCCACCGACATGACACATAATGCTGCAAAATCCTTCCAGTCATAACTATTTAATTAGCGGTGATGCATATCACACTGTCAGGAGACATTTATACCATAAAAAAAGAAATGTGGGAAAAGCCTTAAAAGGTCTAATGAGCTGTAGACCTGATACATACCAACATACAGTTTTCATAGAGTGTGTGTTTCTCTCTTATCAATAAGGTTGGCGAAGTTGTGATGTATATTTAGTATGCATCACTGTTCCCTTCCTTATGCATGGCTGGGTTCAAGTGTGCTGCTCTCCATCAAATGTGGACAGACTTGCACAGCAGCATTCTGCAGTCCTGGGCTGTTTCGCTACTGTGACACACTGTCACAAAACAAAACCCCAAAACCTCGTGAAGGCATGAAAAGGAGCCAACAAAGAGAGGGAACAATGGTGGACCAAACTGTGTTTTACAACCACAACCTCTAGAAGTTTGATACACTTAATTTTGATGCACTGCTATGAAACTAATGTCTTTCCTTTAACAACAACAACAACAACAACATTCAGAATCAGTGTTTTAAAAACACACAATGATGAATATTTATTTTACAGGTCCATAATTACCTAGGAGGTTTCCTGGAATGAACTTTCCAATTTGGTACTAATTATAGTCATATCAACCGGATGTGAAGTGAAGAGGCTATTGAAATTAAACAATTCATACAATATAGTTTGTAGGCGTAATTACTAAATCATGCGGTTTTACAACAAAATGGAAGTGTAGACCACCAATAAAAAAAATGAATATCTAAGAAAAGCCACTTAATAGAAAAGGAAAAAAAAAAAAGATATATATATAGCTTCTTGTAGTCATTGAAACAGACTAAGTTAGATTGATAAGTTAGTTCAGTCTTTATATTTGTTGAATTGTATACTTCCCTGTAGACTAATGCACATTTTACTGTGTAGTACTGACTTAATGACTCTGTAGGTTACACAAGCAGTTTTCCATATAATTAGTACCAAATTACATTTTCCTGTCCAGGAAACTTCTTAAGAATGTACGATTATATATCCGTTCCTTTCTAGGGAAGGGAAAGGACCCATAAAATAAAGCGCTACCCACACCACAGATTTTCATTTAATTCCTATTTTCTTGTGTGTATAAAGTCTTAATTATAGGCAGGGAAGGTCTGCTAATTGGGCTTTTCTTTACCTGAGGGCCTTTCACCCCATCTGGGTCAAATGATTTTTTTGTTACCATCCAGTACTAATTCTGGCTAGTTGACTCCGATGCCCGGGGGTCATTTTAATCCCATCTGGAACCACAGCTGGTGTTTCATGCAATTACCGATTTTTATACACTCAGCATCTAGATTATAAAAGGCCAGATAATCAAATGGTGGAGTAGAGCAGCGTCACTCTTTAGATTAGATCAGATGATTTCTGAGCCCTTTGGGGATGTGATATCATCCCAGCAGCAATAGTTTGGTAGAACACAAAGAAAATAAGTGTGGAAGCAATCAGGAGCTGCAGTGTTTGGCGTTAAAATGATAGGACGCCCGTTGAAGTGAGTTTTGCAGATTTGGGAGACCATTTGAATGACCTATAAAACGTCAAATTGTCCACATGCTGTAGTAAAACCCATGTGTTTGGCCGATACCTTTAGATCGCCATCTTTTTAACTCTAGCAAATACTTGAATGAGTGTGATGGATGACAGGTGGTAAATAAGCATGTTTTATGTCTAGCGTATTTGTTTCTGACCAAACATTGTGTCATACAGTGACAAACCACTCTGCTTAGTTTACATTCCAATAACCAGATTCCCGACACCTGTGCATTTTCTGTTGCTTCTCAAGAAGACGTTTATACAGTTTTCACATCACATCATTACATTTTAATTTGGTCACGATGAGACAATTTCAGAATGAAAAAAAATATATATCTACGAGACAATGAGACCCAAGAACAGTGTTTTAAAGTACTTTGAGTCATGTTACACGTAACACTGATGTTCAGAGTTTAAGTTTAACTGTTCCTGAAATTATGCAAAAAAAACAATGTACATTGTGTTCAATGTAATTTAAATATTGCAATGATCGGTATACCTTATTTGGATAGTATGCCTGCAGATGGTTTATAGAATATTTGTAACATTTCAACAGCTTATTAGTGGAGATTTAACTGTTTCACAAATTAAACAGTTTTCTGATATTACACCACTGGGATTAAGGTTGGGTTGGGTTTAGGCACAAGGAACATCTTGGTTAGGGTATCTTCATAATTGTCACACATACTCAATTGTTAATTTATTAAACGTCTAAAGAAAAAGTGAAACAGTTGAAATGTTACAAATACTCTATAAACTATCTGTAGGCGGACTATCCAAATAAAGTTTACAGAGGTTTTTCTGATGATTCCATGAAATGAAACCTTACCTCTGTTCTACTGCACTCTTGAGACGTTCATTCTCGCTCTTTAGCACAGCAGCCTCCGGACCGACATGAGAGATTTTCTCATCATCTGTCCCATTAAAGCTGGACGCCTGGTTGGATGAGGGCGTCTCCCGTCCAGACTCCTGGTAGGGGACAGAGGGAGACTTGTTATAGTTCAGGGCAGGTTTTGATTCAGTCACAGCTTACCTGCAGCTCTCTAAAGGTCTGATGGGTTAAAATCTGTCTCTTAAATTCTGCTCTGACTGTCAAGAAAGGGCCCTGGGCTTCCTTCTGTGACACGTCAGCTATGGCAGCGGAGGGGTGAAGAAAAACTATTGCCAGTATTTATCATGTCATATGGCCCAGCAGCGTTCTGTGTCTCAGAGCTGAGTCTGAGTCCTGCCATCTGGAGTCAGTGTAGGCAGAGTGCAGGCCTGGAAGCTGGTGACCGGGCGATGACTGCTGCTCTACCTCGAAAATCAATGCTGTCTACTTACTGACAGAATCACCAATTTGAGATTATTTGTGTAGAACTGAGAAAGTTTTATTGTTTAATTACCTCTCACTGTCTTCCTTGTCCTTGTAATTGCTGTGGTGCCTGCCAGGTAGTAAGTAACCTTTGACCACTCATGACGATTCACACTATTACACGAATAGTTTCTATTGTATTGACAAACACAGCATCTGTACTCTTTGGGGTTTGTAAAGGAATGTTTTCAGGCCTTTATTTTCTCTGCAGTGTTGCCACCTTTCTCTCTGTAGAAGCCACAGTTGGACAGCCGAGGTGTACTGAATCAGAACTTCTGACAGCAAAGAGATGCAATTTACCTGTGAGTGATTACTCAACGTCTCCGCCTTCTCCTGAGATTTGTCCCTTGCTAACTTGGCTGCTTCTTTTACCTCCTGGAACTTCTCAGCAAACTGAAAATGTGAGAGAGACGTGAAAGTGCCGTGGCGATTTATGGCAATACAAGCTGTCCGATGCATTTCAACGAGTCTTGAAAAGTTTTGGGAGATCATGGAAACAATTATCTAGTGATAGTGAGGATTTAAGAATCTGACCCTTAAATCCTTTTCTGATTGCCGCGTTTCCCCACCTGATGTTCAATAAATAAATTGTGCACTGTCATACTCGAGTTTTAGGACAAATACATAAATCAATTGTCTCTAAGAGCTATATGGATGCTTTTGTGAGTTCATGTGATTCTGCAGAAACGTTTCCTCTCACCTTGGCAAGTTGCTGCTCCGAAGCGAAGCCCAGTCCAAATACAGTGTTGGCCCTGCTGTCTGCCCACTGGCCAAACTTCTGCGATGTCTTGGTGAACGTCATGTTGGGTGTGATGGTACTGTTGATGATCACCTGTTGGGACAAAAAGTACTTCGCATTAATTTCCTGGTCTGATTGGAGATCAGACTGGTAATTCAATACAGATACATAGATTTCCAACATAGTTCTCTGGTCCAGCTGACCAGCACACTCCCTCAGAAAGATGCCAGCTGCTGGGCTTTGAAATGTATGTCTCGTTCAGCCAAAACATATTAGAGAAGGAGCTCCAGCAGCTGCATTCACATGATGAAAGGTCCTATTGATTAAGTAAAAGACAATCCCCTATTGTAGCTTCATTCATAGCAATAAATCTGTAATACCCTGCCAATGTCTTTCACAATGCACACACTGACTGAAGTTTAAATACAACTAGCATATTTATCTCTTATACTCTCATATTTATATACTGCAAGTTTATGCAAAATAATTGAATTATCCGGTCATTTTGTTCCGCAATTGCAAATGATTAACAAATAAATACAACATTGACACACACAGACAGACATACACTATTTAGTGGTGACTGCTGACCCACTAACCTCTAAGTAGTCAAATTACAATCTCCAAATTACGCATTCACCTGTTGTAGCTATTGCAGTAATTCAGCCGCCAGACTGCTGCAGTCTAAAATTGTAACTAGTGCACGAGCCAGTGACGCTTGAAATAGTGTTTAGGCCCAGACCGCACTGATTTGTGTGTGGTTACTGCTGATATAGACATGTCTAATCCTATATGAACCGCTAGATGTGCATGTAAACACAAGCAGCAGAGCGCTTGTAGCTCACTTGGTAGAGCGTGCACCCTTGAACAAGCGGTCACCTCCATCTGGCTAGCCACTAGATGGTTCAGTGACCAGGCGTCATTCGGCCTGTCTCAGCTCCACCTCTTTGCCCATTTTTGGATAAACTGGAGTCTGGGACTGCCAAGATGGTGATGGCCAGAGCTGCCCACTTTGAGCTTCACAACGGCTCTTCAGAAACCTATGGGTGACGTCACGGACACTACGTCCATGTGTTATACAGTCTATGACCACCTATCAAGGCCTTTTTGCAGTAGCATGGGTTTGAGTCCGGCCCGGGCCCTTTGCTGCATGTTATCCTCTCTCTCTCTAATGCCTTTTCTGTCTCGCTACTGTCAAATAAAGTGGAAATGCCCAAAACAAAAAACAAGCACCTTTAATTTAATATGTACACAAACCTAGTCTCACTACCAAGATATAAAAGAACATAAAAATAGCGCACGCAAATTACCCCAACAATTAAGAAACAATAGAAGACAGTTTAATCACAGTGCAGCCCTTGTTTCATAGCAACATGGCTCTGAACACAGGATTCGAGAATTCAAATTGCTGACAGACTTGTGTCCTTTTCTACGCCCCAACCATCTCCCTCTCCCATCTTTTTTTAGTAGCTGAGGTATTAAAACACTTTATACTGCATCATTACTGGACACAGAGACCCAAAAAGCAGAGAATGAGCTAACACAATGAGCACAATCAATACCCTCTTTGACATTTGTTTCCCCATTCAGAACAACGCTAATGGCTACTAAAGTGAGAGATCACTGCGCATACACACACACACACACAAACAAAAAAAAAAAAACACACACAAAAAAAAAAAAAAGAGACCTTTATCAGGGTCATATACTGGGAAAGATTTTATTTGAACCTTCGAGTCAGGCTGCATTCCCACATCAAGGGGTTATAAGGAGAGTGGCAATTTACCAATGCTGGTAATCTAATTTTAAAATAAGGCTTCGTCAAAACAAATGTTACCTAATTTCCTCAGAAGAAGAACTCGAGCAAAGCCTGAACAACACTCACACGTCTCATCTTAAGCAGCGGAGTGAATATTTAACAGAGCTCACTGCGTTGGCTCAAAGAGAAGTGTTAAGATAAGATGAAACTTTAATGACCATTGTGGAGAAACTGGGCCATGGCTGTAGGATCAAGCAACAAAAAAAAAAAAAAAAAAAAAAAAGACTTAGGTGAACAGACGGTAAACACAGATACAACCGTTTACACATTAGAACAAAGAGAAATACATGAATCAAAATGTATTGTTTCCTTTTGAAAAACTGATGCAGATGAACCTTTAGAGGTATCATTGATCATATCTTGTCAATCAATTAAGAGTCCAAATTTATTTTCCATTGCGTCTTCTTTGTTTGCTAGAAACCCTCTCCGAACCTTCTCTACATATGTTCAGAAGTCCTGCTTGACGTTTCTTCAAATTGACAACTGACTTGTCAAATTCAAATGTAACATTGAAATGAAATGGTTTTAACCTGTACCTTGCTGGCCTGATTTGCCTGAGATGACAGAAAGCTAATGTAACTGACTCTTGATTTCAGAATATAAAAAAGGACCTGTAAAAATGAGTGAAATTGGTAAAATAAGACTAGATAAGCCTGTTTTTTGTTTTTTTAAATAGACCTATAGGCAGAGAGGTACAAAGTAAAGTTACAGTAAGTAACTGAACCTGCCACTAACAAGATAATGAAACCAGACAGACAAACTACAGACCTAAAGCCTGCATTGGTGTCCTGCTCTGAACGCCTGAAGCTCACTAAAAAACTCAAACATTATTGAGGTTTTTATTATACACAGAGTGTAAGATTTTGAGTGATAGAGCTGAAACAAATGAAGTCATTTTTCAAGCAAAAGAGCATCATTCGTTATGTTCCTCTACCTATTTATTCATGTTTTTCCCTTTCAAATGGAACCAACATGTATATCACAATATTTAGTACGATGGCAAAATATTCAAAATTACATAAAATAATGAAATTGACTGGCTTAATCAATTAATCGTTTGGTCAACAAACAAAAAAAAAACAACACTACAGCCTCCTAAAGGCCAAGGTGAATTGAAGACAATTGGCTTGTTTTGTTCATGAAACAGTCCAAAACCCAAAGATTTTCAGTTTGCGATCCTAAAAGATAAAGAAAGGCGGGTAATCCTAACAATTAAGAAGCTGGAACTAGGGGATGTTTTGGGCTCATTGAATGGTTCGATGCCTTCAGTGTTACCAGATCTCAAGACACCAAATGAGGTAATATCTTTTGGTAGAGTTCCAGAGGCTTGGACAATCTTTTCCCAAATGAACATTTTTTCCGCTCCACCAGCACGTGGTGGCTCAACACCTCACTGAGACAGTTTGTTGGTTTGTCCTTGAATTTTTCACCCGTCTGAATATTGAAAAAAGTCTTTGAACAGGTTATTGACTCTGTATTATGGCTGAACATCTACAGAAACATGAGTATCAACGGATTTATAAAAAAAATTAATAAATAAAAATGATGTGGTATCCCAACGCATTATCTGTAATACACAGGACTACCTGGTTGCCCCTGGGCCCTGTGACTGTGTGCTGCCATGTATGAGTGTACGACTCGTGAGCAAGCGAGTGTGAGTGGGAGGGTGTGACAGAGGGAGGGAAAGCAGAGTGACGCTGGCAGCTGTGCCGGTGGTGAGCCGGGCTGCGGATCAAGTGGCACATGAGGCGCAGCGCGAACCTCGGCGGGCCAGTGGCCTGGGGGTCAGTTAGAAACTCAGAGACAGCCAGGAGGTTGTAGGAGAAATCTTCCTCGGCTGATTATGTGTCTGCAGAGGCCACAAAATCTGCAGAGTCAGTAAGAAAGATAGGCGATGTAGAACATGGGAAAGTAGGCTATGGGGAGGGAAATAGCTGTGATAATTTGTCATGCACCAAATTTCAGAAGACTGAAGGGGGGGGAGACACCACTGCTACACAGAGTAAGATAATAAAAACTGTCTTGTTTTCTAACTTGGGACTCCATTCCAAATTATAAAAAGGGGTTTTGTCTAAATAAATAAATAAATAAAATAATCCTAAAACATGATACTTGAATATTGTGTTCATTTTAAAAATGTAAATGGGTCAGTATTCCTGCTCATAACATTTGAGTAACTCACTATTTTACTGTGGTCAACAATTTCAGACTTTTGTGAGTTCCAGTTGAATGTACAGCACAGAGCCTGGTGATTGAGTAAAATACGGATATCAAAATAATGGCGACAAATGGGTAGCAAGGATAGTCATGATGATGATGAACAGGAGGAACTGGCAGTGGCATTATAACTGAAACACAGCCAAAGGAGGAAGAGATGATGGTCGCTGTGTCCTCTCATCAAGGCAGAACGCAAAATGGAAAATTGCTCATCAAGCAGAGGTGTGATGTAGATGAAGAAATGTTAAATATCTTTTGCATGTCTGCCAACCGCTTTAATGACCTGATGCATTTCATCTCATCTCATAAGGACAGCAAAAACACACTGTTCCCTAGTGGCAATGATGCAGGTTTGGTTTTTGAAGGGAGGGAGGAGGGGGGTTAACTTAGTTGTCAGAAGTCAGGTGTTCGCCTCATCAAAGTCTTAAAGCGAAGGCTGTTGTCTGTATTTAAGCATAAAATTATGAAGCTCCATCGACTTACATACTATGACTGAGCTGGCCCTCATGCTTTCCATAATCATAATAGTGGCATCCTAAAATAAAAGTTAGAAATTGTGGGGTTTTTTTTGTATTATTGAGGCTCTGATCTTACATAATGTTAAATTTAGCTTCATGACTATAGAACTACGGGCTGGAACATGCTTCTCCACGCCGTACATAAGCGAACATGCATAGGTAATGTGAATATGAATGTACTGAAGAAGTTGTCCTGACAGGAAGTTGATTAATCGGCTTGTTTGACACGCAGGGCTCCACGATGGGTTTCTGAAATTTGGAGCATGTGCTTATAAGCGCCTCAACAATCTATGGTTAGCTAACACCCTTCCCTGCATAGATCCACAGAGACCTTAAGGCATATCTTTGCAGAACTATAATTCAAGCTTGAGAATAGACAATGAATGGGCAATTTCAGGTCACCATAAAACAGCATTCAGCGTCTAAGGCTGGAAGTATGATTCTGCCTTAAGTCTTGACAGTCTGCTCATGCACCGCAGCCTTTTTGTGGAAGAAGTTAATAAATACATATCAGGCTTTAGATGGAATTCATATTTTTTGATATTTGTTGTCCCAATTTTGTTTTCTGAAAATAGTGATATGCAGTGCTCTTTACAAGCACACTAGCTTGTAGCAGCTTTGGTGTGAGTGCACCATAATCCTAATGGAAGATTGCTTTAGGACTTGTATGAACCCAGTGCATTCCCTCATGAAGGCTGCATATGCAGTAAGTACCCAATCTGGCTTGATTTCAGCGATTCACCCGAACTCCAACTTGCAAGTGTGTGGGCAAATACTGGATGCATGTCCCCAGTGAAAACAAAACTTTATGACACAGGTAGAGACACTACGTGGTGTACTTGGGGTGCAGCCACAATTTTATAGGGGATCAAGGTGATGATAACACAAGGAACTGTAGGTTGCAATATTGATGTATAGATTAGTTAAAAACTGAACATCTGGCAAACCTACCAACACATTTAACAAGCTTGCTTAGCACAATATTTATTCATATTCTTGGCAGAAACTTGTCGTTTAGCTCACCAGCCCTTGGCACATGAGCCCGAGTTTTAATTTTTAAGTAGTAAGAAATAAAGAAAATAATTGGTAGTTACAGGGAGAGTAAGATTTAAGAGACATAAATATGGAGAGGAAAAAAAAAAAAAGTAGAAAACATTCAAAACAAGAGAAGAGCTGAAATTTTTTTTTAAATATATGTTAGCTCGGGAAGTTATCACACTTGGAATAATTTATAGTACACAAGTACAGCAAAAAAAACAACAAACCTCTTCACTGTGTTGTCATAGTGCTTGGTACATCTCTGTATGAGAAGCAGGATTCAGGATGAGCGAGAGTCAAAAGTGCTGATATGCTCCTCTACTTGCCATATCATCATCAGCGAGTTGCCCGGCCATCACGGATGGACGAATATAAGCTGACGGTCTGTCACAGTTAGTGTGTACAGCAGCACAGAATATCGTTCTAGACAGACCTGTCTCCCTTGCAGCTAGTTTACAAACTTGAAACTATATTTAACATTTATTGGATAGGACTCAACATTTCCTCGCTTTCAGTTACTTTGCTTAAACCGAAGTCAATTCGATTTCCTTAAATTAACTGAAAACGCATCAAATTGAAATCAGCAGGAGTAATCTCCATTCAAATTGAGATAACATCTTATTTCATAAATTTTAATCCTCGTAACTCACATATAGCTGTTGCCTGAAGACATTTTATGACACATACTGCTCTGTTATTCAAGGTTACAGGAGAGTAGAGAGACAGGGAGGACAGGAGTGGGAGAGGACCCCTGTACCTTGAGGATACAGAGGAAAGACAAAAATATAGATGCATCTATACGGAAATAAAGTACATTTCCAATCTCGTTCTCACTAAGAAAAGAGATATTTTGATAAGGTATGTGAAAGATAAAACAAGTAGTATTGTGAGTGCTGTAGCGCCATAAGTGCTCCTTGATGACATAACAGATTAGAGTCTTGCCTCTCAGGTTTCTAGCTGTGGAAAGAGAGCTATTTTGAAGCTAACAGAGCTTGACTCAACAATGCTATGCGGGAATAGAGAACAAATGCATTTCAAGTTACTTTAAAAAGGAGGTTTTTTTAACTTTCAAATTATAGTGAAAAACCCAGACATGCACTCCTAATCTAAAAATCACAACAGAAGCTTTTTATATTTGAGCCAGACGGGTCAAAAGGGACAAACTGAAAAATCGCATTTATTTAATTATTGCATTTATTTGTCAGTGTTAAGAAGAGTTTCTCCTTCGCAATAGCAGAACATGCTCACTCTGCAAATACTCTACATTCAGATACATCTATGTTGAGTTCCAATGAGACCCACCCATCAGCTGTCGGGTTGGTAATCCTGACACTGAACTCAACAGGCCGTTCAGTCAAACTGAGGAGTGCATGGTAACAAGGACCAACTATGAGGACATAAACCCATTCAGTCTCTGAAGTGGCTCTGCAGGTAATCTGTGTGATTTAAGATTGTGCCAAAGGTGATTGCCTGACAGTGTCAGCAGAAGGATACCGCTGTCATAACCCTCCTCCAGTTTTCACACAGAGAGAAGACTCTGATCACCATGGAAACACATAATCTACTCTTTCAGTTAGTGGAGGAAGAAGGTGTGAATACGGGATACAGGCAAGCTCATGTAGCGTCTATTATCACATGCAGGATCAGATCGCCCCATCATGCTGTTGTGATGACAAATCTAAATAATTCTGGAAAATGAGTCGGCTGTTTTTACTTATACGCCACTGAGAATTTTCCCATGCAGTTCGTGTTCTGTAACCAAGCAGCCTTGTTCCTCAACACACGTGGGTGAAACAGAATTCACAAGAAAAAACCCCCATTGTATTTTTTCAAAATTCAGAACAGAGAAATTTCATAAAAAGTAAGAAAAGCTGATACAGTGAGACCACTATTTAAAAGCTTTATAGTCCTTGAAGTATGACTACTGTCGGCTGCTGATGACAGTAAATTACAGATAATTGAGTTTAATTGTGACTCACAGATATGCAGCTCTTGGCTGCTCTTGTTAATTTGTTAGAGGGGATGTTTGCTGATGTTCAGACTTTGATTTCGACCTTCATGTTACAGTTCTGTCCTGAACTATTAACACATATTTGTAAACCTTTCATACACTCATATCTATCTTAATTGGTTGATTTAGCTAGGCAGCAGGCTAAATCACATTAAAGTGATGCTTTGTGAGCCTAGACATGAATATGTGTAGTTATGTACAAATTGACACTGACATTATAAATGTTATATTATGTATGCTATAGTATCTCTTTTTATTTGTTGCGCTTCTTAATGCATATAGCAGACTCACAACTTATATAGTTTTCTTGTCATTACAATTAAGGCTGAGTGATAATTATCATCATTTAGCGACTTCTAGCCCAATCGTGTCATGGTGATAATTCTATAGCATTATCGTCCTAGACATTTCTGTCCAAATTAGTGCTAAAAAAAAAAAAAGTCAATTAATCAATTAGTTAATAAGCCACAATTGACAATTTTGATCATGTTTAGATTTTGGACTGTTTACGACAGCACCTTACACTGAGAAATTGTGATGGGCATTTTCCACTATTTTCTGGCATTTTAGACTTAATTATTTGATTAGAACGAAAAAAATCAATACAGAAAAACAACTAGTAGCTGCATTAGTTCAAATTAATGATTGTAATTAAAAAAATACCTATTTTCTTGTTAAGTTGTTGTTTTACACACACATGAAGAGTTTAGTTTCACGTAATGCACGATGGTGGAACACCGTTCATTGCTTTGAGCAACAGTTTGATTATTTCATGAGTGATTTTGCATACATTTTCCATACAGTATATCGATAATGCAAAATATCCATATTAACATCATGATATGGATTTCAGCCTTGATTTCAAGCCACTTTTCCCTCCAATGTTTTAACAAGTCAGATGTTTGAAGGGAAAACAGGCAGCCATAGCTGACTTTCCTCACGTCACAAGCAGTAAGGCACAAAAATATCAAAATGTTCCAATGTTCAGTTGATGCTGATCAATGGGAGCTGCACATGTAACATTAATACACTTTACAATTCCTTTTGTCCAATTGTAGATTTTGAGTGCTCTTCCTCAGCCTCAACCGTCTCTCCTGAGAGCAGTTAAATGTTTCCCCATCGTCTCTTCTTGATATGGTTACACACACACACACACACATACCTTGGTTCCGTCCACACTGATAATGCGGTAGCTGTTACGAGTGCTGTCATAAAAATAGGAGACAGTGACAGCCTGCTTGCTGGCCGGAACCCAGTTCTTCTTGGTGGTTGGGTCGATTTGGAAGACATGGGCCCTGGTGGTGTAGATCGGCTGCTCCCTGGAGAGCAGAGCAGAGCACAGAGGAGAGGGGACAATATGAGAGAAGGCTCACTGCAGATAAGGCACAAAATATGTAACCACAGATCAAGGAGCCACATTTCCCAACATGAAATGTCTGCAGACACACTGTGTTGTCTCCAGAGATGCAGAGTCCTGAGAGTCTCAGCACAGATGAGCAGGTGGTAATGTAACACAGACCCTAAATCCTTATAGCAACCCAACGCCATTAGCACATCAACACCCCTTCCCCTCCCACAGGTGACAGTAACACATATCTAAGTGTTCTGAGACTGTGCACTTGTATGTATGTATGTGAGTGCACTCGCATCCGTCTAATGGAAGATTTCCCTTGTGCGCCAAATACATTCGGCACAATTATCTACTTTTGGCAACGCAGTCAAACAGGAGAAGGCTCGCTGTCATCTTGTAAAAACAAAAACACCACCCAATTCAAAATGTCCAGTTTTCAGTAAAGAAAAATAGCAGGTTAAAATCACTGTTAAATATCTTGAGGTAAAGTCTTTCAGAATCAGCAATGTCAGTGGTCTAAGAGAGGACTGGTCATCTTGATCAAAATCAGGCAGACTAAGTGAGAATATTCTGGTTTTCTGTGGACAGGTTTGGAATATTTATTTAACTACATAGTTCATTCAGAGAACCATTTCCTTGGTTAGTAACAGACAGCCACTCAGAAGGTAGGGCCTGTTATAACTCAGTATCATATATCATGTTTTGGTTTAATCATATCCTGTTGTCTTTTGATTCTCTAAATAATTACAAAATTTGGGATAAAATAAAAAAGACAATGCAACTTAGCAGACTGTTTTTTCTACAGAAAAGATGTAGGATTATTGCGCCTATTCTTTAAAAAAAAACAAAAAAAAAACAACACTGTCAAAAATAACATTATCCCTACTCTACTAATGCCAACATGTCGTTCTGATCATACAACTAATTACATTTGTAGTTAAACAGACAAAATTAATTTGTGTTTTGCTGAAACAAAACGCAGTGAAGTGAACATCAACTGGATTATTTTATGTGATTTGTATACATTTGCCATCATCATGATCTGTATTTAAATTGAAACAATTTCTTATTAATACCATGTTATTCATTTCAGCCTTATCACCCAGGCCTATTAAAAATAATTACGTCACATTGCTCCACTTCTCTCTAGCCTTTAGCAGTCTGTAAAAACATTAGATTAGTTTAAAAAAAATAAAAATAAATATTCTGTTTGTTCAGCTGATTTGGACAACAGCTCTTAACCATTTTAGCAGTGTTAAAAAGGTGAATCACCTTTATAGAGCAAACTACAACTGTATTGGGTTAACATTATTTTAACATGACTTACACCCATCTTGGGAATAATAAGTAAATGAAAATACTCTGAGCTTCCGAGTCATTACAGTGACCAATTTTAGTGAGTATTCAGATAACTCAAGTTGAGTTTCTGTCCTTCCTATTGGTACTGCTATGTCTGGTCACTTTATCTAATCCAAACCCATTATCGAATCTTCTTACTGAATCCAAATCCTTCCGAGTCCCTTATACAATCTATTTCGATTTAATTTATGAAAAAATGGCAGTTGCTATGAAGACCCAACTAAATGATTGTGATGAGGGAAAAGTTCAAAATCATGTCATCTATCTTTGAGAGGGTGAAGTAATCTTCCTCCCAGCAGTGAGCAGCTTGCTGCCTCTATGATTCAGAAGAGCATCAACATGGGGATGAAGGAGTAAGATCAGAACGCCTGTTAAACTGCAATGAGTGCAGAGCGGGAAAAAAACAAATAAATAAAAGATACAGTGAAAATGCTCCTCCTCTTTATGACAAACAAAACGCACAGACACCTCTCTCGCTCTCTCTCTAGACACTGTGATTATCCTCTCTCTGTACACACACACACACACACACACTAATACCATAGTCTGACTTGGATGTCGAGAGTTGAAAGCTGTTAAGAAAAATGTTAAAAACATCCTTTTCTACTGTTTTCTGCCAAAGCAATCAGCGTACTATTCATGTATACAATACACCAACTGTCTGGTATAGTGTACGATTATGCAGGTGAGAATATTTATAATCTACAATGTTATGATTTTGGAAAGATGGAAAAGCGACACTTCTTCAATCAAGTATTGAGAAAGGCCAGCTATCCAGTGTTAGTTTTGATTAATAACAAATAAAAATAAAAAATTCACATAAGAGTCTATGTAAGCTTCACTACTGTTTAACAAGACAAGAATTTGCCGTTTCATGCTTTTCTGGCTTTACCAGATTCAACATCAAGAGCCATGTTGTCACATCCAAGAATATTTCGAGGACAATGCTCAAGTGCAGCTTGTGGTAAAAATGACCACACCCGCGTGCAGAACACACATATTCTCAGTTCTATACAAACTATACAGGCACTTGACACCAAAAGAACACCACTGCTGAAAGCAAAAAAACAGTTGCACTTCCCTTTAATGGTAGTAGTGCTTTACAGGGACTGGACCCAGCAGGTTTAAATTATCCACTGGAAGTTCTCATTTAAAAAAAAAAAAAGGTGAGTGCAGGTGGTTGTGATGCTTTTCTGAAAAGAGCGAGGGATAATTAGGTGGAGTGGCTGGATGAGAGGGATCAGAGGACACCTCAAGAACTCAATAATGGATGTAGATGAAGACTATGGGGAGAGACAAATGGGAAGTACTTCTCTTGCTGGGAATCAAAATGTGAAGTGAATGTGTCTTTCAGACAGGGCAAAGTTTGCGTCGCACACACTGCTTAATACGACACTCCTCTTTGGCCTACGTGGAGAAGTTGGTAAATCATCTGTGTTCCTGTCAGGGTTTCTCTTTATCTATGCAATTTATACGTTCCATTTGTTTATCCTGGTATCTTTTGCATGTCCTGTCGTCCTGGTCTCTTCTTTCTTAAAAATGTGTTCTTTGATGTTCTTCCTCGTCTCCTTCATGCATCCTCACGCAGGTCGTATGCAAGTTTCATGATTGCTAACCAAACAATAAGTTTAAACAGTGCCCTGTGGAGTTTTCTTGTAAACAAAAAGTTACCACCGTCAACTGTTGATTGATGGCAGGAATGTTAATGGCAACGCACACGTGCATGTGTATTTATATAAAATTTGAAGGTGCAATACAGCTATGATAGCTTCCTTCATTTTGGACCCTCCCTCTACATTCCCTCAAAAGTCAGCACTGTCACGACAGTTTGCAATTGAGAGAGTGCAAAGATGAACTTTGGATTTGCTTCCATGAGTAAATCCACTGATCGCAGTGATTCTATTGAAATGAACGGATTTTGTTCTGAACTTTTGCCATTGTAAATGTCAGTGGGAACAGCCCTTAAGTCTGGTGGTCTTGGTTATGCTACGTAGGCCTGTTTGTCTTCTCAACAAGCGGTTTGGGGTCCTTTACTTTTATGGTTTAATTGTTTTGTTTGTATGCATCGTTTTTCACTTCCAATTAATGATTAGTTAGATTTTGGTAAGCTCATGTCTAAAGTCCCTTATATGCTTCAGATCAGGGGCTACTGAAAACAATTTGACATGACAACAGATCAATAATCTCCACTGTACACGGTCCCACTTTGTTACAAGCATTCTCCCAGGAGAGTTTTTCTAGCAAACATCCTACAACATCAGTTTTGTTGGAAACCTTGTGAAATCCTAAAACTTTCTAGTATTCTTACTTCCTGTATTTGCTTTCTCTTCTTGGCCAGCCGTTTACTTTTATGACATGAAGGGTTTCTACAAAATGGGTGAAGTGGGCACAAGGGTGCTGAGCTGGACACAGTGGCACAGCCACACTTTGCTTGGCGCAGCAAAAAAATAAAATAAAAAAATCATTCATGCACAATAAAAACCATTACAAATATTGCCATTTTTGAGCACAGGGATGTGCTTAGAAAAATAAGCCTAAATCCAAATCATCTGAGAGCATGTTCTTAAAAAGTCGCTAAAAGGATTCCAAACAAACGCCTGTTAAAGATTGCAGACTCCTAACACATCTCCTCCTGTATGGCAAGGCTATAGGTTTCATTAACAGGGTACAGATTGTGCCATTGTCGTCAAGAGGACATTCAGTTCAATATTACTTTAATGCACTACAATGAGTTCCTGGTGAATATAATGTCAGACAGACAGGCAGGCAGCAAAAATTCATGAGCTAATAAAGCTTTTACTTCCACTGGGATTATGGTTCTCACAGAAATGAAAGCCTAATAAATTCACTGTCCCCTTTAAGCCTAATCTCAGTCCTCATCTGTTTTGGGAACAACAAAACCCATCATACAGATCACTGTTGTCGCTTTACATACACAATTGCGCGCACACACACGAACACACACACACGCTGACCTTTGCAGTGGTGTCTAGAGCCAGCTCACACTGGCAGGGGAAGAGAAGTGAAAGGCCACTGCTGAACACATGGATGCACTCACACAACTGTTGGTGGAATCCAGTGATCTGCTTTTCCGAGATATAAAAAGGCATTAGGTTGATTGATTTTACTGGATAAAAAAAACAAAACAAAAAACGACGACAACATTTGGGACTTTGACCGCTGAATTCTTTCTCCCTTTGACTGTCGGGTGCTCTGTCCCCATCTGGTGCTTTAAATAATTTACAGGTGCGTATGCGTGTGTGTTTCTGTGCGTGGTGTGCAGGTTTGAGAAAGTCCGCACTGTCTATGCCTACGCACGCCTACACACCCACCTCAGGCCCACCCACACTGATGATGCAGCAATCGTGTTGTGCACCGGTAAAAGAATAAATTAAAAACGAAGGAATGTGCTGACAGCCAGATACCTGAGGACTGAGTCAAACTATTGAGAAGGTTCTGCATTGTAAATATAAATATGGACTTTAACATTTAAGGAAACGATAAAAAATAAATAAACCACATAAAAAAAAAAAAAAATTAAAAAAAGATGTATGTTTTGAGGACAATTGTAAGCAGAAGGCTGCCAGGTTGTCTTACTAGATTACTGCACTACCTCACCTCTGAGGAATATGGAGCAGCAATACTGTGAGTGATGCACGATTAAGCCTGCCTGCCTCTTGTTCTTAAATCCTTTAAAACTTTAGCTCGATCACTACCTGAGGTTTACCTAAAAACACCATATTCACCAGACTTTAAAGTGAAGTTTGCTAAGAGAGGGATAATCCTGATGCTTAAAAGACGACATTTTAAGATGATGCAGGGTGACACCGTGTCACCTGAGAGGAAGTGTGAAGAACAGCAGCCGGCTTCTATCTTTGACGTTTAAGAGTTTTAAGTGTGATTTTGATGTGAGGGTTTGCAGTCACGTTGCACTTGTGTTCTGCTACACCTGTGTAATTCGGGTAGGTTTTTTCTAGCAAGTGAGAAAACAGCCCCGGCCAGCTTCCCGAGTTTAAGAATCCACTGCAGGCTCATTCCCCAAAAAGATTTTCCTCATCAGTCAGTCATCTACTTCTCTGTCTGAATGAAAGAGACACATTCAGCGGTTTCTATATTGATGAGTGATTTGGAATCTGAGGTCAAACTGTTTAACGTCGAACAGGCTTTGTAGCCTGTTTAACAGGAATCAGCAGTCCCTGTAGCTACAGATATGCGCACTGCAACGTTCTTCACGTTCCTATAGAGAGTTAACATGATGCAGCTCCAGAAAGCACACAACATATGTTAGGCAGTTGTTCCTTTTAGTGATAAATTGATGACTTGCCGGTGAGCATTGAAACTCTTTAGTAAAATAGGTGTAGGCTTTTTCTTAACTGGCAGTATTGTTATGGAGGTAAGTCTCTCTCTAAATGGGTCAGCAGAGAGATAGCGTCAACAAACAATGTCCGCGTGTTACATCATGTTTGGAGCGTGAAATGGGCCGAGGACAAATAAACTAGACAACTGTACATCCAGGTACTATTGGGTGAAGACCCACAGGCACAATGATATGAATGAGCCTGTAACGCTATAATAGGATCTCTTCATTAGCGAGACAACATCTCTCTGCCAGTGGGACTGCATAAGGTCATTGGCCTGTTTACAAATGTTTCCCCCTATTAATCCTCCAGAGGCAAAACCCAAGCCTGAAAACACATTTTCAGTGAAGCGCACCACATTATTGTCAGTGACCTGATGAAACACACTGTACTGCAAATGGCCTCATTAACAACTTTAGGAACTTGAGAAGTGTTTTAAGCATGCTGATGTGCATGATGTATGGGCAGTGAACACATTCCATTACGCAACCACTTCAAGTGCTGTTGTGTCTCGATTAGACAGGCACTAAAGCAGGACAATCACCAGGCTACATCAATTAGCCTACTTACCATTATACTTCTAGCAGAATATGTATGAAATGCTGTCATTGAAGCTAAGTGGTCTGAAAAATACAAGGAATTTCAATCTGTTAAAAGAACTTTAGTGACAAAAGCTGCATTACTCACTTGTCAAATATCTACAGTACAGTAGAGGGAGGAACACTGACACTTATCCTTCCTCACTTTCCCTGCAGGTGCTGACAACAATAAACTAAGTTACAATTGATTTTTCTGCAGCACCGAGGTAACAAAAGAACATCTTCTCCTAAATATGTCAGAGAGGGAGAATGAGAAACTCATATCTAGGTCGCAAGGTGCATAGATCTGGTGACTGGCAATATGAAAATTGAAAAAAAAAATTAAAAAAAATTCAGAAACAAATGAGTTGTGAAAACCAAAGCGGCACTCATTTGTGAACATGAAAAAACTGAGTTTAAAAAAAACAAAAATAAATCACTTGGATTCTCATTAGCTGGTGTGATCCTGTTCATATGATGAACAGAGCCGAGGCGCTCCGTCATTTTTACCTGCGAGGTCTGCTGGAAAGCAGAGCTGCCTTATTAGGGAGTGCAGTGTTTTGTCAAAGTAGGCAGGAGAGGAAGGCTCTGTGGGATCATCACTACAGCCCCACCTGGGCTTCTACCGCAATAAACACGGCGCTCTACTAATGAGGTCGGGAGGTCCAACAAGGGCAGGTTTGCCTGTAGCATGCAAATACCTGGAGTTTAAAGATCCCTGCTGAGTTAGACAGATTCTTAATACTGAAATGCTGAGTAGCAGAAATTAATGAATTTATCAGTAAAAAATAAAAATAAAAGATTTCAAATATACTATTTCATGACTGGTATTCTTTTTAATTTAAAATTTTTTTGGGGGGTGGGGGAGGGGGTTGAAACATTTCAGCTTTATTAGATAGTTAATTACTAAAACAAACTTCTTACACACCAGAATGTCTTATTGACAGGTGTGTCAGATAAAAAAAACAAAAATCCCACACACTCATGCAAGTGAAAGCAATCCCTTGTACGGACTTCCTGAATCACTCAAAGCGCTTTCCCCTACATGTCACAGTCACTCATTCAAATGCTCATCAGAAAGAAACTAATCATTCACTCACACACAGATGCCAGTTGTTCCAGTTCTCAGAACTTCATCAGGTAAAATTCATGAAGGACTGAAACGTTAATAACGTGAGAACAAGTGATCGACAGTGACTGGGATTTTGTTTTGTCCAGCTTCATCCGATGGTACAATACATCACATTTCAGCTATTTGATGCCTTCTATTGTTTTTAAGTTTGTCGACGAATCAATTATTAGTTGACGGACAAAAATAAAAATGTATCCACAACAATTTTGAAAACTGATTAGTCACTTAAGCTATTCATCAACCGAAATGAAATGTAATTTTTAAATTGAATATCTTTGGGTTCTGAACTGTTAGTCTGATGAGACAGGTCATTTTAAGATGTCACCTTGGGCTCACTGTACTCATGATGGGATATTTTATAGACAAAACCAGTGGTTTCCATCCTTTTTAGTAAGTAGATCCTTAAAACGTTGCAGTGTCTATTTATGACGAGTTGTGATGCAATTCAACAGAAAAGTGCTATTTTTTTACTTCTCAGACTGTTTTATTTGTAGGACCTTCAGAGCCTTGAAGAGATGAAGTTTCAAAGAGGTGAAGTATGCAATATTTCACAAGGAAAAGCAAAGAAAATAGAAAAACAAAAACACAATTTTGTGTACCAATAATATCTTAAACATTGTTCCTTTCATCTTGGGACGTTGTCCTACAGTTTTACTATATTTTATGATACTGTACACCAACATTTGTATGACAGTTTTATCCTTACCATTGTCTGTTTCAAATTATTTCATCAGTTTTTAACTGCCATTATTAAAGGGTGACCTTCATTATTACTACAAATGTTTTGGCATCATACAGTATACTGAACTGTACCTTGTGCCAGTACAGCTCATTAAACTGGAGAGAGAGGGGGGGGGGGGGCGCAACAGAATCCCATGCGGCAAAGGCAGCAAGCCAGATTCAAACCAGTATCCACAGCAGGTCCTCCTCCATCACACTGAGGCAATAGGATGCAGAGCCCAACTTAATCTGAGCGCTCGGAGAAAAGGGAAGACAGGAAGTCTCCACAGAAGCACAGCATGGCAGCAGATGGCCTCCTAGGCCTCAACCATCTGGTGAGGAGACGTCCAATCCGCCGTCAGTCTGTCCCCTTTCATTTACCCACAATACGTTAACCGTAAGACCTGCTTCTACTCCTCTACAACCCTCACCTCCAGCCACACACACACGCAGATTAGGCTTACAGTCAACTCTCCTGCCAGGGCAGCCAAGAGACCCACTGCCACGTCACATGTCAGAGCCTAATCAATGAGTGTTAATCCTTTAGCTGTCATTCTCTGGCCAGCCAGGAGATTATCATCTATCCCTGTGTAAGGGCTGCTCCCAGTATGGCTTATTTTAAATAGCAATATGCTGATTGCATTGCAGTCAGTGTGACTGCTTATTCAGTAGGAAGGAGCTTTCGGGGCAATCCGAGCTTTATTTTGGAATAATTCCAGAGATGCAGCGCTTAAGCTGTGAAACTGTACTTAAAAATACAATTACCATCACTCCCTTTCCCCACTGTTCATTATCAGAATATCCTCAACCTCTTTTAATTTAGAAATCTGGAATTACGTATATTTTATTTATTGGGCATGCTGCACACATACAATGTAATTTGGACTAAAACATACAGTATTGTGCTTAAAAAAAGCAGGTGGAAAAGCTGTGATTAACAAGAAATGTCAACGCCAAAAGACTACTGATAGATCACATGATCTGGTATGGTAGGAAAGGGACAAGATACGGAGGGTGTTAATGTGTGTGTGAGACTTAATAGTTAATCTATAACACCATTCAAGAGCCAAGAGCTTCAGGGACAAAAGGCACAACTGCAAAAAAAAAAAAAAAACACCACGACAAACGATCTATAGTTCCTACCACCAATAGACTTTCATGTTTATTGTCTGGTCACTTAGGGCAGGACACATTGCATCATTACCAAGTGTAACCAGGAGGCAACATATTGTGCAATGAAGCACGCATGTGAACTGAATCTTGAGATTCACTTTTGGTTGAATAAACAAAGTTTAGCTGTTCTTAAAAACAGATTTAGGGCTGAAATGATTATAGATAAAACAACTAACTGATTAGTAGATTGACAAAAAATAATCTATTTTAAGTTGTTTTACAAGAAAAAACAAACAATTCCCTAGTTTCAGCTTCTCAGTTGTGATTATTTCCTGTTTTTTTATTTGAAGTGCTGGTTGGGGAAACCCAGCCATTTAATGACATCACCTATGGCTCTAGGACACTACGATTAGCATTTTTCCTTTTTTTCTGAAATTTAAGAGACTGAAAAAACAAAAAAAAGATTAAATGCAGATTCATCAATTATGAAAATCACACTTCGTTGCAGCCCTAGAAATTGACTCTGCTGGTTCCAGCTTCACAAATGTGAATATTTGCTGGTTTTCTTGATCTTTAATAATAAATTGATTGATTATTTTGGTTGCTGGTCAGACAAAACAGCTTTTCTGAATTCTGACATTTTATAGACCAAATTATTAACAAACTCATAATTCAAAATATCACTGGAACAGTGAGTCATTTAAAGAAAATTAATCATTAACAATTTTTATAATGAATTAATAGTTTGTCAATTCTTAAGGAAAAATGTCTGAGAATGTGCTCTGAGATCTTGTGATGGGCATTTCCCCCTATTTCTGATATTTTATAGACTAACCAATTAACTGACTAATCGAGAAAATAATTTGAAGATTAAAAGGATAGTGACTAGAATCATACGTTGCAACCCTATACAAATCTTCCTAGTTTGTGACCCTGAACAGCAGGTTTAGAGAATGGCTGGCTAAATTTTTCACATTTCCTGGGAGCAGTTTGTTTCCGCCTTCCACAAAGTATTCAGCTGTCAAGTGATACGAGGCCTACTGGTTGGAACTGGAAGAGGGACACTTGTTGTCGTCATGTCTCTGTCAGTAGGCGTGACCTCCCGCCTTGCTGCTGCTGGTGGTCCCCTGGGTCAGTTTCATGACACAACACTACGGACCCTTTTCAGTTCCAAACCTGCCCGGAGGAGTAAGCCAAACTCCTGAGAAGGAGTCAGGACTGTTGAACTGGTTTATCACACACACACACACACACACACACACACAAACAAGACAAAAACATGTCCAATCAGGAAAAACAAGTACTGTGGCATGGGGTGGAGCTTTTAATTTAGTTACTGAACATTAATGCTGCTTATTAGTCACACCGGGCCTCATTTTTTAAACATAAAATCACAGTATCTTAATGTCGCAAATGGAAGCATTCTCGAAGTTCATATAAATTTGTCTCGGACAGGTTTGATTCTGAAAGGAATTAAATTACACCTAGCTGTTGCTATTTCTAAGTCAAATATAAGTCATACAAACAGGAGTAGGTACTCCAGAAAGAAGAAAAAAAAAAAAAAAAAAAAAAAAGAGCAGGAATGAAGAGAGCTGGTGATTGCATAACTATGGCATTGAGCCACAGAGTCAACATTCACACCACTGTAGCCTATTGAGGCAAAATAATGCACTGTACCCTGTAAACAATTGTGGGAGTACACCACTACCTCCAGCCCTGTGGACCACAAACACACCATCTATCCTTATTAGTGGGCAGTGTTGACTCTGACATCTCCATATCAAAACCATATTCCTACAGACAGATGAGGAGGAGCTGAAGTATTCGAAAGAGGAATTTGACCGAGCCACCTGAATTTCTGCTCAAAATTCAATTATGAATAAATCCATAATTAAGACATATGAAATCGTTGTATATCTGACAGCGAAGAGCAGCTGAAGCCTCTTCTTAAAAAATGTCCCACACTGCCAAAATAATAATCTGGCTATTAAAAAAAGAAGAGTAAATTGGGGTCTTCCTCAGCTCCTAACACGCATAGGCAAGCGCTGGGGAACAGCGACTGTGATCAAATTTATTCAGAGGCATGACAGGTAAACTGGAGAGTTGTAGAGGTATTTTGCCGTATTTTCACCGCACACACGCATAACATTTCGGCCAGTGCAGGTGTCATTAGAGGCGCTCTGAAGGGCAGCGCTTTCTGGATTACTCACCCCATTGCCGCGGACTTGAGGAACAACTCCTTGGAAAATGTGGGCTCTACTGGCCGTGGTTTGAGAGGAAAATTGTGGTTTAAAGCGCAGCCAAAGTCCACAGATGATTAGCGGTCCAAAGAGTTAATTCCCCGTGCGCCAGCTTCGAACTAGTCCGCTTGCTGCCGAGAAACAACTGAAATATCAGAGCACTTCTTCGTAAACTCGATTCACCGGGTTGTCAAGCGCAGTCTCACAGAATCCTGGTCATTTCAGGAAGTTTTTTCTCTTTGCTTGTTTGTTTTGGGCCCTCAGGCACGCAGCAGAACAAATCACACTTCTGAATGGCTCCTTCCTCGCTGTCGTCAAACAATCGGCGCCGATTAATTAAGTTAATGTTTGCGTTTCCCTGCTCGCTCGCTGCGCAGAGTTTCTTCCTCCCCAGCGGGATTGCGTTTCATTGCGGGGCAGCAGCAGCGACACGGCGCGGCTTCCACCTGCTCGCGCTTCTGTCTGAGCCACCCACACTCGCTCTTTTTTTTTTTTTTTTTTTTTTTGTAAAAACCTGTGGTGTCTGCGGTTTAGAGTCGGACTTTCAGCCCAAACTGTGGTCTGAAACCACGAAATAAATTATTAAAACCGAAAATAAATTAACAAAACACGCTGTTACAAAACGACCAACAACGGCGATTGTTTTTCTAAACGCAGGCGTACTTACATGCTTTAGGTGAAGACGGTGGCTTTCAGCATTTGGCACTTTCTCATAAATTAAGCGACTTAACGGTTATAGCAAATCCATCCGATTACATGCGTCACGCATTGGCATCTTCAGCTCAAAACGTGCCTCTGTAACTTGGGTCCAAAGCCGACCGTTGGTATCATATTGAACTGACTTTAAACGATTTAGTATTATCTAACTGGCAGGTAACAGCCGTCAATCACTTTCAGGTGCGCGCGCTGTCGGAACCATTAAAGTTACGTTGATTTGTTCCGGGGGAAGCATTTCAGCACGTACAGACAAGTCGTTTTATGGCGTTAGGTAGGAACGTTAGTGTGCAGCTAAAAGCGAACAACACTCACGTCTAATAAAGGTGTGTATTCAAAGTTAGCGTTAAAAAAATGCTTTATTGTGTTCACTTGTATGTTGTATGTATCTTTGACTAGCTAGCTAACCGTGTCCTGACCAGTCTAGCGGTCATTTGGCGTATTAATCACGAGACGCATCCAAACGGACGTAAGTTACCCGCAGAGTAAAACGCGTGTGACGTTACAGGCGTGCCAGCAGCTTTGCGGAGGTATTCTGTGGCTTTTCGGCAGTCGTTGTAGCATGGCCGAGACCGCGGAGACCGCGCAGAAGTACGAGGAGCTGTTCGGCCACAGATTTTCCTCGGAGGACCTTGAGTACCAGCAGTATGTGAGCCGGCCAGCTGACCCCCCGCCTATCGTGGAGAACTGGAAGAGTCGTGGAGGAGGGAACCACAGGGGCAGGGACAGGTACTGTAAAGGGGCCCAGATAGCTACTTCATAATCTGTCCTTTACATACTTTGTTTTTCATGTTTAGGGTTAGTGCTGCATGTATTAAGGCAAATAAATCAAACTGACTGATAACCAGGTGATCTGCAAGAGTGTGATCTTGGGACAGTATTTTATAGAGCTAACTAGGTGATAACAGTGATAGGAGGAATATGATTTCATAATAGCAACACTGTACTGTAGCTTACAGGTATGTACGGAGATATTGCAGTGATTTTAGTATTGGACCATAGAGTTGGGGGACTTGTGAGGGACGGCACATGCTGTTTAGTTCCCCTGGTTCCATCGTTTGTGGAACTGTTTGGTGGAAAAGGGCTGTTTTACAACGGGCAAATGCAACTGTAATTTTACCTTCTTTTTTTTTTTCTATTCAAAATAAGGGGGTTTGTTTACAACCTGGTTCTTTCACAGATGTAGTTCATGATTTTAACAAAAGTTCCACCACAACCAAAGGAGCCATCATACAACTGTTTTCCACGGGGGGGGGTGGCTTATATTTGTAAAATACATGGTGGTTTGCTCCTTTTTTAACCCTTGTGTGGTGGTCGTATTTTTGTTACTCAGCCAGTGCATTTTTTTTTTTAATTCAACACAATCAACATGTTTATGTTAAAATACTCTACAGCTGTTTACTTCATCCCAATTACAAGCAATATAAACAGCATATATTGTTAATATTTGCCCTTTACAACATCACACTTTTTAATTAAAGTGCTACTTGTTTTTTGTAATAAATAAGCAAACTTAATCAAGTTATGAGTGGAAACAAAATCAACAAATTTACAAGGAAGCAAAGTTTTTCAAAAGTATTGATGTTTTTTTATTTGAAATTTAACTCATTCAGGTCAGTTTACACAACACAAGCTGCAAACATACAGGAACCATCTCAGTCTAGACACATCAGCCCCATACCAGCCTATACAACACATGAGGGGCAGAGATCTGTCCATCTTGGGTCCACACACACTTTGCAGCGCTTCTTTTTGTTGCTGCTGGCCGCAACCTGGAATATTGAAAAGATCAGGAATTTTACTAACACCTCTCCCCCTCGCAAGGCATGAGTGACAGACCTATGCAGCAGCATCACACACTTACTTCAGGCTTTGCAGATGGTGGTTCTGTAGGTCGGGTGGATGGGGCACCAGCATTCTCCTCCTGAATCCTCCTCATGATGGCCGCAGAGGCTGGGGTTCTTGGAGAATGTTGTCGTCTCTGGATTTCAGGTCTCACCAGTGCCTTTCCCATGTCCTCGAGAAAGAGGCAGCTCCTCTGGAGCGTCCCAATATGTCAAAGAATATCACCAGCGTAGGGTCCTCCTTTTGCAGCTTTAGGCAGTCAGCAGCTTGTCCATGTTGGCCACCCCTCCTTTTGTGGCGTTATAATCCATAATGGCCTCTGGTTTTTTACGCTGGTTTTATTTGATCCTCACGTTCTGAAACCTCTTCCTCTAAATCATCAAATGCTTCACTCTCTTCCAAAATCAATTGCAAGGCCCTCTGAGCAGTGAATCTTTTGGTCATCTTGATCAGTTGTGATAAGAAACCATACTGGTAAAGATATATTTATTGTGTCCCACCCGAACTTGCAGCTGGAAGAGAGTAAGGCAGAGGGTGAAATGAATATGAGAGCAGATTGTGTTGGTGCTTGAATTTTGCAACAATGTTGCAACTTTGTGCTGACCGGCAGGGGCATAAACTTACACTTACAGTCACACACACACACACACTCTTAACAGCAGGCCCAGACAGGATGAGGACAGGGTGACAGGTCACAGGACCGACTATTTCCAAACTTTTTTTTAGCCCTGGGTCCAGTGGACCCGAACGTCCGGTGTATAATATAAAATATGTTCTTCACAGAAAATGAGCCAAGGCCTCTGAGTCTGAAAATAATAATTAATAATATCATTTTTTTTAATAAAAAAAATGAAAACTGGTTCCATACAAGGGACGGAGGTTTAATTATTTTGACCTCACATTAACTTTAACATTTAAAATGTAGCCACAAGAGCCGTTTCTCTATCTTTTATAATTTTTTAAGGTTCCAATTTTTCCGACCAATTCTTAGCGCTTTCCTTTCCAAAAATACTAAAAAATAAAAGTAATACTGCAAGGCAAGTCTCAACACGCATAAACTCGGTTTCTGAAGATGTGTCTTTAGTTACTTGACTGCTTTTACATGCACTTAAAGGTGGGTTTTGTGATTTCTAATACTAATTCCAATGAATACACGTCTGTCTGTCAAATTCAGTGAATATCTCTTCACGGTGCACTAGCTGTCCATTCAGCGTGCTTGCTCAAAAGAACTCCGGTGTTTGTACACAGCCCTGGCTTTGTAAATGGGGAAATAATAAAGTGGTTATGACCACACAACACTATTCCAGCCGTTCCACCAATGATTTGTATGTAACGTTAAATGACTTGCTCACGGACATTCAGCTTAGTTTGCTAAGATATGCTGCTGTTTGGATGTTCGCTATAGTAGCAGGAGAGTTGCGTGTATCGCTGTCTGGAGCCGGTGTGCTGGCTCTGCCAAACCATCTCCTCCTCTCCGACTGTTAGGGTCAGTTTGCTAACCCACAACTGGCTAACATAAGTAACATTACTTGTGTCGTTGTTCGCTCTGTATCATGGATTTAGATTTCTTCAGAATCGTATACCCCACCTTTTTAAGTAATCGAGTTATTGCCAACTTTGTCCACAAACCTGATTTCTTAACCATCATGTGATGGAGAAATCTGGTTTCTATAATTGGGATAAAAGATTAGAGAAACCCAGTGAACACAGCTAGATTTACTCTGGAGAAGCCATAGACCGTATAAAAGAAGTGGATGTAGTCACCATGACGTCACCCATTGGTTCGTAGACTACCATTTTGAAGCCTCTAGATTGGGCTTTGGCCAAAAGACCAATTTTATTTTTCTGTGACCATATTTGGACGATGGGGTGGAGCTGGGGAGCATAGCAAACGCTAAGTTATCAGCTAGCGCTAGCTAGGTTAGCAAGGTGCATCCATTATTCACGTAAACTAATTATTGGGATGCTAATTTTGGCAAGCGAAAAAACGAACAGCCGACCGCTAGAGTAGCTTTTAGTACAACCGAACACTAAACGAGACATTTTTAGCCGACCAATTACAATTAACTTTCATGAACTGAAAGCACACTGGGAATGGGTCCAAATTCTTAAAGGCCGACATCACCCAAAAGGAAAAAGTTCACAGCAGTGGATTACACGTCACCTGGTAACAACTTGTCAATGACAAAGTAGCCCCGCCCGAGAGCATTCCCTGCTTTATCAACTATTTTACTCTAAATGTGACATTAATCTTACAAAATGAACATCATGCTGTATTGAAGACTTGATACTAGCGATTGAGACCGTAAAGTGTTTACTGAGGTAATAAATCAAGTGAGAAGTACATTTACTTACTTAATCTGACAACTTTTTGCAACCAGGGGAGTCGCCCCCTGCTGGTCATTAGAGAGAATGCAGGTTTAATGCACTTCTGCATTAGCTTTCCTTCTCAGCGCCAGAGGTTGCTGCTTGGCGGAAACCAAATTTCTTGGCCTTTTTACACGTTCCGCTTGCTGCATGCATTAGTACATGTTGTTGAAGATTGATTGTTAATTTATATCGGTCTCCATCTAGGTACCAGGATCGTCGTGGGTGGGGAGGAGGCAGAGGTTGGGGAGGAAACCGGAGTTGGAGAGGGGACCATCGTGGGCATGACCGAGACAGAGACCGGGACCGACACAGAGACCGGGACCGGGACTCAGACAGAGACGGAGACAGGCGTTGGGGGCATGGAAGTGGGTATCACTCAGGCCCTCCAAGCTCCAACCAGGGATACAACTCCCATCATCAGAGACCACATTATGACCGCTACTGATCTCTGCTGTAGCCTCTCCGGTGTTGTCAGTATTTATAGTATTCGCAGTGTTATAACTTGCATCGCAATACCGTATGTGGCAATGTGAAACTGTTGATTTTCTTTTGTATGACTCATTGCCACAGTCTCATGATTAAGGGCTGAGCAATATTAATAATTAACTGTCTTATCATTGTAATTGTGTGGAACCTTTTCAATATTGTTTTACTGTCTGAAATAAAAAAATACAAAGCAAATACCCAGTCAGATTTTTTCCCTGAATCATTTCTGTAATGTGACAGTAGAAACTGTTTGACCGCCACTTACCTTTTCCACCTAAACACAGTAATGTCTTCCCATATTGCTCAGCCCTATAATTGTATTATACTTGTTCTTTTTTTCCATTGAACTTTTTGGGAATGATAAGGACATACTTGCAGTTTTTAGTGCTGGAACCTTCATTGATATATTTCTATTTTTTATTTCAGATATGTGGGCTGTTTTCTAACTATATCTGATTATAACATAACTGGGAAATATCACGGAGTTCTTTTTGGTTCATAAAGTTTGGCCGCTACATCTTTTACATGATTTGATATCAGATTGTCATGAAATATATAATACAGTAAAGTTGCAAACTGAATCTGATATTCCAAAGAAAATGAATTTACTTTGTTCTTCTGTCACAACATTATGAATGGCTACTTATGAACTGAGCTGCTGTCAATAAACATGTATTTTCTTAAATAGTGTTTTTTGTTTTGTAAGTATTTGGGCTTGAACATTTAACAACATTTAACTCCCACAATATATGGATACTCTGTCCTCTTCAAGCCACTAAAAATCCTTTAACTGAAACAGAAGAAAAAAGTCAGTCTGAATTTGTCAGACCTAATTTCCACAGTAAAATTTAACTAGGGGCAGGCAGATGTTTTGTTTTAAGGGGTTATAAGCCAAAAAGGTTAGGAACCACTGATTTATAGGTGGACATATTGCTTTAAAGTTGGGGTCTCAAACTAGCTGCCAAAGGGACAGATCTGGTCTCTGAGACAATTTTGTAAGCCCCCCCCCCCGGGTTATATTCAGCCCCGAAATTCATTTAAATTTTTTTTCCTTTTCAATTTTTACCCAGTCGTTTATTTTTGAGTAATCATTTCATTTAGTGGGAAGGCTGCACAAAATGTTCTCTTTATTTCACATTTAAGATTGAGCAAGCTGTGGCTAACGTTGCAACTTGTCAACATTTTGGCTATTTTGTTTCGAAGGTGTTTTTGGTGACAGTGCAACTTTCATTCCTTTAGTCAAGGCTTCAACCTTTACAATTAAATTAGTTGAAACATGTTTGTCTGTCTTAGAATTGATGGTTTTAAGATTCTCCACGCCAAGTGTCCAACTGCCCCCCAGCGAAGAGAATAACCTGACCAGTGTTATCCAGCTCATTCAGGAGTACTGGGAACTGTGTCTGACCCACAGTAAAGACACGTCACTCTATATATAAAACACATTTAGACCAATTTCAGTTGTGACAAATATTTAGTCTGCTCTGATAAAAGCTCCAAATCTCTCATTTAGACATATTAAAAGTGTAAATCAACAAATTCTTTCCTAGAAGATGTAATTACGCTTGTGTAGGGATGTCAATGAAGCCACATTTCACGGCTCTCCCTGTTTCAGCCTTTAATGTCTGTCTAATGGATGGCACATTAAACCAAATGGCCTGAACAACTGTACTGTGTGTGGAGGGAGAGCAGCATTTGCAGTAAATGGCACAGAAGAAGCCTAAGACCAATAGTTCACATTGTGAAAAACAACTGAAATATTTATGTGCATCATTAATACATTATTGCTACATGCATCACTGGCTATGGCATATGTAGCTCATTGCCTAAAGATGTCAGCACTTGTGTATCGCAGTCCATTCACAGCAGATCTCAATTAAGTAACCAATCGTGATTTTGGACACATTGGCCCACTGCACTGATCCGCAACACAAGCGGAAGCATTGAGCACTTCAGTCTTATCACTGCCTGAATGCCATTCTGTGGTTTCTGTTTATGGCCGTGGTGAAGACGGGGTTAACCGTTCATTTGGACCTCAGCAGTGCAATCAGCTGTGATGATGACGAGGGAGGAGGTTAGGGAGAAAGTGTGTGGGGGATGTGCTGAAACTGCCACACAGCAGGGAAAGCTGCCATCACCACTGTAATCAGTTTAGATTAGAGAAACTTCACCCTGGATTGCTGCATCTTCACAGCGTAGGGATGTGCTGGACGGAGACAGTAAAAGTAAAACGGATTTATTGGCAAAGAAATATCAAAATGTAACTGTTGCACTTGGGCGGCATGGAAAAGGAATCAGATTAGTGCATTTTAGGGAATCAGAATCAGAATCAGAAATACTTTATTAATCCCCGAGGGGAAACTCTTTGTAACAGCAGCTCACTATCACGTCAGCGCAAGAATGGAAGTACTAAGCAAAAAGCAAAAATATAATACACTATAATACAGAATAAACATGACCGTAAATGTTACAGTTAAACAAATAGTTGAACAGTTTTTTCAAATAACCCTATTCGCTTTCTTGCCGAGTCTGTTATGTCGGTTCGTTAAATATAAGGCTACAGCCAGCAGCTAGTTAGCTTAGCTAAACACAAAGACTTTAAACAGGGAGAAACAGCAAGCCTGGATCTGTCCAAAGCTCACTAATAAACACGTTATATCTCATTTGTTTAATCTGTACAAAAGTGTACAAGCGACACGTTTTATGGGGGGTAATGCCAGATTATTTCTTGACCGGGCACAATAACTTCCTGAAGACAATAAGCGTCCCTCCCAAAATGTTGAACTATTCCTTTAGTAGTACAGCCTCACAGAGCTGCAAGCATGGCTGTAAACTCATTCTCTCTCGTTTGTCACTTTTTCCGTGCGAACACACTAAAACCTGCTTTGAATTTGTATGTAGTATGGCATTAATTACACAGGTTATATTATGGATTCAGATGAAAACAGCTGTCCTTTAAAGTAAAACACATTGACATCCTCCTCAAATCCTCAGGAGCGCGACCCTGTGGAAAGTTCACACAGCTAATCCAACATGTTAATCTGGTCCTTTGGGTGCCACAGAGCATTAAATATGTCTTACTCATTTATAAGCACTCATCTTGTTAATGGAGCGTAAAGCATTTGGATTTTGGGGTGAGTCCATTTGTTACTATTGCTACATTAAGAAATAAATCAGCGCTACAATATTGTTTCAGTTAAGGATTCATTCAGCTACTTTTTGGAGAGGAGCGCATGAAACTCTCAGTGCCCCCAATAACCAAATCCATTGCATATTACATTTTAATTAATAAGCTGTTAATGCATAGTGAGACTTGGAGAATGTAAGAGAAGGAACGCAATAGCGAGAGAGAGCCACAGTGAAGGACCAGCGAGAGTCCCCTTGGTGTGGTCTGCCGGGCTGTCAGGCTTCATGTGGCCTGTTTGTGACAATGCAATGTGACAGCAATGGAGACAGTGTGCTTGGGGCCATGTCCTTGATGATGAACTCATCCACTACAATCATCACTCCACCCCCCCTCCTCCCCTCTTAGTGCATACACGCGTACACGTGTGTGCACAAAACACCACAACCTCCCCGACCAACACACGCACACACACACACGCACACACACACACACACACACACGCCACACATCCCCCAGCCCCTGCAGCACTCGGTGACCTACATCTGGTGTTGGAGAGTGCAGGGACTAAGGTTGGTCCAGGCCAAGTAGCCCCCAGCAGACAGTGGGGAGTGTTCATGTAGCATGTGCCGTGTGTGAATGGCGGGGTACTCTTCCTCTCCACTTTCTGCAGAAATAAACGCCCGCCAAGCTTTGTAAGGTACATACAAGTCTGCACACAGTTGCACCCTGTCACATGAACACACACGTGCATATAGTAAGCAAGCACTCATACATGCACTTAGACTTAAGAATAGACCCTAATAATTGCTGCTGCAGTTCAGGTTTGATGACATCTTATCCCTGCTCATTCAACTGCATTCTCTATAAGTTAATCATGCAGACGTTCAGTTCATCCATGTAAAGACAGTGGACACTTCCGCTGAGGGGAGCTTGTTAGTCTGATTATATCAGGTGGTACCTCCACAGGAGGATGCAGGCAGGCTTTAGGAATACTCAGTCGTGGAAGAAGTACTCAGATCCGTTACTTAAGAAAAAGTACTTACACAACAACGTAAAAGATACCCTTGCAAGAAAATATCCTGCAATTAAGTAAAGAAGTACAGAATTATTATCAGCAAAATGTACTTTAAGTATCAAACATATGAGTACTAGTTCTGCAGAACAGTGTCTCTGTAACTCATACATTATTATATATGACATGATTAGATTCTTAATATTGATGTATTCCTGTGTAAGTGGCATATTACTGTTGTAGCTGGTCGAGGTTTAATAACTACTTTAGGCCAGTGGTTCCCAACCTGGGGGCCGGGCCCCCTTCATAGAGTCACTAGATAAATCTGAGGGGTTGTTACATGATTAATGGGACAGGAAAGAAGGAAAAACAACATTCTGCTGCACAAATTTGTCTACATTTTTTCAACATATTCTCTAATCTTTTCTTTTTGTGAAATTTTGTGAAAGAGTTCTACTGTACCTCATTTGGCCTTGAACAGTTTTTAAATGAAACCACCCGAGAAACTTACGAGGGGAAATCTGTCTTTGCTGGAACTGCTAACAACTCATAGCCATCTGAAACATGACAAGGGGCCCCAAGTCAAAAAGTTTGGGAACCACTGGTTTAATCTTTAAAGAAAGCAGAAAGGAACTTGGAACTTTAGCTGTTAAATAAATGTAGTTGAGTAAAAAGGACAATAATTCCATCAGAATTGTCAGGGAGCACAAGTATACATTAGCAGAAAATGGAAATACTCAAGTAAAAGGACCTCAAAATTGTACTTAAGTGCAGTACTTGAGTAAACGTACTTTACTTTTACTTTCCACCACTGTTGAGTACCGAGCTCCAATCAACTCAGCCATCTGCTGAGATGTTACATCCACTGTTTAGAGGGCTTTGCCCCAGGGACAGGCTGACATGTCATCTGCATTACAGATAATGCACACCACTGGTGTGTATTATCTGTAATGTGTGACACCACACTGAGAATCTCTTCAGTGCAGAAATATGCTGGTGTGTGAGTGATGTTTGACTGTCAAAAATGCAACGTCTCAGCTGTTTCAAAGGAGGGACATTCTTAAATACAGCGGTGTATTACATGGACATCTTGATTACATTCTTCAGCCTGCTCTGTGAATATACTGCTGACAAGGCTTCAATTAGATTGAAGGATGATGAGCATCAACACCCCGCAGAGCGTCTCATCAATCCACCCCTGAAAATGTACATTGTTGAAGGGCGCCGGCATAGATTTTCTTTGAATAGAACAAATTATCCTGTTTTTAAAAACAGTTACCCAAAATAGGTAAGCTCAGGGAATTTGATTTATTTTACTTGCCATGGTGACTCCAGGCTGGGTAACTAAACCACCTGAACATACCTTTCGTAGTGCTAAAGAAAGTCGGAAATCTGGCACACAGTCAAGTGACAATGCAACACTTTAGTAACAGATCTTTGTCAGGCATCAAACTCAGAATATGAAACAACAAAAACTTCATACTGGAGCCACAGGCTGAAAGGAGTGAAATTACAAAAACCATCAGTAATAGGCCTTTTTCAAAGAGAACATTTTGACATGTCACAGTATGAAAAGCACACATGTAAATGATAATGAATGACGGCTGAATTCCATTTAGCTTCAGCTGGAGGCTCCTGGTAATGTGCATGCTTAATAATGTAACTGTTTGATGTCTGAAGTATGTGTGTATGCATATATGCACATATGTATGCATGTATATATGTACTACGTGAATGGTTGTATGAGTATATGTGTACGCATGTATATATAAGTGTGTTTGTAAATGCATAATTACCTTTTTATCCATTGTCTGGACTGTGTAGGTTTTTCATAAATGTTCTTTGTATTGTGAGAAAGGTAGGAATAATGGTCTCTGGCTTCAGCCTACATCTTTTCAATCATAGCTATAATCTGTTTTTGTCATTTACTCATTATTTTGTGGCTGTTTAAGCACTCGGGTGCATTACTGTTTTCACATGACCAAATTATCATATAAAGTAAGTATATTATTCCATTGTGGTTTTGCAACATACAATAAACAACATAAGACAAATTAAAACCAAAATAATATAAATCAGACTACAAATTACCACCTTGAATATGATATTCATTAACCAGTTTGACCAAAGAATCTGCCTTCATGAGAAAACAAGGTTGTGCTAAGACAAAATGGTGTGTGTGTGGGGGGGGGGGGGGCTTTCTTTTGTTTCTTGTTTGCTTATGGCAATATAAATCTTACTCTGCAACACTTTAGTCCTGTACAGTCACATGTCATCAGGTGTCAAAAACAGCAGAGGCACAAATCCTCTCCCCTGCTCTCACAGTGTTCAAGTAGAAGGCTCAAAATGAGAAAGACAGCCCATTCTGCTGCTATCTACCCACCCACGCACACGCACACACACACACACACACACACACACACCCACACCCAGCCAAACAGACAGAAACACAACCCCGCACGTCAGAAAATCACTAATCACTGTCATGGATTTGTAATTTAATAGCTGTAAGAAACCTTCCACACGCTTGCATTATTCCCCATAAGCTCAGTGGAAACTTCCCCCCATCATCCTCCGAATACTTTTCAAGGAGCGTTCATGAATCTTGTTTTTTTTACGGTCCCTTGAGACCTTGACACATTATTTTACACAACACAGGTGAGAGCAGAGGACTGTTCTGTAGTCTGTTTGTCCTCCTGGTTTTTGAGTGTTTTGTGTCTGGTGGGTGGAGGAAAACCTGTCTCAAACTGATTTTCTTGGTTCTTTCTCTTTAAAAAGGCTGTCTAAGTGGGCAGTCAGCGTGTGAAGCTCTCAGGTCCCGGTGACTCACCTGACAGCCTCCGTGGATCACTCTCCTCGTCAGAGCCCACTCACAGCCGTCTAAGGCGGCCTTGTTTCCACCGCCGTTCTCATATGAATGTGCAGGTTATGCAATTTAAGAGCACTTCATCTCTGTGCTGTAGACACAGCTTTCAGCAGACAGCACAGCTTTATTTTATTTTCATGGGCAGAATAAGAACAGAGCACACCCAACAAGAAATAAGATGGCATTATTGAGATTAGCAAAAGGATTAAGGAGGACACAATTGAAGTTAAACTGACAATGCTGATTGTTTTTTATGTAAATGTAGTTACAGTCTGATTTGAGGAACAAAATACTTTCCTGTGCTTTTTGGCATCTTAAACTCTTGATCTTCAAATGCAACATTCTAAAAAAATTAAATGTCTGTTTTATCAGACGTATCAACCATGTTCAAGTATTCCTTTAATTCTTGTTCTTAAAACTTTGGACAACAGTGACATGAGCGCAGTACTGTATGATTAAAAGTTGTCCATCGATCATCAACGTTTCTCAAGTACTGCACATAGGTAACATTTTGAGGTATGTGTACTTAAGTATTTCACTTTTATGCCTATACTTCTACTTTCAGAGGCAAATATATATAAAGTACTTTTTACTCCATTACATTTTTTTGACAGCTATAGTTACTAGTTACATTACATTGCAGAACATGTTCATCCAAAACATTAAATCAATTTATAACATCATTATATCATATTATCATTATACATTAAACTTCCAAACAGGACACAAAGTATTTAGAAATAGCTTCACCTGCACCATCTTCAACATGCTGCTTAATGTGATAGTGTAAGTGATAATAATCTGATAATATTTATATTAATATACACTAACATATTGAAAGGTGCCATTGTGCATAATGTTTTTGGTTGTCATCACTGTTTTTATTGCTTCACTTGATGAACTGCCTTTATAAATTTATAAGAAACTGTTTCTGTGTACTCCTTGCAGCTCTGACCGTATTCTTGAATAATAAAGTTAAATTAGATTTGATTTCTTTGAGTACTTTTAACTTTTGCTACTTCAAGTACACGTCGTAGGTGCTAAAACTTGTAGTTTTACTCAAGGAAGCTTTTTTAAAGTTGGGAGTATTTTTACATTGTGATATTGCGACTTTTAATTAAAATATCTAAACATCCAAATACTCATTTCACTACTGGGTATTTCTACCTGCAACGCCTCCTCACATGTTGTATTTGCAGTGGTGGAAAGTCACTAATCAAACTTTATATTTCTAATTCACTACATTCAAGTGAGAACTATTGTACCTTTCACTCCTCTTCATTTATCTTACAGCTAGTTACTTTTCAAAATAATATTTTAGATAGAACGCGCTTATCACATAGAATACATTGTTAAAGATTAAACCAGTGATTCCCAAAATTTTTAGCTTGTGACCCCTTAGACTAAAGCAGTGTCTGATTTGGGCCCCTTGGCATGTTTCAGATGTCTGAGGTTTAGCGGTTCCATCAAAGAGAGACTCCCTACAGTAAAGGGCCTCCACCACTGTATGTTTGCCTATGACTCCAGCAGTTCGAACAAAGTTACTTTCTCCCTCAGATTGGTTAATTATAATAATTAAAGGCCTGGTCAATTAATTTAATCCAGTGTAATAAATGCATAAAAATATGAAACTAACACTGTAGGATGGGCATACTTCAAATACACACAATGTAATAGAAACCATTTTTTTAAAAGTGTAAAAATTCTCATTGCATATTGAAAACCGATTTTTAACAAATCGCTTAACCTAGGTTCACTCTGAGACTGGAGAAATTGTTTTTTCCTTCTCCCAACCCCTCGGTCACCTCACAACCCCTCAGATTTAACCCCCAATTTGGGATCCACTGATCTATCCTTCCTACTCCCTAGTTTGTCTATGAAGTGGTTTGATAGCTGGCTGTATGGAGTATCTGGCATCACCTAGTGACAGAAAGAGGTATGAAAAAAAAGATATATATACATATATAAATAAATGAGTTACAAGACCAACTTCATGCGGAGTTTTTTTCCCCCCTAAAGGAAACAATCTTATTTTGGTCCAACCACAAAAAAAGAAGCTAAAAATAGACTTTGCATTTCATTTATTTCACCATAAAAGTCCTGGAGCAGTCTTTTTTTTTGTTGTTGTTTTACATTTTAATGATGTGCTAAGCAAACATGAAGTCAGAAATTACAACATGTACCACTGGCAAAGTTACATAACACACATGGATCCTTAATACAATGCAAAAACAAAGTACTTGAAGACACCTGCTGAATAAATGATAACAGTGCACAATAAAAAATATGCAAATATTATACTTCCGGTAAATGAATCAGCAAAAACTGACAAAATGACTAAAAGGAAATAGCATCGACCAACAAATGGTAGCCATCTCTGTAGTTTCACTCGTGCAGGGTACACTCCTGCACTGGCAGCTTACTGATAACAACATACAGACATGATTATGCCCAAAAAGAGCTGTGATTCTCCCACAAGTCCACATTCCTGATCATGTCTGTACACCACTATTGTATAGGCAGATACGCACATACAGCATACACACAAACACACACATTCTTTATTCCAAGGGATCACGAGGCACTACGTATATCTCCAGCAGTCCAGTCTTCCCAGCAGTCTGAGGTCTCCCTGGTTCAGTGTACCTGCATGACACCGTGTTTAAGTCTAGGTGTGGTAGATGATCTCTGGTATCTGCCCGTCCTCCACTGACGTACCATTGTTATTTCCAGGTGAGCTAAAAAAGAAAAACGTCGTCTTGGTCCCTGTCGCTGTTTCCTTGGTCACTTTCTTCAACCCTTTCGTGCCATAATGGGAGTCTGGGCCCTGAGGTGTAAAATTAAAACGCGAGATCCGGTTAATCCTAATCTGGGTAAACACAGATCATGTTCATTTATGCAATTTAACACATTTTAAATACAGCAAGTTCCGACTGACCTTTAAGGTGGCACATGCAGTGTAGCTGACATTGGGTAGGATTTCTACAGGCTCTTTGAACATCACTCTGAACGTGTTTGCTGTGCCGTCACAGCTGAAACCTGTGTCGTTCTGCCCCAGTGTAATGCGTTTGTCGCTCTCTAAGATCTAAAGAACAGGATAATGTCTTTAGTGGAAGAGGTAAAAGGGAAACGTCTACTTTAAACTGTTGGTATTTGCAGTGTTTCCTTCAACATCATTATGCCTTAATGCCAGAAGTTACCTGTATGTTGACCTGATAGTCAGTGGGTCCATGTATTGAACCATACAAGCCAAAACCCACTATGGATATTCTTCTGTTAACATTGAATCTACAGAGGGGAAAAGACCGACGGAGAGAGAAAATGAGAAAAGAAACTTAAATTCAGTTTGCTCTGATTAACAACTGACCACTGAAGCGCGTCACCTCACCTGATTCTGTCGCTGGTACCACTGTACCCCCATCGACTCTCAACCTGCTGGAACCTATTAATGCTGCACTCCTCCCCCCTGAGGCAGCAGCGGGGCCTGTCGATGTAGTCGACCCGTGGTTTGGGGTTTACTGTAAAGTGTAAAAACAGATTTACCACCTCCCGATCGAACAATATTCCAGACTGGGCAGGCCCTGTTGCACAAGAAAGAATATCAAGCTGGTTTCTGTGGTTTGAGTTGTATGGACACATCAGGAACATGACGAATATGTTCAGTAATGGCTGAATTGGTCAGTATAGTGTTGAAAAAAACAAACAAAGCAACAACGTACCATTGTGACATGCAAAACAAGTTATATTTTTGTGATAGGCTTACCTGCAGCAAACTCCTCAACAGTCATGAGCGGGAAGCGGATGAGCGGGAGGGCTTTCCCCAGAACCTTCTGTTTGTTCTCCGAGGTCAGGGGAAGCTGTTGTCTGTAACACTCGGCCTCTGCCCAGCGTACCACCGCCCCAAACAGACGGTTCTCCCTGATGCTGAGTGTGTCTCTTTGTAGCACTGCACATAAGGTGTCTACATATACAATTACACAAAAAAAACAGTCATCATTTCACATCCATAGAGGCTGTAGAAAAGGAAATATTTGGTCATGGAGACTCACACACCGAGGTCAATATCTGTAAAGCCCTCTGCGTTTATTGCGTCCGCAGTGCTTTTGTCTATGGTGTCTAAGCAGAGACTGGCAAGTTGAGGCTCATCAAATAACCTTGCCTGTAATAAAAGCACAAAAGAAGAAACATAAGTACCCATCAGTCAATACTGGTCATTTACTTTACACCAAAGGAGAATTGCTACATTTTTAAAATGCTGTGGAAAATGCTCTTTATTTATTAAATATTGTGTAAGATTAACCAAAATGATGTTTGGCGAAATAAAATGTTAATTTTAATGAAAACACTAAGTAGAGTTGTTCATATCTTGAATTCTAACATCACCTGTTTTGGGAAATCCTATATTTAGGTCTGACAAATTAGGCTTTATGGTAAAAACGTCCTTCAAACTGCACACAATGTTATTGAAATTAAAATAAGTAGGCAAGCAATGACACTGACAGTTAAGAGTAGACTTTTGCCTGGGAATCGGTTCTCTCTCGGTGCTTTATACAGGACTAGTCTTTGATGTGAAAGGCGTAGCAGCCAGTAGCAGAACAAAATGCTGCATCCACTCCAACATCAGTATAAACCAAAGATAGAACTGCTGATGTGGATAAAGTGACATTTAAGGGGGCAAACCAAAGGTGCACTTAAAGTTGCTTAATGCCAGACACCTTAAGGGTCAAGTATGTACTATACAGTAGATGTGAGTGACAATAACCTGAGTGAGCAGCATGAATGCATTGTCGGCTCTGAGGTGCTTGGTGAGGAACTCCACACAGTGACCCTCCAGAGCAGGGACCGCGTACTTCTTGGCTGTATACAGGGTCGTCATCACAGTCTCTGGGCCAATGTGGACCTCGTCAGAATACAGAAACCTGTACAGCGGAAACAGAACAATGTCAGGTATTCATGACGTTATCTGCAGTGTAACTTGGGGGAAAAGGTTTAGCCATCACATTTTAGGCGGCCAAATCTTAAAATAGAAACGAAGTTAGGTGTAGGTGGTGTCAAAATAGATAGTGTTCTTTAAAAGAAAAGAAAAAAAAGCACAAGGGCTGGGTATCAAACCTCAGTACTTCTTTGGTACCGACTGAAATCTGTCCGTCACACTATCACAAACTGTCCGAAAACTGGCATCAAATGTCTGGTCAGGTTTATAGTCTTGTTCTCTCAGAGAAAATTGTGTCATCATTTAGCCAATTTTCAACTGTTAAATCGTCATTTAATAAGGAATTAAAAACATGACATGCACTTCATCTTCACTCTCTGCTAAATCACCTAGCAAACAAAGTATTTCCTTCCTTCCTTCTGTGAGACCAGTAAACCCGTTGTTTCTGCAGCTAGTGTTAATGTACCTGAACGTAACCGTGCACACAGACACTTTTGGACCAAATTCTGCTTCACATAAGGCGCTACACAGAAGATGTTTTTCCATCAGACAATATGTTCCTTTATTTAGGTTTGCACCAAACATCCACCATTTTTCTTTATAGGTCAGGAACTATTTGTGCCTGAGTGCCATCTGTTGTGAAAATAAAAAAAGGAATCCAAATCATACACGATAAAAGATTTCTCCTCACTGATCCCGGGATGCCCCCCCCCCCCCCTAGTTAAAAAGATCTTTCTAGTGAGCCTTTGTTCAGGCATATTCATTAATCTGCCGACTTACAAAAATAGTGAAAAATGCCCGTCTTAACGTCCAAGGGCCCGAGGTGAAGTCGTCAAAACAGTCCAAAAACCTAAAGATATTCAGTTTACGATCACATTAGACACAAGCACAATCCTCACAATCTAGAAGCTGGAGTAAGAGAACATGTATCATTTTAGCTTGAAGAAAAATGACGAGCAGTGAATTGGTGATCAAAATATTTGCATATTCGTTTTTTTGTTGTTGATGAACTACGAATCCATTAATCAGCTGATTGTTTCAGCTCTGTGGTATAACTGTTACTACTGCTAGGTCTGAGGGTTGTGCTGTTAGATTCACCCACTGTTACTGCCATGATGTTCCCATTTAGTATGTTCCCAGTGCAAAAAACTAAACTATAACCTCCTTCAACAACTAACTGAAGCTGAATGTTGGCAGACATTCAGATGAACTACTAAGTGGGCTTTAATTTGGCCAGTGCATGGCGACCACCTGTCCTGCCTTTTTTTGTTTTAGTTTTTTGTTTTTTTATTAACAAAAAAACACAGCAAAATACAAAACTCTCATAGGGGAAAGATAATATAGGCTACATACATATATACAAATGTTGTCAAAATACAAAAGGTAAACAGAAAACAACAACAACAAAAAAGGGGGTTACTTAAAAACAAGTCAAAGACAAAATGGCTAAAAGACAATAAAATTAACATTTGGAGCAGCACACACAAAGGGAGATGATTCAAAACAGCAGTTTCCTAGATATGTCACTGCACATTTTTCTTGCAATTTTTGTCGATTTGATCTTTTTCCGTGGGGTTAAAAATAATTTAAAGTCGTTTATAAACCAAACAAAGGGAGGCTTAGAACATCTCCACTCACTGCAATGAATATGAAATTTACCCATAGGAATAACCATATTAACTAAATCTGATACTGATGAAACCTGTCCTACCTGAGCAAGGCGAGGAAGGCTGCCGATTCCACGTCCGGCAGCTCGATTTCCGTCGAGGTTGTGGCCATCCCCCCGTTGAACATGGCATCAAACACGGCACTGCCGGCGGCCAGCACGAACTTGTGGGCCGGTATCCGCTGGGCCTGTCTGCCCTTCCCCACTATGAACCTGACGTCGCTGAGCAGCTCGTTGTTGAAGAGGAAGGCGAAGCGCTCCTTCAGGGAGCTCTTGGTCGCCTGCCAGTTGTACATGGGCTCCCGGTGAAGTCCGAGGACAGGCGGGGAGGCGGACCGGGCAGAACCGGAGGCCGGCGCGTTGGAGAGCACTGCCGCGGCTCCAGACTGAGCCGGGTTGGATGCTGCCTCCTGACCGTCACGGTTTGACGCTAAGCCGCCGCAGACGCCGCCGCCGCTCCCGGTCGCCATTACGACACACTTGTATCTCTTCTTCAGCCTCTACACAGAACCTTTAAAGACACGCGAACATACGCCGATCATACCGCATGGGTTGTTATTTACGTGGTGTCCATCGCGGCGGACGCCATCGCTCTTAAATGTGTAGCTAGTTACCTGCTAGCTTGCGTCCCTCCAGAAATGACGCAGGCGCAGGCGCACACTTCCTCCAAAAAACAATTTTTTCCCCCATTAAACTTTATTGGTGAATTCGGGGCAACGATAGCGCCATGAAGTGACAAGGAAAAGAGCAAATAGAGAAATTTGCGAAATTAAGACTCAGAACAAAGGACGAATAAAAACTAAAAACAATGAAATAAGCAAATAAAAGAGAAATAAGAGGAAAATATGTAATATATATTACAAATATATTGACTTATAAGGAGGACGAGATAGTGGCAATATAATGTTCCAGTTCCTTCAAAATGGACAGCAAAGCCAATATTGTATTTATTAGTAAATCAACATTTTGAACGTTCAATTTTGCCACAATGAGAATTAAATTATAAGGAAAGACAGCGTTGCTCCCTTTATGATTACACAGATAGAAACCAAATGTAACATCATTGTAAGAAAAGGAAAAGTTTTGCACAATTCTTCTATATTATTAGGCTATTATTGGTTATATTTTACGTTGAGAAGACGGCTGGCCTATATATGTATGTTCAAAATATATGACAACCAGTTTTAGGTTGCACTTCACAGAAAGAATACATCGCATCGATGTCGTTTTTTGAACTGAAGGACGACATTTCTAAACAGCTGTGTGTGTGTGTGTGTGTGTGTGTGTGTGTGTGTGTGTGTCAGTAGGTAGGAGGCAGCGAGGAGAGAGAGAGAGAGAGAGAGAGAGAGAGAGAAAACAAGAGCATGCATTCCGGACCTGAGCTGCAAGTTTGTGCCGTTTACATTGTTGGACACACCGTGACTTTCCCCACACTCCTTGAAATATGACTCGCAGACTTAACGTGGGAGTCTTTTGCGGCTGAATTATTTAAAACTCTCGCACAAGAGAAATCGCTCCAACCCGGGCAGCAATGAGCGCGTCTGCGGGGACGGGAGTGTTTCTGCTCTCCTTGATGTCCATCCCCTTCTGCTATTTGTTCAATTCCCTCATTCACAGCAACAGGTGAGCGAGAATAGGCCTACCTCTTTTAATTGTTGTTCCCACCAGTCGAGCAGTGACTGGCATGCTTTGGAAATGCTTTGTCAGAGTTTTAAAAATATAATTACGGTCTTTGGTTTTACACGGCATTCAGTGCAGAAGCTTTCTTCTTCGCTGCGTGTACAGCAGTCCTCATCCTGGCCATTTCAGCCCGTTTTATGCTCAAGAAGAAGGCTCCAGTAGACCCTTGTTTCTATGGTATGAATTGCATCCATCTGAGATAAAAATGTGTAATTCCAGGCTACAGTAAACCTGAAGTGTTTGGTTTGGTTTTGTCACCCAATTGGAATAAATGGAAAGTATGCATCTATCTGTCCAGTGTATGCGGTGAATGCATTCCTCAGTGTGGTGAATCTGATCATCGGGCTGGAGCAGGACAACATCATTGATGGATTTGTGACATTTTACCTCAGAGAGGCAAGTGTTACATTAGGAGTCCTTTTTGGGAGTTTGCCTATATGTGCCTGCACACATTTCTACTGACAAATGTACCCTGTGTTTCAGGCAGATCCTCATATTAACACAGCATATGGGCACATGATCTCCTATTGGGATGGCTGTGTGCACTATCTCATGTATCTGCTCATGATTGCTGCGATTACTTGGGGGTAAGAGCTGCATTGTCCACAAGGCTAATTTATTCCAGCTGCATCACTAAATGAGGGAGAATGTGTCTCACCTTTTCCCTTATACTGTCTGAAAATATTATTGGACGAGTTAAATTTCCTTGTATTCATGTCAAGTCTGAAAATAGGGAGTAGTGTCTATTTATTAGTATGCACTATCTATCTATCTATCTATCTATCTATCTATCTATCTATCTATCTATCTATCTATCTATCTATCTATCTATCTATCTATCTATCTATCTGAGTCTTTGGTAGTATGATGTGTTCATGGGTTTAAAAGTGGCAGTATTATGTGGTTTGGACAGGGACAGTTACCGAGCCATTGGACTCTACTGGGTGGGATCTTTTCTCATGCGTGCCATAGTCTACATGCTTGGGAATGCTGTGGGTAAGTACACTAAAAATAATTTGATGTTTTTAGATGGCTAGTGTACATATACTAGAGGGAGCGTCAATATCACTATACACATGACTATGAATGATGCATATACATTTGCATCAAATTTAAATTAACTAATATTCACACATCGTGGCACTTACATCTGTGCTAAAGTGCTAGAGTTTTGGTCTATGTCTTCCCCCCCAGTGAGATATTATATTGTTCTGTCTTTTCCCAGGGAAATATGGGACCCAAGTCGGTCCTCTCTTCCTCCTCCACATGCTCTATATCTCGGTGTCTCTCTGGGCCAGCTTCCGCATCTTTAGCCAGCCCTCCGCACGGGATGTTCAGTTGATAGTAAGTCAGGATCAAATCTGGCAGTTATAACAATAAATAATATTATTGAAGATTCCCATACATAGCTTTTAATGGACTGTCAAAAAAGGGTAAATGCCAAGGAAGTATACACTGAAAGTGCTACACAGTATGTCTAAGAAGCCAAGTTCAACCCTTGGAGTTGTTTAAGTAAGCAAGGAATGTACGCTGAGTACTTGTACAGTTTTCTCAGGCAATTGGTTCTCATACATTTTAGTTATTCCGTCTCTATGATTGAGAAAACATGGGTGTGATTTCCTAGTCCACTACAGTACGATCAGTTTCTTGGCTGTGATCAATCCAAGCTTCACAGATTGTTGTGTTGCTGTAGGTGGATGCAATGTAGATTCTGAACAGCCAAAAGTTCAACCCAGGCGCAATGTTTTTGTTGGCCGTCTTAGAGTAACAGCCAAAAATGTATGGGATAGAGAGCACAGTTTGACCATTGTATTGTTGCTTTCTCTCAGAGCATCCAGGAGGCTAAAGGAAAAGGTTTACTTCACAGACCTCTGGACTTTCTGTTCATTATTTACATCATCCCTGCTTTTGCGTTCTGTGTCTTCAGAGGCCTGGTAAGAAACGCTGATCAACTGTCCAATGCACACACAGAGAATATTAGAATAATTTATTTATGTAGAGTGCTTCTGTATTTCAAACTGTTTGTGTTTTAGATTGTTCTGGACTGTTCCAGCAAATGGTGTCAAGACTACACCCAACACTTTGAGCCTTACCTAAAAGACCCTTCAGCCTATCCTAAAGTACAGGTAACTCAGAACTGAAGTTATAAATACCACACTTTCATCTTTACACTGTCATTACACAAACCTCTGAAGCACTAAATTGTATCCATGTTTGTCAGATGCTGGTGAGCATGCTGTACTCCGGACCATACTACATCATTACTCTCTATGGGCTGATGGTCCCAGGATGTGAGTGGATGCCAGACCTGACTCTGGTACACTCGGGAGCATTGACACAGGTACGTTCTGCTGGTTATTCCTCGTTGCACTGTAACAAGTGCAACAAAACTAATCGGCGGGTCAAAGAGACGACAGTCAAGCATACAGTCCAGAGAAAAGGTCTAATGCCGCGTTCATCTCATATCGGAGCTGCCGTAATTCTGAGTTTCCAACTTGTAAATAGTGTTCACATCAACATCTTAGTCGGAATTTTCACTGGGAAAATCAAGCAAAGACGGAGGCTTCTCTTAAGCCAAAGCCCGTTGTAATCAAACCGAAAGTTAATGGATATTGTGCTGTAATGTCAGTGCTCAGTGTTTTTAACCCTCACCCGACCAACTCTGTAAACATACAACCCTCTTGAGTTCTCCGATGATGGGAACATGGGTATATTTCTCATCTCCACCATCTATCCCATGTGGCATGAACGCAGCATATTCAGGCAGGTGAAAACACCTGTGTGGGTGGACCATAGGTGTGTAGGGTCTTTATTAAAGCCCCCAGAGTTAGGAACAATACTAACTGAAATAAGACACTTTAACTTGTTTTAAATCTCCTCTTAAAACATTATTTTCTAAGAAAGCTGCCGTGAACATTTAATTTTTCCTCTTATTTTGCCATTCCACCCTTGCCATCTTATGTTTTTATCTACTTGTTTCTATTCATTTGTGAGCTTCTTGTGACTTATGATGTCATTTTCTATTTTTGTTTGCATTTAATGTTGATTTTGTGTGTTATTCTATCTGTAAAACACGTTGTAACTTGTTAAAAAGTTGTTATTATTATTATTGTTATGTTTCTGTAGTAAAACAAGGACTCATAAAACATATGTGGAAGACAAACATAGTTAAAGCATCTATTTTTCATGTATATTGATTTCTCAAAATGTGCATCTGTGTCCATTTTAGCAGAATTTCTTCACATTTAAACCAGGAAACCAAACCTACAGATATTAAGATATAGAGAAGATAACACCAAGACATTAAGCTCTAACCCTCCATATAGATTAAATAATTGCCAAGGTAAAACATACAGACCTAGTAGTGGTTTTTGTCATTTGCAATTACACAAAGGTCTTGCATGTGGATGAGTTCTGCGCAAAATATTTTCTTTTCTGACATGACATCATCATTCCAGGTAGATTAGGCAATGCTAGACCAAGAGTGGGCGTCTGGCCAAGTGTCGGCTGTCTCTGCTGAAGTTATTCTTCAGTGCAGTTAAACACCAGTGGCTCTACATTAACATATATGGTCTGAATCAGTGCCAAATACACTATCTGTTTACATCTAAAGATGGAACCTGTGAAGAGTGGTGGGAGCAGCTAACGCGCCATTCACATCGCAACGATACAAAGCAGCTATTGTGTTTGAGCTGCAGGCTGGCGCGTCACTCATCGGAGGGTCAAGGGCAGAAGCTGACTTCAGACCAAAAGGAATGGTGGTACTGGTGGTATTCACTTAAATGTCAGCTGTTCTACCAGGCTATAAATAGGAACGCTGATGCTCCAACAGCCGTGGTTGCTAAGAGACATATTTTTCATTGGCTTTCTATGAAAAGGTAACTGGCAGGAGTCTGTCAGATTGAAAAATGTTTGAGGATGAATGCCAATATCAGAGTTTGTTGGTTGGTTTTATGGGTTATAAGTCCATTAAAATAATAATCCACCCTAAAACAATTGTTCCTTGATCTAATTTTGTTGTTTTACTTGGCTTTTCTTTTAATTATTCCTCTCTATGAACTGTAAAATAATAACTATGGGAAACAAGTAAATCTTCCACTGAAGTGGACTCAAACAGAAAAATACAAAAAACCTTTGCACTAAAACATCACAGTGTGACAACATTGAAGGGTGTGATAAATTAATCCTCATTCTAGAAGACTTCATTTAAACATTAATCAATAATAATAGGGATAATAATACTAGGGAAAGTGAAAAATCAATTTTCAAATATCAGTGAGACATCATCTTCATGCAGTTGTTTCGTCAGGAGCAAGAAAACAATGTTCCTGTTAGTGTGAATATAATAACTGTGAAGCTCTTAGTCATCTCTGTCCTTTTCCCAAATGTTCCCTCTCTGCTTCACTTCACAGGCCCAGTTCTCTCATATCGGTGCGTCTCTTCACACACGGACACCGTTCTCCTACAGAGTGCCTGCTGACAGCCAGCCTGTCTTCTTGCTGGTCAACGTCCTGTATGCTGTGGTGCCCCAGGCTCTCTGCTACCGTTGCTGCACCAGGCCTGGCTTCTTCCTCAGGTCAATGCCAGATAAGAAGACTGAATGACACAGAGTGTCAGAGAGAGATAGAGAGTGCCAGGGGTGTCAAGGATGCCTAAATAAAAGGATGAAGTACTTGCAAACTACTGCTCTGTGTTTGCAGTTATTAGCAGTTGCTATTTGTGGCGAGGGACCTGCCACCCGAAACCTTAATGAGGACTGAGTGGAGGTATTGGAAACATGACAAAATATTCCACTGTCAAACAGAGTTTGTGTCATCTAGCATTCACTTTCTGCTGCTTATTTTGAAATGCGAACATAAATATTGTCTAAAGCAACAGCAAGCCCAGGAAGGCACACACAGTGCCACAGTACAGGTGTTTCAGTGCTTTAAGACTTGTGTGTGAGATTCAAATTACTTGACAATATGTATTGTTCTTTTGGTTTTTTGGGGGGTCATTTCTTTTTGGTTACAAAGACTGCTTTCTTGTTGACATTGAGGTTTCTGTGCAGAGCCTTTTTGCCAATGGCTTGGCAAATAAAAAAAGAAGAATATGTCTGTGTGTTTCATAAATGACAGTATTATTTACACAATAGATATATAGATAGATATTCAACCATTTAAGGGCATTTGGTAAACAAAAATGGTCTGATATTGTCATACTTATATTGTCAAATTTAAAGGTAATACTTACACTGAAAGAATACGTGATTTAACTGAGACTAATATTGTAAGCGCTAAGCAGACAAATATATTGGAGATGTTTATATTAGGAATAAACAATGCATTCAGAAATGCTTTAAACTTTATATTTCCTACAGCAAAACATGGAAAAGTGCTGCTGTATTTAGAATAAATACTGCATTTGTAATAAAATTCTAATTATTACACTGAATTTAAGGTTTCACGGTACAGTTATTTGTCATTTGCAACACAGCGCTGCACAATGAAATTCAAGTTGTAGCTCTCTTCATGCTGCACACACAGAACATATACACATATTTAAAATTAGAATAGAATGCAAATATAAACAATATATAGGCTACAGTTCCTTATATACATATATTATACAATGTAGTGGTATGGTAATGTGTTTATTCTATAAAACAAATATTTGCAAATATTTAGGAAATATATAACTATGCTTGTAATTTTAGTAATTCAGAAGAGAAAACACTGTTTTCACTGTACACATTATCCTGTATTTTATCAGTACAACAAATACAGTATAACTAGTCCCTCACTAAAGTGCAAATTAATGTACTTGATTTAAAGTTGTTAATTAAATGTCACAAACAAAAAGCAAAGAAAACTTTAAAACATGTAGATATATTTGGTATATTAATTTGAAAGGATAACGTACTTTAGATGGAGCTTTTATCCCCTGGCCTTTTAGCTAACAAGTTAAAAAAATATATACATATTCAAAATCTAAAAAACGTTTCGTGTTTTTAACCCGGAAGTACTTTGTGCCACAGCGAAACAATTCCGCAAGCAGCTAATTACCGTTTACAGCAAACAGAATATATCAGTGCCCTGACATATCAAATCTGCCACGGAAATAGCTCCTCCAGTCAGAGAAAATTTGGCCTAATGTTTTTATTTTTTTAACAAAACACAGATGAGAAGAAATAACGAGGGCTAACATCCGTTGGCGTGCTAACGGTGGCTGAACAAGCTAACTAGCTACCGTTAGCTGTGATGGCAGCGTCCACTCCGCCGATTTCTGCTCCTGTCTTAAGGTCTGTGTCTCTTTTTAAGTTATGTTGAGTCGCGATATCTTGATCATTTACTAATGTCTTGATGGTGGACCACAATAACTGGGGAAACACCATAAACGCCATTACAAAGTCAGTGTAATAGTGTTAGTCCTGTCGCAGCGACTAACGTTAAGCTAACTGCAAACGTACGTTTTAGAAGCTTAACGTACGACTTCAGTTACCGTTAATGTGTAGTTTTGTTTTTTTTGTGCCCCATAGAAATGTCCAATCTGGTAATGTTGAGACCATATTACAGTTTGACTAAACTGCACCTGCTGCAGGACTGCTGATTATTCAACTTGAGTTTCACTACAACAGTGTGAACCCCCCCGGGGGGCGCTTCTTTCTACTCCTCTGATCTGATTAGTGTTTCAAATGTCGTCCTTTTCGTTTTAGTCAAAAGCAACGCAGGGCTGCTCTGAGGAAAGAGAGAAGGAAACGGAAACGGCAAGCTCTCGCCCGAGCCAGAGAATGTGGTACGACGGTAGCTGTCATGTCGGTGGTGTTGTCAAATGGGATAACTTATTTGGACAGTTGTAGCTGCACCGTTAGCCAGACTTACCACATCATTGACTCTGTTATAGGTTTAAAGAATGGAGCACCTGAAGAAGAAGAAGAAGAAATAAATGATGGAGATGATGAGGATATTGCCGAGGAGGAAAGGTAGGTCACTCCAGCTGTCCTCCGGCTGCTCACCCAGCGATGGGCTGCACAGAACCCTGGATTGTACAGTTTTATTCCTCTGCATTGTGTTTGAGTTGTGTCTGATTTGCCTTCTCAGACTGCGTCGACATGAAGAGTGGTTGGCAAAAGAGAGGCTTGCCCAGGAAGAATTCAGGCTGAGGTCTGAGAGGGAGGAAGCTGTAAGGAAGAGGAAAGAGGAGGAGGAGGTAATCTACTGATTGGGTTTGTCATACAATACAAGACACTATTGACTATTTTCGAAAAACATATTTCCACTTTGTAAATAAAACATGGCAAGTTTACAGATGTTTATGTGTTCACATTGATGATGTGCTGTAGGGGTTAGCTGATTCAGGGGTTTATTACCTGTGTGACATGTCTGATCTGGACACAGAGACTTGACTTGGTTTTATAATGCTTAAAACTTAAATGACCATTCTGGAGATATCCTACTGTATGTTTTCCTATTGTCAACCAATCCCATTGACAAACCCAAACCAACAATGAACTGATCCGAAGTATTTCCTGTGTAGCGAAAAGCTACTCAATGAGCCACACTGCTGCACTCGGTGACATGTTCCTTCATTACAATGAACACGGGCACTGTAGTTTATAATTAGCCAAACCCACGTGCACTGTGCTGCTGCTGTAAATATTCACCAGAGCACCAAATGTGTGTGGATGAAAAGCGCACAGTCACCAACAACTATTTTCTCCTGTTTGAGTAACGCTTGCTAAAAACAGATTGTGCATTTAAAGAATGAAACTACATATCTGTGACTTATTTTTAAAGATTCACATCTTCAGTAGTGCTACACACAGGGTAGGACGCTACCAAGGTTGCCGTTTTGTTGTGGAATGCTTTGACAATAAGGAACATGTAGGATAACTTATCCATTAAAGCATCAGGCACAAGGGCACAGATTTATTACAATCTTTCAGTCGTGTCCATTGGTCTACCACAAGGCGAGCGTTTGTGGGTGTTTGTGTGGCCCAAAGACTGGGAAGTAATCCCCATCACTAGTGCAATACACAAAGAGTTCAAGCTCCAACAACAATAACTTTATTAGCTTGAACTAAAAAGAACAAACTGTGAAGACATTCTCACACATTCTGGCGGGAAATTGAATTCCTATGTCAACACTTTTAACCAATCTTATTAAGATCCGCTAACATAAGTAAGAAAGTCTAATTAAAAACTGTGAAACTGATGACAGCTGACTGTGGCAATTTACAATTTACACCCAAATTACACGAATAATTGTAGCCTGACACAGGATCACTGCCATTATTTGGAACTGGTTGCTGTGTTGATTAATTAGCCAACTACCGGAGGCTTTGTGACCGATTATTCTAAATAAAATGTTAATTTTCGCTGGCTTGACGTCTTTTTGTGTCCACAGCGGATGATAAAGGAGGAATGGGAGGCCCAGCAGAGGAGAGAAGAAGAAGAAAAGGAGCAGAGGCAGCAGGAGAAGCGAGGCAGAGAGGTGAAACGGGCCCCAGGAGGATAGAAACAAAAAGAAATATATCCTCTTCTACTTAATCGTGCCTATCTATTTGATCCATCCAAAAGGGAAGATTCAGATAATCACATAGATAACATATCTCACCAGCTGAGTGGTTCTTCTGTAAAATGTGTGTTTGCGTTGTACATGGTTCTTTTTTTTTTTTTTCCTTGACTGAGTGGCACAAGAAACCATCCAACTCCTTAACTAAGACACACGCAAAGAGAAAAAACCCTTCAGCTCTCACAACAAGGACGTATCTTTTACTTTGCGTGAAAACAGTGTGTGAAATTGCTTTCCAAAAGTCCAGTCATTTAGAAAGTCCAGTCCTCGTGAATGTGGTCTTAACACACAGTAACAGATATGCTGCAGTATGTTGACCTCTACACATTTTCACCAGCCGTGTCTTTACACCATTTGTAGGAGGCTGTTCAGAAAATGTTGGATGAAGCTGAAAACCAGGTACAAACACACATGAATATCTCTGTATTGATCATTCTGACTTCTTCACAATCATTATAATACATGGCGAAAAAACAGTCAAGAAGCATTATTTGTATTACTAAAACATATATTTAGTTTAAATACCCTTTTTTAATATTTTGAAAATCCCCTGCAAACCACCCTTAGTTTCCCTTTAGTCTAAGTAGTTTATCCTACTCCTAATGGCATGTAAGTCAGTTTAATGTGTAAAATATATTTTCAAGTTCAGTTCAACCTCACACATAAAGAACAATGGAAAGTGTTCAAGGCATCATGGCTATAGAAATAACCTTTAGAGCCTGACCTTGTTACTGATCATAAATGCCAAAGATACGTTTGCACTAATTTCGAAATAGTGTGTCTATTACATCGTTTTTCCACCAGAGAGCACTGACAAGTTAGTTTTTTTTTTTAAATGTAAAATGTCCTGCTTAGTACATGTTTGGTCACAATAATATTTAATAACCAAATTTAAGAGATTTTCATCATAAATGTTTACTTGTGTGTTTAAAGCCAATATATTGTTTAATATGTTATGTTTTTTTTAAACTATCATGTATCAATTGGTATTGGTTGCATTTTTCCTTGCCTGCGCATTGACCATATTTAACATGTGGATTTTACCAATTCTGACCATGGCCGCAGCACTAGAATATTGCCAGACCTCGGTATTACCACAAGTACAGAAAAACACTTGTAAAAGAGTCTAGGAGTTTAGGACTCTTAAGTCCATGACAAGTCTTGTGACCATGTAAAAGACTAAAAGCTAAGAGGTACATAAAATGTATAATTTGCACAACATTTCATTCTAGTTTAAAGTCAAACTATACAGTGTGTATATACGTTTTTGTTCATGTTCTCGCTTCCAGCTAGACAATGGAGGACCGTGGATGAATCCCGAGGCTCCTGTGACGGAGAACTCTGAGAACTTCGGGACAGAGCGGGACGTAGCCAACTGTCCGTTCTTCCTTAAGACCGGAGCATGTCGATTTGGAGACAGGTACTGTTTGTTTCTCTTTTGCCGTGACTTGCTACATTAAATTCATCAACTTATGATTTTAGTGGCGATTGACTGGATGTACGGATGCAGTAAAGAAGTCTTTCCCCATATCTTTGTATGTTCTCCTCTCTCCTGCCTTTGTGAATCCAGATGTTCTCGGAAGCACGTTTATCCCACAGCGAGCCCGACTCTGATGATCCGTGGTATGTTCATAACGTTTGGCATGGAGGAGTCACGGCGCGATGATTATGACATTGATGCTTGGTTGGAACACAGCGAGGAGGAGCTGCAGGAATCTTTTCTTGAGTTCTACCATGATGTCCTGCCAGAGTTAAAGAGTGTCGGCAAGGTGGTGCAGTTCAAGGTAAGATGAGATCAGGACAGTTAGTGTGTTCACATAGCACTTAATTAAATACCCGAATTACAGTCAGCTTTCTGAAGTTCCATAATACGATTTCTTTATGTCGTCTTGTCTTCATGTTTACGAGAAACCTGGTTTCCGTAATCAGAGAAGGAGATTGGAAAACCTAATTTTCCCCACCCAGATTTCTCAGCCATGTAAGCTGGTTTCTAACCGGCATTGCACATGTGCGTATTGTATTTTAAATAATTATAGTCCCAACTGAAACTGACACAAAGCAGGCTCTAGATGTCTGAATAAGTTGGTTTCCCCAGCGGACCATTTGACTATTTGGAAAAATTCCGACTCATTTACGCCGTAAGAGAAAACATTAGAGAGTCACTGGTATACTTAAAGAAATGATTTCAGAATAATGTCAGGTTAGGGGAGAAATCTGATTGCTGACCTGTTGCAGAGTAACAGTAACCTATTTATTACAGTTCATGTAAAAGCTTTGTCTGATTTCGTGTAGAATTTGATTTCTACAAATAACCTAATGTGAGTAAATGCACTCAAGTCAAAGGCAGCTGGAATCACTGTGTGTTTTAAAGATGCTCATTTAAGATGCTTTATCAGTTCGATATAAAGTAAGATATGTTTCTTTTACCTGGGGAGTGAAGTGAAATGAAAAGTCATTAAGGTGTGCTACACAATCCAGTATGAAATAGTCTCCATAATGTGTCACTTGATCTTTTACTGATGATGTCAGAAAGAAGTGACAATGTAATTCCTCTGAAGTTTTCACAATTGCCATTTAAAAACCAGCCTCAAACTTCAGAATAACATTCACTGGATGGATGATCAAATTACCACCACTAAGAATACATTTTTGGTTTCATTGGCATCTTTCCTTTTTTTTTTTTTTTGGTCAGCTGCAATTACGAACCCCATCTGAGAGGAAATGTTTACATTCAATTTGACACGTAAGCCATCACACGACCGCTCCACGACTTTTGCTCCAAATGTATAAACTGTACAGGTTTTGAATTCATTCGTCGTCCCTCTGTTGTCTGTCTAGAGAGGAGCAGTGTAGAGAAGCCTTAATCAAGTTCAATGGGAGGTGGTATGCAGGGCGGCAGCTTCATTGTGAGATATGTCCTGTAACGCGGTGGAAGAACGCTATATGTGGTGAGTTGCTTACTCATTCTGATATGAGAGAGGCAGCGGACAGACATTTACTATCTTGCATGTGTTTGGTTTTCCTCTCTCAGGATTGTTTGACAGACAGAAGTGCCCCAAAGGGAAGCACTGTAACTTCTTGCATGTATTTCGAAACCCTGGCAATGAATTCTGGGAGGCCGACAGAGACCTGCACATGTCACCAGACCGCAGCGTCAGGGGGAGTCGCAGAGACGGGTGGCGTTCAGAGCGATCGTGGCGGCAACGTAGCAGAAGCCCGCCGAGATCTGAGAGGTCGCACAGCAGACGAGAGGGCGACAGGCGGAGGAGCAGGAGCAGAGAGAGGAGGGCCTCCCACCAGCATAGAGAGGACAAATGGTCGTCCAGATCCAGACACAGCGACAGGAGGAACGATTGGTTTCTGAGCAGAAGTAGAGACCGGTCGAGGAGTAGAAGTAGAGACCGAGAGCAAGACAGGCTGGGAAACAGGAGTAGAACTAAGGACAGGGAGCGGAAGTATAGGAAAAGAAGTGAAGAGAGAGACAGTAGAGCCAAAGATACAGACACACACGGGAAAGCAAGAGAAAGGTCAAGAAGCACAAGCAGAGAGGGGGAGAGAAACAGGCAAAGTGTAGAAAGGAGCCCAAAGAAGCCAGATCGAAATGAGAAAACCTCTAATGACGATACCAACACACGCCGCCGCCACAAACAGTCCAAAAAGAGCAAGAAAAAGAGCAAGAAGAAGCATAAGAAGAAAAACCATTTGCCCGAAGGGACGGCCTCGTCTGGTGAGTCCGAAAAGGAGAGAGAGTCCATGGAAGAGACGGTGGAGAATCTCACTGCAGCGAGAGCCGGTCCGGAGATAAATGAGACAGAGCTCATTCAGAAAAACAATGGCTTGGATGAGAGTGCATGTGTTGACAGCGAGAAGAAGTTTAGTCCTGAGATGAAAAGCGAAGAGTCTAACACAGAAATACCAAGTGAGCCTGCTGGCAAAGGTAACACGAGTTCCTCTTAGTGGCTCCTACATTTAAAAATCTGTACATTTGGTGTGGCTTTTCTCCTTGGAACTACGAATGTGTAGGGAGGAATAAATTATTGAGCAATACATTTTTTAATAGTGATACAGTAAGTTAGCGCCCGTCACCACTATGTACATATGTGAATATTTTGCTTTTGTAAAATGGTTAATGTTGCCTTAATTACTGAACAGTCGATCACTGGAGATGTGGCACTACATGGTTATTGTTGCAGAGTAAAAACCATCTAAAACAAAAGATCAACAACTGGGGTTTTTCTTTCGAGTACATTTATTCTTAATAACTTTCAAATATAAGAAAAAAACGTGTTGGCAAATGTGTTGGCAGTGTTTAATACAAAAAGTGATCTACTTTGCACAAATCAAAGATGAACTCCTTTTAATAATAATGAATTTTCAACAAAAACACGTTGTGGTTTTAAGAATGCAGATAAAAAAATGTGACTGCCATACGGTTTGGGATGAGTATCTATTCATTACTTGTTGGCTTGTTTCCCTGCATCCAACTGACAAGTGAACAAGCTGACTGTGATGAATATTAATGATGTACCCTGATGTGTGCACTGCATCTTCTTTCGTTCCTACTCCATAAAGAAACTTAGGATAGACCGGTCTTTAAATGCATTGTAATAATTACATAATACTGGTATATTGTGGCCAAATAACCCCCACATACATTTTTTTTCGTCACGCTTCCTGCAGTTCTAAATCCCTCTGCTGCCATGTTAGCCTTCCATAGACACCATTGAGAAGGTAAAACACAGTGTTCTTTGGTCATATGTCTTTCAGAGTAAGCTAAACTATCATACGGAAAATACTTGTTCTTTTATTTGGGTCACTATCCTATCCTGAACTAAGACTAAGGGAGAGACTGACCTAAGATTTATCTCCAGAGGCCATTACAAACTTCCGTGTTAAACAAATGTTTTTTTTCCAGGAAAATAAACAACAGAATGGCAATTTTAACAAACGTGACACTAATTACACAAAAACGTGTTTACCAAAGTCTTGGAAAGGAAATATGAAATGGTACATTTCTGGAGGGGAATCACCAAACACAAACTAGGTACAAACCTACTGAAAAGATACACTGAAATTGATAATGAGTATTTGTTAAAAATTTCACTTAATTGGTGGGTTGAATTTACGTGTGAGTGAGTGAGTGACGGTGTCGGTGATTCCCGTAACAGCACTAGTCCCCGTTGGTGCCTCTCATACATTTAAGTCACAGAACTGCGCCTCAGATCTGATGAAAAATAAATACCTGATGATCTTTTAAAAAAAAAAAAAAAAACAATAAAAACACTCAGCACCACTTAACTGCTGTCATGAAGGAATTTCTAGAGTCCTCGAAGACTCCTCTGACCATCTGGATGAACAAAAGGTAATCCATCCACTGCACGAAAATGGTTTTTAAAGTTGTGGCTCTTTCCTTACCCCAAGGTGATCGCCCAAAATAACATATCTCTGTACGTGAACCAAAGATTTATTAGTTATACTGTTATATACTGATGGTTCTTTCCAGAATTTTATATTAAACAAATGATGTGTTAATGTTTTGCAAGAGGAGCAAGAACATTTCATTTCTGCGTGAAGGTAGAAGAGTCTTTGAGGATTCTGGAAAAACCTTGAGAACAGCTGTAAGTTTTGTTAAACAACCTTCTGGGGTTTTTTGTGTTTTTTTTTAAAGCCCTCCGACTTATTCATCTTTTATGAAATGGAGGCTTAGCTCTGTGACTTGAATGTGATGGTAACACACGAGAAGCACCAACTGCGGCTAGAACAGCACCTTTTAAAAAGTCATGTAAGCCAAACAGCACATTGAACTCTACAATCTGTGATGATAGATGACCATAATGTGATGCTGGAGTTTTCATGTCTTCGCTACATTGTACTCTGTGGGGTGAAGTATGCTGATAGGACTGCAAAATACAGTGAGAGAGAGAGCTTGTACAGAGGTGACACATTAAAACCACAGTTGGCACCACATTAAAAGGACATTACAGGATAGTACAGTACGTAGATGGTGATTATACACATACAACACTGAGACAGTGAATAGGAGGAGGTGGGATAGAGACATGGAGGTTGCCAGATCTGCATCAGGGAGGAAGGACTGCGAGGCAGCAGCACGAGGATTTATGTTAGGCCAATTTCTTCTAAAACGCTCCGTGGCGCCTCGGCCTCCTGCAGACGAAGAAACAATAGATAAATGTTCCTTGCTGGCATACTTGTCAGTTTGTTCATCTGCCACACATTTTTTAGCGCAGAGTACCCCTCCAAATTATAATGAATAGTACATGAGTCATAAGTGCAAGTTACTATATGTGCGACAAGAGACAGGAGGCCATTCCAGCGAGTTAAACCTTTTACAGGCCTGCACAGTCAGCCATTATGAAAATAGTGCTGCATGCTTTGCTATAAATAAATCAATGAGCACTGATTCTGTTGACTGCAAATGACTTCAGCTACACAGCGATGCAAACATGCAGGAGAGCATTTGCTTTGGTGCACTGTGGACAAGAGACAGGGAGGTATTAATCAAGTGCTGCAGGCTTAAAATAAAACGGACAGGTGTAGAGGGCCGCAGGGTGAAAAAAAAAAAAAAGGCAATACGTCAACATCTTGGATCTACCAGTCTGTCTGCTTTAACAGTAGCATCGCTGAGTGAATTTAATATACACAAGTAAACATTAGTTGACACAAAGTTAGAGCTGCAACGATTACCAAATCAACAGAAAAGTATTAGGCAGCAATTCTGATAAATGATCAGTTGTTTAAATCAGTTTTGGAGCAAATACGCCACACATTTGCTGGTTCCAGCTTCTCAAATGTCATGATTTGCTACTTTTCTTTGTCTTGACTGACAGTACAGTGAATATCTTTGGGGGTTATTGGTCAAGCAGAACAAGCGCAAACTTGCGATGGGCACTTTCCCCAATCGTCTGACATTTTACTGACCAAACACTTGATCGATTAATTAAGAAAATCACGGGAAGGTTTTGTTGCCGCCCCACTTCAAGTACTGCTCACCAGACATGTGGTTTGTCCGTGAAATGGGTTCAGCTATCTGTTGATAAAGAAGTGTGCGTACCTCCTGCAGCAGGTCGGCCTGCTCGATGGCCTTCAGCACGTTCTTCTTGGACGTCTCCTGGGCCTCTCCGCCCAGCAGGAACTCATCCAGGATGAAGTAGGCCTTCTCAAAGTTGAAGATAATGTCCAACTCGCACACCTGTGAAGCCACAACACCACAAAGAGCAGCAGATCACGGGGGCTCCTGTCCTGACTGAAAACGTTCTTCCTTGTAGTAAATGTTCTATCGTCTCCCGCCCCCCCACATTCTCAAACAGCATGTTACATGTGTCAAGTTTAAAAGACTCACACTGCCAAAATATTTGTCCAGCAGCTCCACATATCTATGGATGATCTCCAGGGTGATCAGCTCATTATCCTGATCCTCCACTGCACAGCAGAAATACAGGCTCGCATATCTAAGGAAGTAAAAGGCGGCACATAGATGAACAAGGCAGTGATGTACGCAAATAGTAGTGCCTTTGCAACATACCAGTGTTAGCAACATGGGTGGTAATTTAGCTGTGATCACTATCCGCACTCAGGTCTGCAGATCTGCATACTGACAGAAAGCACAGGGACTCAGCTGCAGTCACACAACAGCTGGTCTTTGAAGGACAAAATTTAATGAATGCAAGTATTTGGTGCTCTTCTGTATCACTGAAAGTCACATTAAAACCAAACAAACACTTTTCTATAGTGTTAATTTTCCATGTAAGATAAAAAAAATTAAATGCAAAAATGTTTAAAATCAAAATCCCATTATATTTACTTCCTGAATAACAAGTGTATCTTTTAAGGTTTTACGCTTCTGCTTTTATGGCTACATCGTTGTGCACCATGGCATTAACAAACCAATGAAACCATCCCGTTTTTAAACAATCCCGCCGCTTAAACCCTTCCATCAAATAGAATGAAGAGATAAAAAATAAATACAATTTGAATAAATCTGAATCAAAATCTCTGAACAAAAAAAGGTAACACTGTAACTTTTACACAGATGAGACTTATTACAGAGATACTGAACTGGATAAATTGGCCACCTCTTCCAGTACTGTACCACTGTCTCCCAGCTGCTTTCTTGTTTATTATATTGAACACACGACGTGTCTTTTGTATTTTTATGACTCTGCAGTCATATGACCAGGATATTCTTATCATTGTCCTCCATTGTTTGGCAGTTGCTATTAGAGAGGAGGTGTTTTTGGGTTTCATAACACACCAGAAGGTGACATCTGAATGCCAGAAATCTCAGCGCTTGACAAAATAATCACTGAATCATTGGTTTTCATAAACAACCCCAACAAGCCACCGCAGATACACAAGCGATGTAACGAAGCACACATCAACACATCCTATTACTTAGATCATCCTCTGAAATGCTCCAAATCCGAGTGCGAGACGATTGTGAAATATTTAAAAAGGTTTAACAAAATAACCTTCAAGTCTAGTCAAGGACCTCCTGCTATTTTTTTCCAGGGATTTCAACCACATCTCACAGTCTCCGTCAACTGAGTAAGTCCATCTGCGCAATCTCTCCCCCCTGTACAACCATCTGTTACCAGGAATGAATTTTAACACTCAATGTGGTAAAGGCAGCCAGGATATCTCACGGTACAGCTTTCGCAGAATAGATTTAGTCTGAACAGATTGATTTAAATGATCTAAATCAAGCCTGCTGCTGTTGATACGTTTCACAACAAGTCCCAGATGAGTGGAGTAACACTGAAAACAACCAGAGGTTCAAGCATGTGTTGAAAGAAAATCGTTCAGGTGACAAGAAAAAAGGCCTGAACCCGTTTAAAAAGCATCTCTACTGCACGTTTGTCCATGAGTGTAAAGCAAACTGCAAGATGCCGCCTGCGCAAGCCCAAGTGAGGGACTGTAAGGACATCACAGCCAGTGTTATTCACTTACCTCTTGTACACAATCTTGAGGTCCCTCCACTCCAAGAAGCTGCACATCTTGGGCTTCCTGGCCAGTATAGTCTGGACCAGGTCTCTGGAGATCTTCTTCCTCTCCTTGTCAGACAGAGGCACATACCATTTCTGCAACCGCAGCTTTCCCTGCCGGCTGAACAACAGCATGAACTGCATCTGGGGGAGGAAGTTCAGCAAGCTAACGGTTATCCACGGTTGGGATGAGATACACGTCGACTTACGCTGTGTTAAGAGCAAGATCGATTAAAGGAAAGTGAAGACAAAATGATAGAGGTAACGGGACGGATGGGTCGGTGGTAAGTGATCTGCAATCATGGGACATTTATGAAGAATGTTATTTTTCCATAAAGAAAGTTAATTCAGTGGCTCTAATGATGTTAAGCAAGAAACGCCCGAACAGGAACTCACGTTACATGCATTATTTGCGACGGTAATACGACATAGCCATTTGATGAAATGTATTTTAAATGTGGTATATTTGACGTCCACGAGGTTATTGCACAAAGTTTCATTAGCTTAGTTAGCTAACCTTGCTAAATGGCCACATATTAACATCAACAACACGTCATGTGTCATTTGCGCCCCCTCCTGCGACGCATAGCTAGCTACAGCAGATACGAGAAGTAAACACGACTCTTTACCTTCGATTTAGTCACTTGGACGACTGGTAACTTCAGTAAATTCAAGCGGAAAACATAACCAGAGAGAGTGAACAGACACTGCTGTGTTTCTGTGGGTTATCTTCTTAGCCAGCTGGATGCTAAACTACCTAGCGGATGGTGGTTGCTGGTGAGACAACGATGAACACGGCTGCGCTGCGATTGGCTGAAAAAGCCACAGCTCTGGAATTTGATTGGCTGGAAGATTCCGTTATTCATTACGTTAGCCCTAGCACGCACTTATGGTTTCCTGCGGCTGAAAGTTTGCAGTTGTTTTCAATTCTCTTTGTTTAGCAAAAATCTAATAAATCACAGTGTATCCTATCACATGACTTTTTATACACATAGATATACAACTACAACATAGCCACATAGACATGCAGCTTGTATCTACAGAGAAGTAGGTGGAAACTGTCACTATAAACTGTGTATATGTGCAATGGTGCTGGAATAAATGTTGCATGGTAATTTACTGTAATAGGTTACATACATACAGCAGGTGGTTTATGTACAGTGTCTGCATGTATACAGCCTGCTTAGACGTACATTTGACAATAAGGGATAATATGTAACAAATATGATCAGTTGGTAAAATCTGATGAATTGTTACAGATGAACTAAACCAAATGGTATATAAAGTAGTTAACTCTGCTTTTACCAACTATAGGCTAGTAGAAGCTACACATGAATGCATCAGTATTAACAATCCAATAAATAATCTAAATTAACATAAATATAACACTCATAAGGGGTTTTAGTTAGCACTTTTACTTTTAAAACTTGAAGTACCTTTTGCTTTTAATACCTCTGCACTTTTACTGAAGTAAGATTTTGAATGCAGGACTTTTACTTGTGCTGCTGTATTTTTACACTGCGATATTGCTGCTTTTACTGAAGTAATTCATTAGAATACTTCTTTTACCCATAGTGATTGTGTGTTGTGTTTTCTTTGCTTGTTGTCTCAGACCCACTGTAACCTACAAGCCCGAGAATACAAAAGGTAAAACACTGTACTGTGCAATACACTGGGATTATGTCTTTTTGAGGATTTGTGTTATTTGCTCACTGTGTCACTATCTTTTAGAAAACCACTCTCTCGGACGAAAAATGTACGGACTCTAGTCGCTAAGTTAAAAAAAAAAAGAGCTTTTAAGGACAGATCAGGCTTTCACTGTTTTAAGCTAATATATTTCGTTATGTTTAATTTGTTCTATTCAGTTTAGCATTTTCATAAAGTAATTATGTATCTTATTATTACTGTTCTCCAGTGGCAGAATGTAAAAAAGTACATTTACACAATATACTGTGCATAAGGGAAATTCTGAGCTACTAATACTTTACTTGAGTATTTAAATTTGATGCTACTTCATAATTATACGCAACTATATTTCAGAGGGAAATATGGTAGTTCTTACTCAACTGTATTTATTTGACAACTAGATACTTTGCATACAAAATAAACCCGACAACAAGCATATGAAATATGATACATTGCTTTACAGTAAATAAACCACCCAACAGTATATAAAATAGGTAGATTTAGCTCCGCCACAGCCAGCTTCTGCATTCAAATCCTGCTTACATGTTAATTAATCGCTAATGATAATCCAATAGTATATTATATACAGTGGTGGAAGAAGTATTCAGATCTTTTACTTATACTACCGCAGTGTATAAATACTCTGTTACAAGTAAAAGTCCTACATGCAAACTCTTAATTAAGAAAAAAAATTCAAAAGTATTAGCTTAAAAATATACTTAAAGTACCCAAAGTAAAAGTACTAATTTCAGAATCATATATATAAATATTACTGGATTGTAATTAGTTATGTATTAATGTGTACATCACTTTAATATTGCAGCTGGTAAAGGTACGGGGCTAACTGTAATTACTTTAGGGGTAGCTCAACCTATAATAATATATCGTAATTTATTTGTTGATTTTTCATTTTGAATGAATGATCTAAATTTGCAAAGAAACCCGAAACTACAGCTGTCAAATAAATGTAGTGGAGTGAAAAGTAGAATATTAGCCTCCAAAATGTTGTGGAGTAGAAGTAGCCTGAAATGGAAATACTCAAGTATGGTACAAGTACCTCAAAATTGTACTGAATAGTACTTGAGTAAATGTACTTAGTTTAATATATAATAATGTAACACTGTATCTGTTGATATTCGCTTCTTAATTCTCAGATTATAGCACTTCATTTGTGTGAAAAGGTGCTTACCAGATAAACTTTTTGGGAAAGTGGCTGCCTTGTTTACATTTGGAGTGTGCAGTGAAACGTTGATGAAATAGAGGTAATTTTGCGCCCCCTGTCGGCAAATAATCAAGCGACAAGGACAGCCTGTATTTTTTCCAGAATGGATGCACAGTTGCTTACAGACCTACTCTGCACGCGAATCTACTGTGAAACCTCGCGCGTTGCAAAACTAGGGCATGGCTCCGCATAGCAGGCCGGGACACCGGGCTGTGTGTGTGTGGGAGTGAGTGTGTGAGTACAGGCTGTGAGTGTCACGTTAAATGTTCTTGTCGTCAGAATCAGGCGGATGCTACTCGGCTAGCGAGCTCTAGCCGAGCAGCAGCCCTCTGCGGAAGGCGTCACATCAAATCCACGCTGCACGACGCCGCGGATGTGTCTCCGCATGGTAAGTGACCTCGAGGATTAAGCCAAACGTAGCCGTCGTGTTTATCATAAAAGTCGTACTTACAAACAGGCAGATAGCCGAGCTTTAAGCGCTGTATACTTATTCTGTGTGCGCAGTGACCAGTGAGGATGAGGAGCCGCAGTAACTCAGGAGTGAGGCTGGATGGCTACGCCCGGCTGGTCCAGGAGACTGTCCTGTGCCACCAGGTGAGTGGAAGCAGCCAGGATACAGGAGAGAAGTCAGTGCTGTGAAGCTGTCTCAAGTGGCGCCTTTGCACAGTGGTGGGAAGAAGTATTTCCCTAAGGTAGCAGTGTAGAAAGATCCCATCACAAGGAAAAGTCCTGCATTCAAAATCTTACTTACACGCATTTGCATCAATGTATATATATATATATATTTATATATATATAAGTGGTATCACTGCATGGTTTGGAAATCTGACTGGTCAGTCAAAATCAAAACTAGCAAGACTTGTACACACTGCTCAAAAATGCATAGGGTTGGAGGATAAACGAACCATACAAGAGATGTATGAGGCATCTATTTTTTAAGCAAGCTAAAAAAAATCATTGCTGATGATACGCACAATTTACATACATTACGTGTATTTTAATTTGCTACCATCAAGGAGACGATTTAGGGTTTTGATGTGTAAGTCAAATCGTTACAAAAATGATTCTGTGCCAGCTGCCTTTAAGATTCTAAATAGCGAATCCCATGTCTGAGATATAATGCTGTATTTTATATGTTAGAATGTGTGCTTTTATGTATGTATTGTATTGTATTATGTACTGGGCATGTCATGATGTCTAAGACAAATTTCCCAGGAATGGGACAATAAAGTATATTCTATTCTATACTATTCTAAAATTATGCTGCAAGGCCCATTTCAGAATCATCGTTGTAAAGCACTTTGAGCTGCATTTCTTGTGTGAAAGGTGATATTATTATTATAATTGTACATATTATATAATTGGATTATAATTATTGATACATTACCATGCAAGCATAAGCCTCAGGTTCTCCAACCAGAAACTGAAACTATGTAAATTGCTGTATTATTAACTCACTAGCCCACCCTAAAAATGCATTCACTTTCATTGATGGAGACGTGATACTGTGATAATGTTTTATTTGCCGCTTAACTAAAAAGATCTGTCCTGTCCTGCCTTATCTTTCTATTAGTGTTCGTATAATATGCAATGAAGAATATAGAATGCTATAATAACACAGTAAATAATGATAATAGCACACTGTCAATAGTAAATCATAATACAGAATACATTATTTAGAATTGAAAGTACTAGTGGAGTAATTGTTAGCTCAATATGCAGGCTTCAGCTTCTCAGATGTGAGGATTTGCTGCTTGTCTTCGTCATATATATTCAATTTGAATAACTTTGGGTTTTGGACTGTATATTTGGCAAAACAGCCAACTCTGAAGATGTCACTTTAGGAATTTGTGATATTTTTCTAGACAAAATTATTGATTTATTAATCAAGAAAATAACTGTCCGATAAATCGATGATGAAAATTGTGTGTTGTTTTCTTGAAAAATGGTTAAAGTGGTTAGGATTGCCTGCATGAGGGGCAAAACCCTGCGCACGCAGCGGCATACTGTAACAACTGAAGGCACCCTAGATAAGTTATGAACATTTATTCTCAGACCTTCGCTTATCAGAATTAGGGCAGCTGGTCAGTAAAGACATTTTAGTGAGTGTAAAAGTGTAAATTAAGTGTGTTTGTTTCAGAACCCAGTGACAGGACTTTTGCCCGCCAGTGCCCAGAAGAAGGATGCCTGGGTGAGGGATAATGTGTACAGTGTCCTGGCTGTGTGGGGGCTGGGCATGGCCTACCGCAAGAACGCAGACCGCGACGAAGACAAGGCCAAGGCCTACGAGCTGGAGCAGGTGTGTTTGTGACAGAGAGCGAGGGAGAGGGTTAATGTGTACACATGTCTACACTGTTTGTTCTACCCGTTATGTTGGGTTGAGCAGCAAGCTTTTGGTGTGCGCTGCGTCACATTCCGATTTGATTAGTTTACAAAAATGTAAAAACAAAATATCTCACTCTAAAATTGATTTTTAAAACTGCAACTTCACAAAGTTGTAAATTTGCATTTTATTATTCATATATATCATATTATTACAAATTACATAATCTTTGGCTGTTAGTCAGAGTAAGTAAGCAAATGAAAAACATCCCTTTTAGCTCTTGCAACTTTGAGTCATTTTATAGATTTAGTGATTAACAGTAAATCAACAAGTTTAATACAACGTTTGATTGCTCAGTAATAAAAATGGTTAATTACAGTTTTTATTTTAATCATTTAATCATCACTTACTGTTGTATGTACTAAGGTGCATTTGAACGGTGATGCGTTCACTGTCTGAACAAATGAGATAATCAGTGACTACGAAACTACTAAAAATAGAAAATCATTTGGGATTATAGTGACATTTCGTTAGATTTTTGTAGTTTACTGATGAGGCTGTTGCTGTTTGTTGGCAGAGTGTGGTGAAGCTGATGCAGGGACTTCTGCAGTGCATGATGAGACAGGTAAGAAACATCTGCCCATGTTAGGTGTTGTGTGTTTAAACATCGTATCCTGGTAGGACATCAGATAAGCCCGTGTTCTGGTTCTGAGAAAGCACAATATGTTATCTGGGGTACGGTGGTATTTAAACAGACTGTTTTATGTAAACAGCTTCTCCAGGTTTCTGACCACAGTCTGCTTGGTAGTTAGTCAGAAAAACAAACATTCTAACGAACAATATGTTCGTGATCTACATGTTGGGATAGTGAAATCTTAGCATTTTGTATTGTTTGTTTAGGTAAAATAAAATATCTACTTCTTTCACGTGAAACTGAAATTGGGCACGGAAATAGTAGGCAGGACCCGTAGGCCCCCTGTCCATGTAACCGCAATATCCCCAGTCTGCCTGGGGACCTTTTTGTTGCATGTCATCCCCCATCTCTCACTTCTAATTTCCTTTCTGCTCTCTACTCTCCAATGTAATGATGGCTAAAACGCCCCCCAAAACTACTTAACAAAAAAGAAAAACTTCTGACTTTTCATGCTAATCCTGCCATATGCCTTTTTGTTTCCCTTCTGGCCCAGACGACACAAACGCTGACATGTCTGTTGGTATGCGTGTGTTTTCTTTTGTGCATGCGTATTTGCACGTTCATGTGTCTACAGGTGGCCAAGGTGGAGAGGTTCAAGCACACCCAGAGCACAAAGGATTGCTTGCATGCTAAATACGATACCCCCACCTGTGCCATGGTGGTCGGAGACGACCAGTGGGGGCATCTCCAGGTGGACGCCACCTCGATTTACCTGCTGATGCTGGCACAGATGACAGCCTCAGGTGCAGTACTGATGCGGAGTGTTTACAGCTGCCTGCCTGTGTGTCTGTGTTCTCTCAGTAAATTAAAGGTGATTTCTGGCATCAAAAAAGACACTGTAGCCAACAGCAGTGCACGCTGCTTGGTCAGTTTCCCTTTTGGCCAGCACTGCAGGCCCTTGAGAGGGACACTTAAAGTACCTAATTATTGTTCCCTTGAACAGAACACAAGCTCATTATGCAACAAGCAACACTGAACATGAGTTGGTCACTGAGTGTCTCACGTTATCACGCAGGTCTTCGTATCATCTCTAGCCTGGACGAGGTAGCCTTCATCCAAAACTTGGTCTTCTACATAGAGGCTGCCTACAAAGTGGCGGTGAGTAACATTTTCAGAGGTTTGGGAGGCGGGTAGAGGCTGACACACAAGGGTGTGAACAAGACACAAACTACATCAGTTTTACACATCAACGTGTGTTTACAGGTGTTACTGTGGGAGTACTACTGCATATATGAAAAAGCTGTGCAAGTCCTTTTGTGCATGATAAAATTGCCTCAAGTGATGTCACTAGAGGCGGCGTTCAGGTTTGAAAATTAAAGAAATCTGGGGGGGTGGAGTTAGAAAAGAGTTTACTAGACCTCTGTAGCCCGCTCCTCATATCTACGTGAGGCTAACACACCTGAATCTCCAACTGATTGAGTTGAATTGTGGGTAATGTAGTGCGCCAGGTTCTGACAAGGAAGAAGAAAGCGTGGAATGGATAAGAACTGATATCGGTGGTTCTGCTGCATTGATTTTGGTACCATTTTAAAACTCCTTCGTGAATCTGACAATGTTATAGTGGTGCAATGCTAAACTGGTGGAGAACTCTTTTAAACATGATGCCCGGAGCCATAGCGCAGAGAAATAAGGAGAGTTTAAAGACTGGAGAATTTGGTAAGAAATTATGTCATGGTCATTTTTTCCCCTGTAGGATTATGGGATGTGGGAGCGAGGTGACAAGACCAACCAGGGAATCCCGGAGCTCAATGGCAGCTCTGTAGGAATCGCTAAGGTACAGCAGCCACAGATTCCATTTATTTATTGTCACCATTTATGATATGCTAATACATTAAAGACCAAAAGAAGAAACTGTATAAAATGTGTATTGGTGCATGGATGTGTGCGTTGTGTGTGTGCGGGGGGACGGTGGGTTTGCAGGCAGCTCTGGAGGCCATAGACGAGCTGGATCTTTTTGGTGCCCATGGAGGGCCGAAGTCAGTCATCCATGTTTTGCCAGATGAAGTGGAACATTGTCAGGTACCATCGTCACGCTTTGCCTCCAACCGTCTCAGCATCGTCTCTGCCTGTGTTTCTCCTGCTCAGCATGTCTCTGTGTGTTTTCCCTCAGTCCATCCTGTGCTCCATGCTGCCAAGAGCTTCAACTTCAAAGGAGATCGACGCTGGACTTCTGTCTGTTATTTCCTTCCCTGCCTTTGCTGTGGAGGATGCTGACCTGGTGGCCATCACTAAGTCGGAAATCATAAGCAAACTGCAGGTACAGTCTAAGCGCGAGAAACCCAAATCATTTGTTTTGGATGACAAAACATTACAAAATTCAGTATTTTACCCAATCATTTTTCGTTGTACATACATGTAATTAAGTCAGCGTACTAAAATTTCCACTGTTTGGTATAATTTCAGGGTCGCTATGGCTGCTGCCGCTTCATCAGGGATGGATATCGTTGTCCTAAAGAGGTAAGATATTCTGCATATTGAAAATCGAAAATGCTGGCATTTATAATGTGCTTAATTGCTGTAGAAAACATGCATCAGGGACTTGCTGAGTGAGAATAACCTAGGTATACCATTTCATATACCTAGTATGAAATGAGAGAAGAAGTGCACTTTTTGAGTGAATGTCATAGGTGGCTTAGTACGAATTTTTTTCCTTGTGTGAAAATTATGAATTGCATAATTTAAGCTGGAAGGTCCGACTGTTATTCCTGGCTGTTGTGTCACTAGGACCCGTCTCGGCTGCACTATGATCCTGCAGAGCTCAAGCTGTTTGAGAATATCGAATGTGAGTGGCCTGTGTTCTGGACTTACCTCATCCTGGACGGCATCTTTGCTGAAGATCAAGTGCAGGTGATAAAGCCAAACACACTGCTCCATATGCAGTTTCTACTGTATCCACATAGCCATGGAGTCACTTTGAATGACTCTTGCTGCAGATGTAATATTGAAAAAATTACTGTGTGCTTTGCACAGGTGCAGGAGTACCGCGAGGCACTCGAGGGCATTTTGATCAGAGGGAAGAACGGCATCAAACTGTTGCCTGAACTTTATGCTGTACCACATGACAAGGTATACATATGGCTGATGCACCTTTATTCTAGTCACAGTGTAGTTTCATGGTCTGACAAAACCTACAAACCAGTCTGAAGTAACTTCATGAAGGATTTGCGGTTAAGTGTTTCATGAAGATGACAGGACTGGGTCTTTACCTTTTAAAAAAAGCAGCTTGAAGATATTCAGTTGTATTGTATTATATTCTTTTTTGTTCGTGCTTAACAAGAATATTAGCAGCAAAATTAGCAGACCAGGTTACATAGTAAATACCTGTTCATGGATTATTTTGTACATAGGATCAGTATAACTACTGTGGTAATGGTGGGGTAATCTGCAAGCCTGTCAGCAGTCATCACTACAGATATGCTTGGAATGTTATTATGCTTTACACATACTCTTACGCAATAAAATCAGGGAACATCAGACTAAAACTATTTGTTGCATCTGGACCCCTGTCCCTGTATATCACGCAACCACATAAGAATGAGAACATATTTTGCCCCTTACAGGTGGAGGAGGAGTACAGCAATCCTCACACAGTGGACAGAGTGGCCATGGGGCAGCTGCCGCACATGTGGGGACAGTCACTCTACATCTTGGGCTGTCTTCTGGCCGAGGTAGTCAGAGGACCCTTGTACACCACCTCTAATGTTGGCTTGCAACATGTGGATCCTATCTGTTACTGTGAATGTCACAACAATAGACAATGTCACAAATCAGGAATAATGCAGGTTTTATATTGTAAATAAGAAAACATTATTATTATTTTTTTAAATCATAAACATACAGTAAAACCACTTCCACCGTTTTCCTTTGTTTTTAATTCCGCCTCTCTGTCTCTGTGTCGCTTTTTCTTTCTGTTATAAGGGTTTTTTAGCACCGGGAGAGATAGATCCGCTCAACAGGAGGTTCTCGACAAACATCAAGCCAGATGTTGTGGTACAAGGTTGGTGGTCGATCATAGTTTGAGGGAAACGTCAGCCCCGAAGTTGGATTAAAAAGTGGGTTGAATCCCAGGAAAATCTGTTAAAATAAGGACGAAGAAGAAATCAACACACCTTCATACTTAGCAAAAGTTGCCTGGAACCCCGTTATTGTGTCACTCACCTCAGCTGTGCATTTTTCATTTAGTTTTGTTTATTTGACATTATGTGAGGGAGGACATAAATCACACACAACTTCAAAAATATCAAGAATGTCCAAGACTCATTTCTAATGTTCTGATGTTAGCCTTGGTTTAATACAGATTTCCTTATGGAAGGCAGGATATCATGTGTTTCTTCTTATATGCGTGGGTGTCAGTTTGTGTTGTAGCAGAGTCGGAGGAGGTCCAGAAGTCGTTGAGTGATCATGGGATCATGGTCCAGACGATGTCAGAAGCTCTGCCTATCAGGGTCATGCCTGCTCGCATCCTGAGCCATGTCTATGCCAGACTGGGTAAACAAAACACCAAGCACTATTTTCCTCAGCGTACAGGTGTGTGTGTGTGTGTGTTTGTGTAATAAGAAGGGTGACATCTTGTCTCCTTGCCGCAGGGAGTTGCAAGAAACTGAATTTGAGCGGGAGGCCGTACAGACACATTGGAGTTCTGGGAACATCCAAATTCTACCAAATCAGAAATCGCTCTTATATATTCACCCCACAGGTAAAACTAGCGTGAGATGTTGTGATGTTCATAATCGCAACCATGAGGCTTGGTAGAAGACAGTAGTAATGAATACTACTGATTAATACTTTGGTTTCTCTCTTTTCTGTGCTCACCGTTCAGTTTCTGGATCATCATCATTTCTACCTGGCACTGGACAACCAGATGATCGTGGAGATGTTACGAACAGAGCTGGCCTATCTCTCCTCTTGCTGGAGGATGACAGGACGGCCCACACTCACTTTCCCCATCACCCGCAGCATGCTGAGTAATAAGGCTCTTAACCCCACTGTGTTTTTCCCGCTGACCTGCTTCGCGTCCCGCCCATAGACTTTACATTGGGATGACGTCAATTTTGAAATTTTGTTGTGTGAAACCTTCTGGCATTTAATTTTAACTAGCATTTTCTGTTCCAACAGCGTGCAGAAATCTCATCCAAAACATGATTGGGGGATAACCTCAGCTGAAAATTAGATGTTACATCACTGCATGCTCTGTAATACAGTCTAGGTTTCTATCTATGTAGCTGTGATATAGAATGTACATACTGTATATTTCCATATTGCTATTTTGTCAAACTATTTCACTGTGCTTAACAGCATTTTGTCTTATTTTCTTTTAATGTCCAGTTGACGATGGAGATACGATTGATACGTGTATCCTAGCAACCCTCAGGAAACTACAGGACGGCTATTTCGCTGGAGCTAGGTCTGTTTCCACCGATAACAAATGGACATCCTACTGTTACTGTGAATAGAATATCTGTTGAAATCTCCGTAACATAACAGTATTTGCTGCTTCTCTTGCATGTGTGGGTATTTTGTGTGAATGTTACTATAGGGTGCAGATGTCAGACCTCTCCAGTTTCCAGACCACTTCGTTCCACACTCAGCTCAGCTTCCTGGATGAAGAGAACGATGACGGCTTACTCGAGGACGAGGAGGATGATGACGAATGTGAAGAGGAATATAACAACTGTGGGCCCTCAGGTAGTTAGCATGGAACAAAGCGTGTGTGTTCCTTTCGGTCATATATGATTAATTAAATAGAACTGTAAGTAATGGAGTGTGTGTGTATTTAACTCCAGAGGGCTCCAAAGACATGTTTGACCAGTACCTCACCCAGCTCCTCCACAGCACCACCACCACCAAGTGCCATCTACCTCCCATCCAGACGGGGCAGCACCACGTCTTCAGTGCTGAACACACCACCAGAGACATCCTGTCTTTTATGGCCAAGGTCCAGGGCCTGAACATGCCCAGTGAGTTATTAGGAATCTTAGGAGTCAGTAGGAGCCTGTTTGCCCTTTGAATAGCGTTTTTTCCGTAATGCTGCTGTCCATGGTTGGGGCTTAATTTAGGTTAGATGCTGCAGAAATTACTGGTTGGGCATATGGGTATGGATGAGTTTGGGTTATGGTATGGGGAAACAGATTTAGGTAGGTGGCCATTGTTAGTAAGTTTAGGTTTGTGGGCTTTTTTTCCTCAAATCTGTTTTTTTTTTTTCTCCACAAAAAAAAAAGTAAGTTACAGTTCATCAGAAAGTTCTGTAACTTTTATTTTCTGACCACCGGTAGATGGCAGCAACAAATACATACTAGACTAAATATACTAGCTAACTAAACCCTTGTTAACGTAGCGCTCCATGTTGTTCAAACACATTCATGCAAACAATAATAGAATGTTGATCGACAATAGCCTCAAGGGCCCATAATGCAATACAGCCACAAGATATCTTGTTTTAGGGGCACAATAAGATTTCCCCCAAATGTGAAACCTCTTACTCAACTTGTTCTTTCACTCGTTCCAACTCCAAGTCTTATCTGATGCTGAAAACAACAAAAGTAAAAGCCCATTGTGTTTGGGTTGTCACAAGCTTAACTGGGAAATCTTAGTGGGATAAAAAAAAAAAAGACACTAGACTAAGTACACCAGAAAAAGTCCTGTTTCACTTTGTAACATGTTGTTTAATATTTGTGTGTGTTTCAGAGTCTTCCATGTATCTACCTTTGACTCCTATTAAGAGCAAACACCGCAGATCTCTCAACCTACTTGAAGTTCCTCATCCTCAGCATGGCCCACATGTGAAGCAGCATAAGGTAGGCAGAGCAGATCCTTCCACAGGCAACCCCGTTTCTCTTGTGACTTCAGTATCGCTCTGATGTGCGCTTGTCTTACACTGACATCCCTCACAAGTCCCACAGCGCTGCTGATCTGCACCTGCCTCGAGACTCTCAGGGCAACACAGACTTTGCGGCGTTGGTGAGGCAGCTGAAAGAGTGTCCAACTCTGCAGGACCAGGCTGACATACTCTACATCCTTTACGTAATGAAGTACGGACTTAAGAGACAACTATGCACAGAGCTTGTTGTCTGCATCGACACACTAATCAGTAAACAATGCCATTTTTTTTTTCTTCTGATGACCAGAGGAGCTGATTGGTCGGTGGAGTTGCCAGGTCCTGGGCAGGGCGGGGTCAGCGTGCGTTCCCTGCTGGAGGAGCTGTATGTACAAGCTGGAGCCTGCAAGGAGTGGGGTCTCATCAGATACATCTCTGGAATACTGCGCAAGAGAGTGGAGGTCCTCGCTGAGGTCAGTGAGAAGTCACAGTCATTTTTTGTTTTTGTTTTTAATCACAGGAGACAACAAGGAAACTTAGCAGCTAGTTAGAGACTGTTTTATAAACTGAAAAGCTGCAATTGAAAAGTTTAGCAACACGGCATTTTTCTCTGCGCTTCAGTTCACGCTCGCCGTCTCACCTCAAAATCCTAATTTTCCCCCCCGTGAGGAATATGAAGTACCATGTAAGAGCCGATAGCGAGTCTTCTTGGATCCACTTGGGTATTATTCATTGTGACTCCCAGACCTGAGACCCCAACTGACAAGACATGGACTAATGTCTGCGATGTCACCCATAGTTTGGGTTTGAAAGGATGGATGGAAGCCTGGAGTTTGTTTAATGTTTACCAAAATGTTGTCAGCTGTTTGGAGTCAGAAAATCCAAATTCGGACAAGGACCCTACAACCTTTATGGCTCTGCGTTGACGCCTGAGTACGACCTGTTAAGGCAAATACGCCATCCAACATACTTCTCTAATACGCTCCTATTGAACAATATTTTAAAACTCTAATTCTCTTGGAAGTTTTCTTAGCGATACAATCTGTCGCAGCAAATTCCACATTCTTTAATTTATGGATGCCAAGGATGTTCAAAACATTAGGTTGGGTGAGTTATTCACTGTTGAACGGTTCTTTACAGCTGCCAGTCGTGATTATGGTGATGGCAAGGCAAATTCAGTACATTTTAAAGTTATGCAAAGTTCAATACAAAATAAAAGGTCTTTCCAACTATTTCCAAAAGTAGAAAACAAGGCGGGTAAACTACCCACCTCTGTCTTTACCACTACACCCCTGCCTATAATATAAGTAACAATAATACATATATATTTATATAATAATACATTTATAACATAATAATTATGTTACTAATTGCCACCATCCAGCCTCTAACGAAGGACATGAGAGGATGGGGACTACATGCTAAGTTAACGTAACTTCTACAGTATAACAAGTTGGGCTATTTTGCCACGTTTCCTCTGTCGTATTGCTACGAGATGCCGGGTTGACCTTGAGTTTTGCCATTCTGCGTTGTTTGACAGCGTTGGCATGTGTGGTGGTGATCCCCATCCTGCTCAGACGTTTGAAGACTGCCTTCCTGGCACCACCGCGCTGCAGTACACTGTTGACATAGTACGCAAAGGCTGAAAGATGGTTTTCCCTCCCTCGAAGGGCAATTGCAGCGGCAGCACAGGCGTGGTCGGGCTGCATTCCAGATATTATGCAGATCACAGAGAACGTGAACGGCGCCATCCGCGTCAAATCCTTCCCGAGGTTGTGTAAGGAGAAATCCTTCATTTCTTCTGGGGAGCTCTTCCACAGCATGAAACCCTCCCTTCGTTGGCAAAGGCGCTGGCACTCCTTGTCAATAACCGCTCCTATTACAGGTTTGAGTGCCTCCATAAGATCCTCATGCTGCACCATCAGCCTGGCTGCAGTTGTGAAATTGCCCTTTGCCAAATGGTTTATCACTCCACTGATGTCAGAGTCACATCTATGCCTCTCTGGGTTTGCCTTACTGGGGTACTTAATGGACACCTAAAACGGATTAAATGAAATAAAGACAGAATTTTCCGTGTGATTAAAATGGTCACAGTTATTTTACAATTACAGTATCATAATAGCCTATAATCAGGGGCGTAGTGGGGGATAAACCCAAGTAAACTCTGTTTAAATCACTAACTTCTTCTTCCTTTCTATCTCTTTTCATAAAAAACAAACAAAACAACCTTCCAATCCTTAGCTTTGCATACTGCGCTGGGCTGTAACAGACTAGTTTCTGGTGCACTTATGCTTTTTGTTATCTTGTGTTGTTATAATTGCTTCCATTGTCTTCCCCATATGTAAGTCGCTTTGGACAAAAGCGTCTGCTAAATGACTAAATGAAATGTTTACCCACCGCTTTGAAATGAGGCTGAGAGTTTGCTCATCTATTTTCAGCTCAACAGTATCAATCAATGAGGGGAAATACCAACCTCTGTATTTACCACTAAACCCCTGCCTCCAATAGGAATAACAATAATAAATATATATTTAAGTAATAATTAATTCAATAACATAATACCACTGCTAATAATAATGAAGTTACTGTCATAATCCAGCCTCTAATCCAGGAGAGGATGCAGACTTAGTTAACGTAAATTAACATGCTGACGTTACAGTATAACAACATGTCGGTTATGTTGCCACGTTTCCGGCGTGCTGGTTACAGTGTTAGTTATGGCGCATTTCCATTACCAGTGCCGGCTCGGCTCGGCTCGCTTTTCGCTCTGTTTTCCACTGCAGATAGTACCTCCAAAATAGTACCTGGTCGTCATAGCGACGCCGCAGGAAACCTCCGCTACCCGACAATGGAGGAAATCCAGTGTGTGCTGTTTTTGATACTCGGGATGTGGCTGTTTCTCACGGCAAGAAGACAAACGTTGCTTCGTTTCACCGCGGGGTATATCGCCATCCCTGGCCAAACTATTTAAAAATGGCGGGGTTATTCAAGATACTCCGCAATAATGACGCAATGATGACGCAGTGAATAGGGACGATTATCTCTGACCAATCAGCAGTCTGCCGTGTTGTCACGTGACATTTTAGTGTCGCCTCAGCTCGCGGAGGTGATAAAAAAAAACTTTTAGGTACAACTTTTACCCAGTGCAAAGCCAAACCGAGTCGAGCTGAGGCGAGCCTGTACTGTGCAGTGGAAAGGCGCCATTAGTTTGCCTCCGTCGTGCTGCTCCGAGGTGCCGGCTCTGACGGCGGGGGGAGACTCGGCTTCTTCCTCCGCGGCGTCTCTGTCGGCGCACCGCGGCCCCTCTTCTCTCCCCTTCTCGGGCCTTCCTCCTCGGCGTCCGTAACGTTAAGCTCCGATTGCCATTTCTTTAGAGTCATCTGCGACTCCTCAACCCTGACCAGTAGTCGGAAACATTTGACACAAATCCTCCCGGATTGGACACCGGGTCTATATGGGAGAATTACCCCGACATCTCGGAAACGTTCACTTAATGGCCTCTCTTTCCCGTTGGGGCTGCCGAATAATATTCTCGTATTTGATATGACGCCCTTGATTACTAAATTTGCTCTACATAGACGGCATGTCTTCTCAACATCCCCCGACATCGTACTTTGTTTTTACTTTTTTCCACTGTAAAGCGACGGCAACGCATCACTGTCGACTTAACATGACGTCAGAGGCGGATACGATGGTCGCTAGTGATTGGCTAGGGGAAATGACTTAAGCGTCTGTCAGGAAAAAGCAAGTCAACTACACCTCATATTTATATTCAGTTCAATTTTATTTATAGAGCCCAATATCACAAATCAGAATTTTGCCTCAAAGGGCTTCACAATCTGTAACATACGACACCCTCTGTCCTTAGACCCTCAATTCCACTAAGGGAAGACATGGAATAGATGTCTTGTGTACAGAATAGATTCATAGCAGAAAATCATAGTACATACAATTATGATGACAATGGCAAAATTGTATTATATATAGTTATGATGATAAGTGTAGGATGTAAAACATAAGAGAAGAGGATGGGTCCAGACAGACAACCGAGAAGCTCCAACGAGAAGGACCCGAGCCACTCGTCCCTTGCACCACAGACACAGCAGCACTGCCCCAGTTAAATATGATTTAACAAACATACGCAATTTGTGGGAAAAAACTCACGAAATCATTATCAAACCATGTTCTTGGCGTCTTCCATCTGGATCAATCACTGTAAAAATAGAAAACGCCTGTACATGTATCAAAATCAAGAAAAGGCTCTAACTCCATCTATTGGCCATTAGAAGAACTGCATCATAACACACTGGCGTCAATACTCAGTCATGACGAAGAGTTTTTGAGCTGAATACCTGCAGAATAATGACCCAGGGGGAAGGCTCCTCTAGAGAATCAATAAATTATGAGATAGTTGTAATGATTTCATTCCATCTGTATTTGTCTTTTGATCAGGCCTGCACGGATCTGATTTCCCATCACAAGCAGCTGACTGTAGGTCTACCTCCTGAACCCAGGGAAAGGGTCATCACAGTGTAAGTCGGCGTTATTGTGACAAAAACTGGTGAAGGGATTTTGTGCTCAAGGCTTTGTTGAATTAATTAGCACTTAATAAACCAACTCTTCCTCCTCACGGTTTCTTTTCAGCCCACTTCCTCCCGAGGAGTTGAACACTCTCATCTATGAAGCCAGTGGTCAGGACATCAGTATAGCTGTACTCACTCAGGTAGATCCTTTAACCTTTTGGACTGCCGCAGGACTTTTTCAAACACTGATATCATGTCTGTGAACTGTGTGTGTTTGTCATTTAGGAAATCATGGTCTATCTAGCCATGTATGTGCGCTCCCAGCCCACTCTGTTTGGGGACATGCTCCGGCTCAGGATAGGACTCATCATGCAAGTGATGGCCACTGAGCTGGCTCGCAGCCTGCACTGCTCTGGTAGGAAAAACCAGGCACCCTTACACACAACTGTGAGCATGCGCGAACTACCCTGCACAGTAATAATGAAACACCGTGTGACATCTTTGTAGGGGAGGAGGCGTCTGAGAGTTTGATGAGCCTGAGTCCTTTTGGCATGAAAAACCTGCTGCATCACATCCTCAGTGGCAAAGAGTTTGGGGTGGAGAGGAGCAGTGAGTTTTTTTGGCATTTTTTCTCTCTCTCTCATTTCCTTTACAGCAGGGGTGTCAAACTCAAATAAACAGTGGGCCAAAATTTAAAACTTGACCAAAGTCGCGGGCCAACATTGAACAAATGAGCCTGTTAATATGGACCCAAACAAGTTCAGCTTTAACACTGAATATGGAACAAGCAACGCTTATTACCATACAATATATAACTTAATAGTGCAGACATGCAAAATCGAATTTCAAATTTAAAAAACACATCAATGGCATTCATTTATTAAATAGAATTTCTCCTGTTATCTGCCTTTCTTTTTGACATTTTTGGGAAGGGGTAGCACGGTGACAGTTGTAGCATGAGGTCGTTATGACTACTGTCACAGGGGAGAGGGCGTTTCTGGGTCCTGTCCTGATTGACGCACCACAACAACAGTAGAGCATTATGGGATTTGTTGTATTAGCGGTGAATGCGCTGTAAAATACCGCCGGGCCAGCAATAGTAGTCATTTGGTATTGCCTTGCGGGCCAAATATAATTACACTGCGGGCCAGAGTTTGACACCTATGCTTTACAGTATATGTGTGAGTGTTCATTCATGAGAGCAAGTTGCACCCTTAGAGAAGAAATTCATCAATGAAAAAAGTCAGATTGAACCAAAATCAAGTAGAGCTGAGAAATGATTGTAAGATGAGGAAAGGAATCAGGGACATTTATGAACTAACTGAAGATGATAAAAGTTGAGAATACGTAGTCGGATAATCAGACTGAATTTCCATTTCACTTTCATTTTCAGTCGACACTGTAGATGCTCCAGCAGCTGTTACTGGGACCGGTTAACTTAATGCCATGCAGGCAATATCTCAACTTGATGGATTGGCACTAAGTTTTGTAGAGATATTCATGTTTTCCAGACAATCTATTCTAGTGACTCTGCTTATAACCTGACTTTTCCTCTAGCGCCACCAGCAGGTCAAAATTTCCAATACTTTGGTTTATGACCAAATACCTGCAAAACTAATGGCATTTCCATCAGCCTCCGCTGTATAATGTCTTTGGTGTAAATCAGCAAATGCTAGCATGCTAACAGCCTAAACTAAGATGGTGAACATTATAACTGCTAAACATCAAAATACACGCATTGTCATTGTGAGCATGTTGATATGAGAATTTAGCTCCTTAGCTCCGCTAGCGTGGCTGTTGACCAGCCGATTTAAGAGTTGTTATTTCTGTAAGTCGACTTGCGTTGATCTCATCCAACGCTCATGGCGATTTTTCTGTCACCCTTTTTATTTAAAAGGTCTGCATGGCCCGGTCGTTTTTCCAACTAGGGGAAAGGGGCCGTCATTGAGCACAAAACCAGACAGAATTGCTGCCAACATCACAGATTTGTTAAAGGTCTGATACCTGGCTATGGAATAAGTGTCCTATGGCTTTTTTTTGGGGGGGTTTGTTTTTGTCTCTGTTCATCAGTGCGCCCAATCCAGTCAACAGCCACTAGTCCTGCCATCTCCATCCATGAACTAGGCCACACTGGAGCCACCAAGACTGAACGCACAGGAATACACAAGTTAAAGAGTGAGATAAAACAGGTGGGAAGCACTAGTTGGACAATGGAAGTTGGAAAAACCGAATAATAATCAGGATGTATCTGTGCTGTGGCATTTGCTTCATGTGCTTTGTGCTATCTATCTGTCTATCTCAGACTAAAATTAAGTAACAGTGTTCTTGCTTTTGGTTGCAGCTGGATGACTCTCGGCCTCTCAGTGTGGGTTGGGTTTGGTAATATCTAGCATGTGACTGTTTCTAACGTCGGTCTAAACAGCTGAACCGCCGGCTAAGTCCTGCTCATAAACCACTCGCTGGCTCTTAACATTTCGTGAGCCACAGTGCCCTCCATAGCTGTAACGACTCTCACCTCATCACATATCAGTAGGCGAACATGCTTTGCTATTCTTCCAAGTGTCACGCAGTAGTTGTCTCCGTCAAGAAGGTGGCTTTTGTGTCTGAGTATCACATTTAAAATGACTTTTCTACAAATTCATGAGCTCTTGAACCAATCCAGACCTTGATTAAGCTGCTTGTAAGTAGCCCACCCTCATAGCTCATTTGGTAGCTTTTCAGCCTGGAGTGGCATCATTTGTTTGTCGAATGGTCTTTTTTTAAGATCAGTCATGTAGAACCGTCATTTTGTTTCCACGAGTGTTTTCTCACGAGTTGATTTGGACTTTTCACTTTACAGTAAATTATGCTCTGCGTGGCTGCAGCAGTATCATCATGACTGTAGAATGAAGAACCATGTGAACCATCTCAAACCATTCTCTGTCGTCTGTCATCCATATCCATGTGTAGATCTTCAGCGGCAGTCTCTCCTTGAGTAGCAATGTCACGTCTCCTCGCTCCACGGTAAACCATTTCACCTCATCTGCTTCAAGTTAACTTGGTTCGTCCTCCCTAGTCTTGCCGTAGCTGGAATGTATGTATACACTTAACAAACATCCTAAAGCCATTTATGTAGTATAGTCCTATATTTTGTGTTTTGGACAATAATTTGTGGAGGCATAAGCTATATCAGGCTGTGGCTACACAGAGAAGACTTGTAAGTAAGCTAAATTAATTGTTATTTTTTTGACTACTTAGAGTAATTGTTAATAACACTGAAAAATAGAATAACACCAGCCATGTCCTTCAATATGTCTGCTGAAGTGTCTTGTATTGGCAAGTGTGATTAGCATGATATCAATATGCATGAATGATTGCATGGATTGTGTAACTACAGATAAGTGTTTCAGTGTAATTTTGTGCGTGTGTGTGTGTGAGAGAGAAAGACAACTGGTATGCTAAATATTTTAACTGTATGTGTTTGTTATGGTATGACAAACCTGTATATGCTATTACTCTTGTCAGTACACTGTATCTATCTAAAAACACTCTCTTCACCACCACAAATCATAAACCCGAAGATGCAGTTAGGGGCCGAGTGCTAATCATTCCCGTAAAGTGGAACTCCACCGATTTTACACATCAAAGTGAAGGCAAGTCAGTTTTATTTATACAGAATAGCCCAATATCACAAATCACAATTTGCCTTCATGGGGCTTTACAATCGGTACAGCATACAACATCCTCTGTCCTTAGACCCCCGA
>CM022485.1:10295810-10394667 GCA_011952105.1 Coreoperca whiteheadi
CCCCCCCCCAAAAAAAAAGCCTTTTAATGGGGAAAAAATGGAAGAAACCTCAGGAAGAGCAACAGAGGAGGGATCCCTCTCCCAGGACGGACAGGCATGCGATAGATGTCGTGTGCACCGAATAGATTCACAACAGAAAATCATAGTATAAACAATTATGATGAAAAAAATGTAGCTTGTAAAACATACGTGAAGAGCACGGATCCAGGAGCACGATTGAGCACCTTCAGGTGTCGCCCACTAAGTAGGATCTGAGCCACACCACCTCCTCTGCACCATAGAGACCTGGAAAGAGGACAGGCCACACAAAAACAGACGAGGACAACACCATTCACACAGAGAGGAGAAACAAACAAGCAAACCCACGGAGGGAGAGCTAAGATAACATGCAAACTAGGGAGAGAGGGAGTCGTCTGTTCACGGGGCTTGGAGAGTACTACTGTATCACAGAAAAAAAGTCTTTATGAGAGAGGGAGATGCATGAAATCTGATAAATTGCATCGAGTGATGTCACTTGAGTCAGCGTCGGTTGGGGCTGAAGACCACAAGTGTGAAAATAAAAAACATCTGGGAGTGTGGTGTTAGAACGTAGCCCGCTCCTCATCTCTGTTGAGGCTACATGAGTGGCTACACTGCCGACAAGTGAGATGGTGTATATAAGGAACACATTTAAAGCACATGGAGATAAGGTTGAACATTAGTAAAGGGGTCCATTAAATATGTTCTAACAGTATCTTCCTGTTCTCTCACCGCAGCGTTGCAGCAGCCCCTCCACCCCCAGTGGGATCTTGTCCCCAGTGGGCTCTGGTCCAGGAGATGGACAGCTGCACTGGGAGGACAGGCACGGCCAGTGGCTTAGGAGACGCAGGCTGGATGGAGCTATTAACAGAGTACCAGTGGGTTTCTACCAGAAGGTCTGGAAGATCCTGCAGAAGTGCCATGGCCTGTCCATCGATGGATATGTGTTGCCCTCTTCCACCACAAGAGAGGTAGCATCTCGCTGACTTGCAGCAAAAACTGGATTTACGACTTCCTGCTTGTGTGTGTGTGCGTGTGGATGTGTGATTAATAATTCTGTGTTCTGTATAGATGACTGAGGGAGAGATCAAGTTTGCGGTGCAGGTGGAGTCCGTCCTGAACCACGTCCCTCAGCCAGAGTACCGGCAGCTGCTAGTGGAGACTGTGATGGTTCTAGGCCTGGTCGCTGACGTGGACGTGGACAGCATCGGTGGCATTATCCACGTAGACCGCATCCTGCACTTGGCCAATGACCTCTTCATCAGTGACCAGGTACTGCTTCTGGCAAGAGATACATCTTTGTTTGGAAGGCTGTTCGTGCATTTGTGCATGTTCACCGGGGGGCTCACTCTGTCCTACCTCTGCATCCCCAGAAGTCCCACAGTGCCAGTGATTATTTCCTCGAGAAGGACCAAGCGACCGGGATCTGCAACTTTTTCTACGATAGTGCCCCCAGTGGCAGCTATGGCACCATGACCTATCTGTCCAAGGCGGTGATCACTTATGTCCAGGACTTCCTGCCAAGCTCCAGCTGCCTGATGCAGTGAGAAAGCAGACTAGTATGTCTCGCTACTCCTGACAAACGCCTGAAGAGAGACGTTTTATAACTAAAGGTTCAACTGTGCAAAGGCAGCGAAGCGTCTCATTATCAGCTCATACAATTCAAGAGGTGCTTGTAAGTATTTACTCTTCATTAGACTCTGTAGCTCTCATACACTGATGTAAAATATAGGCTTGGGAGCTGATTGCAAACCACTATATAAGAATTTATTTTTTCTTTGTGAGTCTAGACCGTGAACTTATTTATTACTTAAACATGCTGCCCAAATGTATTACAGGACTTGCGTACATGCATTTTGTTTAAGTTGAAATTTGCATCTCTGTGCCCTCGGTGTTGTGTGTGAGAATATTATATCAACAGTTATCTGTCTTGTAATTGAATATTCTACTGAGCCCAGAGTAACCATTTTATTTTGATCATTTCGGTGCAAAAATGATCCATTATTTCCCTAAAATCAATAATTTGTTCTTGTACTGCTAAACTGTACTGTTTTCTGCCTCTGTTACTTTTTTATCTGTATTTATTGATATAATAATTTATTGTTTTACTGTAATTGCTGACCTAAATATGTGGGGAAAATAATAAAATATCAATCAGAAAAACAATTTGTACCCTCAAATTACTTCCCCCCCACAAACGACTCATTTGTGCATATGAATTTGATAGCTTCGAGGCTCTTTAAACAGTAGTTCAGTGTTGATGATATTGAAACTTGTTGTAGTCTTGTATTAACATTAACCTGTACGGGAACAAGAATCATACTTTTACTTGAGATGTACAGTGAATTTATGTTTATTTCTGGTATATTGGGGTAGAATTCTGCTTTAATAAGTTTCGAAGTGTTTATATATATATATATATATATACTGTATATGCAAAATGTATACATAAAGAATGAAATGGCAGTACAGCCAGATATTTGTAAAATACCAGAGAGGTCTGGAGTATGTTGAACAGGGTCATTGTAAGTCTGAGAAGTGCGTTATCCCATACTTGAGGAAATATGATTTAAACAAGTTCCATCTCAGTGGTTTGATTTTGAAAGCAAAACAGCGGGAAACATATTAAAATGTTGATAAGTGTGAATGCTAACCCCAAAACTATTTGCATTTACTCCATTTTAATTATTTTACTATTATAATACATTATGCAGGTTACCAATGTAACATTTAAGACCTGTTCAATTATTTTAACAACGCAGTTGCATTGTTGTATGTTTATTAGGTCACTTTCAAAGTGTGTTCATACAATAATAAAATCATTTGACCAACGATGGTAACTTATTTATTTATTTACTGTTTGACACATATCTTTGTGTAAAGTAGCAGCAGTGATTTTACATTTAGACGTTTAGCAGACGCTTTTATCCAAAGCAACTTACATATGAGGAAGACAATGGAAGCAATTGTAACAACACAAGGTAACAAAATGCACAAGTGCATAAAAAAACTAGTCTGTTCAAGCCTAGCACAGTATACAAAGGTAAGGATAGGAATGTTTTATTTTTTTTAATTTTTTTAATGAGAAGAGATAGAAGGGAAGTAGAAGTTAGTGATTGTCAGTTAGGTGTTGACGGAAGAGATGCGTTTTCAGGCGTTTTTTTAAAGGTGGCTACAGAATCTGCTGATCTTGTGGGAGCAGGCAGATCATTCCACCAATGTGGAACGGATCCAGAGACATATGGATCATATTATAACAATGTATCAAATGACAATGTGAATGTGGTACACCCCAAAAATTGTGAAATCACTTTTGTGTCTATTTTATTTAATGAGCTGAACAACAATTTTCCATGATTTGCAGGAGCTTAGATTATCCCTAATAATTTAGGTGACAAGCACATATTTTTGGAAAGTAACAGTAAATGTAAGCAGCACCCAGGTGGAACTTTGGGCACGGGAACTGTTGCGCCCCGGGTTGCCTCAGGGGGAAACTTCTGCCCCTACCCCAGACGCAATCTGGACGACGAACTGGAAACCCCGTGTCTTCATTGCTGCTGCACTTTATCTGTATTTAACAGGTTCAACTTTGTTACTGTGGTACCAAGCCTGGGACCCGTAACATGAACCTACAGATGAACCTACACCAGGTTACTCAAGATAATCCACAACCACAGAGCCGCAACCACATTAGAAATAAAGTTATGTATTTTTTACTAAGATTGACATTTTTAAAATACAGTTTTAAAGGAGCAATGGCTGAATACTCAAATCTATTTAACAAGCTGGACAGACAGTTCACATATTTATTATGTAACCATTCAGTGGGAGTCCTTATTAACAGCTGTGTGTTTTTCATGGATTGGTTTCATGGTTCCAGGGGTTCTTTGGGTTGCGAAGACCACAGTCAGATGATGATGCACAATGTCAATGTAATGATACTTGCTTATGTGTTTTTTCCTGTCTCCAAAGGAGAAGACATGACGAGGGACAGACTGTTAGAAACAGTACGGACTCCACCATGATGTCTGTCTGAGGTGCTTTCCATCTCAGCCAGCAGTGTTCGCTGTTGTCCTTGGTAGACATTTCTTCCAGCTGTAGGGGGAGAGGCGATGGGAGGCTGGGCAGGCACATTTATACCTACCTTTTTGGTTCACACACAGGTGGGAACAGCCTCCATTGTTCCGACTGCACTCATTAATGTCTGGAGGAGAGGGAGGGAAATGAAGAGTTTTCCAAAACTCACTCAGTATACATAATTACAGTGAATATTTACACAAACTCCGATTTATATGAATCAATTTCACCTCCCTTGTTGGCAATGAACTGTTACAGACAGTAGCAAAAATGAAAATACTGAAATATAAAGACTGTAGCCTACACTGGATAGAAAAATCCAGCCCCAGCATCACAGGATAAAAAAAAATCAAAGTTTATACACTTGAGTTGTTTTCTATTCATTAGTGTAATGTGTCTGATTAAGGGAGAGCTGCAATTGCATTATAAGGATGACAAAACCCATGATAAAGTCCTGACATCTGACTGAAGATACAAATCTAATTTTTAAATGAATTCAAATGTGCATGCACTTCACCGGAGAGTGTTTGGTTATTGGTTATAGTCCTTTACTGGCTCACCTCACTGGCAACTGCACACAAAGGTGACGACTTTTTGACTAATTAATAGCAACATTCAAATGCATGGCACATTGGAATGTAAATATTGGTATTATAACTATGAAAAGAATGTGTTAACACTTTCTGTACTATGTGAAGTTTTCAATTAAAACAGCACTAAAGATTATTACACACGAAGGTATTTCAAAGAGTTGTCACGACATTTCTATGAATAGTGTCCGTTATTAATCCACCTGCTCACTCATTCAGATAGCTGAGAGTGAATGGGAAAGATAGAGCAACTAGCTGGTGGTGATGCACATTATACAATATAATGATTTGAGGAAAACTTTTGCACACCTGGCGAAGTACGCACACATGGAAAGGCAATTAACAACATGGGGCCACACATTACAAGATGCATGATCTGTGTGTGAGATTATGGGGAGACAGCTAGCCTGGCTCAGTCCAAAGGTAACAAAATGCACATACCAGCACCTCTAACCTCAAACTATTCCTTTACATAAACCTGATTAATTCGGCCATTAATAATAATAAAAAGGCCCTCAAAATACAATCGGAGAAATAAAACCTGTGTTTCAAGAAGTGTCCATCATGTGTTATTGTTAAGTTATTGCCATAATATGTCCTCACGCAGATACACTAATGTGAAAATGTCCCACATACCATTTCTATACTGTTACAGATGTGTATGCATGACCCCACTCACCCTTGCAGCTTCGCCCGTCTCTTTGGAGTGTGTATCCTCTAGGGCAGATGCAGCGGTGAGAGCCTGGCAGGTTGACACACTGCCACTCGCACTTTTCCTCCTGGCATTCATTTTTATCTGTGTGTGGACACAACCAGGAAGCTCAGGCTTTTGACACATGTTGGAGAAATCTATGTATATTTTTCCTACCTACACACTCCTCCCTGAGAGCTTGTGCGGTTGAATTCTCAGGTGTTGCTGTCGGTTGCTTCCTGTACCCAGGTGGACACTCGGCGATGCAGCTGTGTCCGTTTCCAGCTAAGATATGCCCGTACGTGCACGAGCATCGGTAGGATCCGGGTGAGTTGTGGCACTGCTCCATACATGGCCCGAGCCCCTGATTAACAGCACACTCATTTATATCTGGATAAGAAAAGGACGTTTAGGAAGGCGATGACAACCAAGCTGAAGTCTACACCTTTTTTATTTTATTCAAATATTCCATTATATTGTCATATTATCAAAAGTCCAAAGGTACTGGGACAACGTTGCACTGATAGATAAACATATTGTTTTAGTGTTGACAATGCATTTTCAGTAACATCTAATTGAAGTAGATATAATTGGATTTTGTGCCGTGTAAGGGCTGATCGCTTTTGTGAAAGCTAAGTAAAATGTAATAATACATCTAAATAAAATAACCCTGAATGGTGTCATGGAGGACTACACTACCAGTTTTGCTGGATGTTTATATAATTTGGTTTCAAAATGGGATTTTGAATCATTCACTTCATAATCTGATGCACATCAAGGTTTGTTGGGCTACAACCGGCTATAGAGCAGTGCCAACATCAGCATTGCTTACACGCTCACAATGACAATACTAACGATTAAATGGTTAATGTTTACCATATTACCATGTTATATGCTAATTAGCAAATGTTAGCATCATCTTAGTTTAGATTAATATTCTACACTAAGATATTGCATTTGCTAATTAGCATCTAACAGCAAATACAGCGAAGAGTCATGGGAATATGGAAAGTGGTGCAGGCATTTGGTCATAAACCAAAGGACTGGACACATTGAAATTTTGACCTGGTGATGGCACGAGATGAAAGGGGAGCAACAAAATGATTACAATTTATCGTGAAGTGGGCTTGGAAGTGTGTACCATATTTCATGACAATTCATCAAACAGTTGGTGAGATATTTCACTCAAAACCTCATGCCAATCTCATGATGGCACTAAATTAAAAGTCAGGGGATCACCAGCATCATTAGGTTTCATCATCTGGGAACCATGAATGTGTATGCCAGCTTTCGTACCAGTCCATCTAGCAGATGTTGAGATATTTCAGTGTGGATCAAAGTGGTAGACCGATTACCATCCGTGCTGCTACCATGGCTAAAAAGAGCAAGGCATGGTTCACAATAATGTTTAGCGAGTGTCCCCTCACCTTGGCAGTGGCTGTCTGCAGACTGAAGGCTGTAGCCAGCAGGACACTGGCAGTGGAAGCTCCCGGGAGTGTTCGCACAGCCGAACACACAGCCGGTTACAGCTGCAGGCAGCAGGCACTCATCCACATCTGGAAAGATGGCGAGCAGTGTAGAAAAACACTATTCATAGACGTAAATGACATAAACAGACACAAATGTATAAAAAATACACACAACCACACACACACCTGTGCAGGAGGCCTGGTCATGAGCTGGTTGATAGCCGACATCACAGCTGCACTTAAAGGAGCCAAATGTGTTGACGCACCTCTGCTGACACTGGTGCTGCCCCTCCACACACTCATCTAAATCTACACACATGAATAACAATCATAAACTCATATCTTGCACTGGATTGAATGGCAGGATGGACACAGATAAAACACTTTTGTTTGAAACATGCACTCTTGCTCACAGTCAAAAACACACACGGTCCAGACGGCAATGAGATGAAAGAAAAGAGCAGCAGATGAAAGGTGGTCATCTCCCCTGCCGCTCTGAAGCGGGAATCTAAAACCTCATTGATGTGTCTCCATGTTTTGCTTGCTGTTTTGGCCTGTAATAAGCAAACCATAACGCAGATGTTTTCTGACTTCCTGTTCTTCGGAGACAGGAAACAGGGATGTGCAGAAAGGACTCAGCAAGCTTGTATATCAGGTCTGCCCTTGTTTTCCTAGGAAAGCATCATTTCTCCCGACCTGGCGTTTCTTGATATGCCTGTCTTTTCTGTGTTAATGGTTCAACATCTTTCCATTTTCTGACACAACTCTACACATAGAAGACCATGTGGACAAAGTCTGGTCCGGAAAGAATGACATCTTTTGAAATGAGGACCAAAATAAGTGCTAATTTTTCTTTACTTTACTTGGTCAGACAGGAACATTTACAAGCCTTATTTCATTGCAGTGGAATTTTCAGGCTAAAAGTAAACTATAATTAGTCAAACCATGATTGTCAGGACAGGACTATCTGTCAAATAAGACGGTTAAAAAAATAATAACAACTTCCACTGATGGCTCTCACAAATGACAGGTCGTTTGTGAGTGTTGCAGTTAACCAGATACTATTGTATGTACAGAATGTTGTTTTGCTCGAAAATATAGACGTTGCCGTCTGATTCACCCAGGGAGTGGAAGCTGTAGGAACCAGGCTGTGGCAGTCACGAGACTGAGCCTGCTGAACAGATGTTGCAACTTAAGATAAACATCATACCATCTTTTGTGTTGGTATAACTCACCCAATGACATGTGGACAGGCCATATAACCTTGCCTGTGTGTGCGTGCACTAATTAGAAGAGCAGGGGTGAAAGGTCAACCACAATTCTGTGGGACAGGACCTCTCTCAAGAGCTGGGGGAGGTGAAGGGAGTGTTTAACAGCACAAAGCCATTAAGCAGTGTTAGTTTTATAACGGTTATCCTCCCCGCTCTCTCCCTGCTGGCATATGTCGACATGTTTATTGTCAAATTGTGTGTGTGTGTGTGTGTGTGTGTGTGTGTGTTAAAATAAAAAGAAGCGTTGAGGAGGTGCACCCCAGAAGTCAACTCGAACAGAGTGTGGATAGCACCAGCTACACACACTCCGGGTGCACTTCCCTTGCGCAAGAAAAAAGCAGACTCACTGTGTCTGTGTGCTTATTGACTGGTCTTGACGGATAAAAGAACCGGTTGGGAGAATCTGTTTAGGCAGACCCGACAGTGAGCAGGCACTGTGTAGCTTGACAATTTATGAGGTAAATGTCAGCTTTCTAAGTGTTACAAGGTGATCGTGCTGCCATAAATTTCACAGCTCACTGTGAGCCATGAAACATCAAACACATACATGTGAAGGAGATTCATGTTGTGCTGTAACATGCCTCGGTGCACACTGTGTTGTTATTAGAAGGAGCCCACAGGGTCCACCGAGGAATCAGGAAGAATGTTACAGTAACAGTGAAAACAAAAATATTAATATGCTCACCTCGACACGTTCGCACGTCATCCAGCAGAGTGAATCCAGGTCTGCAGTGGCACTGAGTTCTGGTCTGGGTCTGGTTGGAGCTCTGGTTGTAGTGCTGGTAGTGAGAGCACAGCTGGGAGCAGCCGCCGTTGTTAACTGAACACGGTGTCAACTCTGGAGACAAACAGTAAGGATGGAGGAGTTCAAATTCATTACAAATTTGGCAAAAAGAGAAATTCATTTGAGCATTTATATGAGCTGACTTTCAGGGTACTTTTAGATCATTATCAGAGAGATATAGGACTGGAGATGACCACGTTTGAATGTGTAACAACAGTAGAGGCTGTGCCTCATCATGAAGTAAGCTCTCTTGTAATGTTGTTCGTTGGCACTATCATTTCAGAATAAGATGATCTGCATAGCAAAAGCACTGAACAAAACAGAACAAAGCAGAACAAAAGAGACACGAAGCTTATCTGTTTTAAAGATAATTACATCAGTGCTTTTGTTTTGATTGCCAGGACCTTCCCGGAACGTTTTCCTAGTTTTATTGGCAAATAAATATCTTGCACTTTCCCCTTTCTTTACCCATCAGCACGTCTTTCCTCTCCCTTGTCAGTGAGCTCGACTGCAGCATTTTCAAATTAATCTAAGAATCTATTAAGTTATGAAGCAATAACATCACCTACCCAGACAAACGGGTGTGATTCCGCTCCAGGTTCCCCCCAGCTGGCAGTAGCTGTGTATGTCTCCATGAGCGAGCGTATAACCAGGGTAGCAGGCATACTGTATGTAATGTCTGTACTCTCTGGGACGGGGATTCTCTACATTACGAAAGTAGAAGGTCCCATGAGTGGGCACAGGTGGGTATGGGCACACAGGTCGTCTGCTGAGGCTCAGAGACAGCAGATGTGGTTTGGAGGTGGCGTTCGTCGTGAGGTTGTGGTATTCCGTCCAGTGAGATCTCGGCTCAGTGGTGGTGGCGGTGTTTGAAGGAAGGGTGACATTAGGCAGCTGTGTTTTTGTATTGGGCTGGGTGGAGCTGGGACGTGAGGAAGTTGAGGCAGAAAAGGAGGGAAAGGGGGGTGATAGGGAGTGTGAGGAAGCAGGTGATGAAGTTGATGAAGAACTGGTAGAAATGAAAGAAACAGAAGTAGATATAGTGTATGTTGAAGTCTCTGTGGGCTCCTCTTTATCTACAGACCCAGGCCGAGACAAAGACGGATACTGGAAGCCAGTTTCAGCCTGTTGGTCTTCATTTGCAGTTTGTGCAGTGCCTGTTACTACTTCGGAGGGAGTCATGTCATCCTGTGATGTGACAGATTTGATTCCAGACTTGAGCTCTTTGTCACTGCAGAGCACGGCCAGAGAAGATTTCGTGTGGTGGAGTGGTGAAGTTGGTACAAACATCACAGTTGGGAGAGCCTCAAGATGAGTTGTTTGTACCCCATCTCTGACTTTAAAGCTGGGGAACTGAAAATTCTGCTGCAGGTGGAGTTTTGGGTTAGTCACTTTAATCCTCTCACTGTTTGACATTCGGGATGACAAATGAGACAACAAGCCAAATTTGAGGTTTGCTTCTTTGGAGGCCGCATTGGCGAGGGTGTCGTAGTGGGATTGCTGCTGGGTCTTCAGAACTACGGCAGCCTGGAGGGTCTGGTGGATGTTTGGCTTTTGCATATTGACACCTGAAACTGAGCTCATCATGTCAGACTCTAACAAGGAAAAGAGGAAAAAAGATCAAATGGTAACGAGTTAAGGGCAAGTCAAGGGAAATATTTTTCTGCAGCAACTTTCAAACATGACAAAAAAGTAGTCATGAACACAGTTTCAGTTCCGCAGTAATAAACTGTCTTATATCTACTGCTGTTAAGAATCAATGATTATGGGATAATTAACGCAATGTGAAAAGACAGTTGCTATTATAAGATTAAATTTAAAGGAATAGTTTGACATTTTGGCAAATACAGTTAGATTAGACTGATACCACTCCTACATCGGTATGGTAAATGCAACTAGCATGCAGCTTGCTTAGCTTAGCACAAAGACTGAATACGGGGAAACAGCTAGCATGTCCTAAAAAGACCTAATGGCTATCGGCCAAGAAATAGCATATTAGTCACCCTAAAGCGGTAAAAAATGTTCTCTTCGGTTTGTACTTTGGTTTTGTAGGGGCATATTTTTACCTTTGGATAGAGGCAAGCTAGCTGTTTCCCCGTTTCCAAGCCTTTATGCTAAGCTAAGTAGCTGCTAGCTCCAACTACAAATTTACCAAACATATACAGTAGAGTAGTATCAATCTTCAATCGTCTACTCATAGCAAGAAAGTAAATAAGCTTATTTTCTAAAATGTCAAACAATTTTTTTAATAGCTGAGAGTTTTTCATGCGCACCTTTGCATACAGGCTTTGAGCTATTCCAGGTGTGGCCCTTACAGTATAACATTGAGGGCCCATGTAGCCGAAAGCCACTATTACAGCTGAACAGTGCCCATGAGCCATTCTCATTCATGCTGGTGATCCCATGGGTGAGTGGCCCCGGGTTGGAGCAGCCAGAGCCTGAAAGGGGAAGGAGGGGGGGTATCAAGGAAAGTGATTCCAAGTTTAAATTGCTGCCGTCTACCCTCAACTTCCAATCAACTCTCTACTGTGCACTGTAATAGAAGCAAAGTCAAAAAATACTCTACAAAGGTTGAGACAAAATGAGTTAACATCCTCTAAATGAATAAAAAAGTTTCCGATACATGCTCATTAATGAAGCTCCTCACCAACACAAACTGGGGTCTGCCGGGACCAGTGTCCAGACACACAGCTGTTGGTTTTGTATCCATGGAGCTTGTAGCCAGGAAGACAGCGAAAGATCACCAGCAGTCCTCCGTAACGGAAAAACGTCTGTCCATTCTCCAGGTGTCTAAAACCACTGCATCCCTCAGCTCCACACACTGCAGACAATTTCACAATAAACGCCTGCGGTTGTCTGAAAAACACTACTTCTCTTAACAACACACAAGTATGAAAGTTAACTTGAAGAAGTACCTGGAGCGTAGATGCAGAGCAGAGTGACCAGTGCTGCCAGGAGCCCCATCTGAGCTCCCATCTGAATGTGTTCAGGATTACACTACGATCTGCTGAGCTGAGATACCTCTCTTAAGAATTGGGAGGGGAGGTCTAGAGACTAAAGTACTTGGAGAGGGAAAGTGGAAAGTATAAGAGAGGTTGAAGTTTGAGGGGAGGAGAGATGTGGTCTGGGGTTACTACGGGATGGGCAGATGGGAGGAGGGAGGAGGGGTAAATTGGTGCATACGCAAACCACTCTGACAGATGGATAGGGAGGTGTCTGGGGAGATGCTCTTTTTACCTGCTTTATAGTAAGTAGCAGCAATTTAACTATTTTTGATATATAAAGTTATATCATTCACCCAGACATAAGTTGTTGACGTAAAAAGAGGCCAACATCTAAGAACCCTGGCAAAACTTCCTAATTTGTCTCTTGCTTTTCAAATCTGTAGGCTCTTGCAACTAGAGTATGTGTGCATGTTTTTTTTGAGTGTGTGTGTGTGTGCCGCACATCAGTAAAATCTGAACCCATAATTTACTCTGGCTGACAGGATGCCTGGACCTGTTCAACAGCTCTCACCGTTTGGTAATTATAGAAGGCAGGATGCCAAAGTTAAGTAGCATATGATCACACACTGAAACACAGCCTAAAAATATACACAAAATACAACTATTAGTTTCAAAAAGCGCATTTTATTCATAACAGTTTAACACACACACACACACGCTGAAAACCTAACATTAGAATTAATGCGTTCCTATTTCTTCTAAAACTGAAGCCTTCAGTGATCAATACATGTAATACTACAGTACTGACATGTAGCTAACAGTGCTGCATCACACTGTTACTCATGCAGAATCTGTTGTACACTATGTTTCTCACAACTGCGGTCAGATGTGACATCTTTACTATATCAAACTCGACCTACAATATTAAGCCCCAGAACAACCTGCGTTTTGCTTTGTCAAGCAGCTGTTTTTTTGACTTGGTCAAGGTTTGTGTGAGTTCTTGGTGACTTTCCTGTGCACCTTTATGCCCAGGACGTCTATCTTCTGCCAACAAGGGACGGCTGTGGCTCAGGAAACAAAGTGGGTCGTGCACTGATCACAGAGCTGGGCAGTTGGATCCGCAGCTCATCTTGTCCACATGTCTAAGTTTCCTTTAGCAAGACACTGAAACCCAAATTGCCCATTTGGATTCAGTGCTTGGGAACCATGAATGTCTATAAAGAAATAAATAAAAAAGTGAGCTAATCCATCTAGTTGATGTGGAGATATTTCACTGCACTGAAAACGTTCACCTGCTGGTGGTGCTAGAGGAAAGGTCAGAGGATCACTGAAGTCTTAAGGATTCATCCTTTGGGGAACATGAATGTCTGTACAAACAGTCATGGCAGTCCATTCAATAGTTCCCGAGTGGTGGTGGATGGAAGCAACCTACAGAGTACATCCCTTCAGCCAATAATTGTAAAGGTAGATCACCAAATCACTGCTATTTTTTAGTGTTCAAGTGTTTAAAGTTGAATTTCTTTTCTTTACAATTTAATAAATACTCAATTATATCATCTTAACCTTGCTTTCTTACTTTCCTTCCTCCATTAGTTTCTCTGCTGATCATGCTGGACTTCCACAGATTCGTCCCATCACAAATATTTGTCTCCATGTATCTTTCCGTTGAGTTGCTGATCCTTGCTGTCTAGTTTGTGTACCACTCTGAAGGCCTCTAGGAACTCAGTGAAGTCTATACTGCCGTCCTTGTTGAAGTCGATACTTCGGGCCAGGTCGTCAATGGCTTCGTCATTGATGTCAACCCCTAGGTGTGCACTGAAGAGACGCCAGGTGTGACGAAACTCCTCGATGGAGATCAGGCCTGAACATGGCGACACACATACAACCACTTTACTGAACTTTGAGGAATACATTTAGAATTACTGACACATCGTCTTCAAATAGAATCAGTACTTTTTCTTTTTTTTTTTTTTTTTTTTTTACCTGAATGGTCTTTGTCTATGATGTTGAATATTATCTCAATGTCTGTCCTGTATCTGAACAGAGTTTCAGCTAAGTTTGGAGTGACCTAAAGGAGAAAAGAGGAAAAGAAAGTGTATAACAGTAAAGTACTACACAACCACTGTGTTTAATAGCAGCAGTGGTAGAATAAGTACTATAATCCTAAAAGTACCAGTGCCACTAGGGAAAAATTCTCCTTTATAAGTAAAGGTACTAGTATCAGCAGTAAAATGTACTCAATTCAAAAGTACATATTATAAAGAATTGTGTTTAAGATGTAAGTAGCAAAATGGATCATTCCCACTAATCATGAATCATACTACAATCTTAATATCTGTCAAAATAATTGCAATATATATATATATATATATATATAAAATATTACCATATCGTGCAGCCCTAATATAGCAGTGTTTAAACTTTTTAAAAGTTCCTGAAAAACTACTATCTACAAGCATCTGAAATGTATATAGTATAAAGTTATAAGGTAGTTAAAAAAATAGTTATGTGAAATATGAGGATCTCAAAATAGCCTTTAAAGGGCAGTATGTACATGGTTGCATTCCACCTCTGATAAGTAGACCCCTTAACTTCTCTGACCTGAGGGAGAGGAATCCCCGGTCCCATATCCTGGAAGCAGGACTGATACTCCACACTGCCATCTGGTGCCAGACGGGCTAAGTGTGGACGAAGTGTCCTCCAGGGCAGGTCCAGTCTCAGTACAGACTCCAACACCTGAGCCCACTCACTGACCGACACACTACCTGCAAAAAAGATATGCTTACATATAACAACTACACATGTCAGCCTGGGTGATTACACGTTGCAAGAAAGGCAAACAAGAGTGAGAAGAGCGCACCGTTGTTATTGTAGTCGTACTGCTGGAAGCCTGACATCAGCTCAGAGCGATGGGTGAACAGCTTCTCCTTCAGGGCCCTGAGAGCAGAGCCTTCAGCTGCTCGTACTCTGCTGACACACATGCAAACACATGTCATTAACTGAGTTTGAGCTTCCTTACATAATTTACAGATGTGTATTTTCATTATTGATATATCTGTAAATTAATTAATCATTTTCTCTAGAAAATGTCACATATATTTATTTTAAATAGACAAATGCAGAAAATCCTCACATGGGAAAGGCTGGAAGCAGCTGATAAATGACCTAAACTAATAATCGAATGTCAAAATTTATTTTTCTTTGAATGAACTAATCCATTAAATCGGCAAAATGTTTCAGTACACTATGCCCGGCTGTGGTTAGTTTGCCACATTTTACACAAACATATGCACAGCAGACACCTGTTATACCTTTGTGTGAGGGTGAGTTTGCGTGTTGTGCGGCTGACTTGGTACTGGTAGAAGCGGGGAACCAGTTCTCTGCCCACTTTGATGTATGCACCACGGTTGCTCCCCTCCTCATAATAGTTTGACGCCGAGAAAATGGTGATCACCTATAGAACAAACATGCACCTATACAGTATATTTCTCCACACTCAAACATTTTAAACGTCTGGACAATTTGAATTAATTTATTGCATCCGGTCTACCTGTCCACCATGGCAGAGCTCATATCCCTCCTGTTTGCACTCATGGGATCTGATGAGGAGCTGGAGTCCGTGCTGGAGCAGAAGTCTCTGGGTGATGTCAGGGCCGAAGTAGCAGCCTCCGCCTCTGAATGTGTTGGGACTGCAGCCTACTTGGGTTTTAGGGTCACTCCACAATATATCCACTATCTGCAGGAGAGAGGAAAGCAGCTAAAAGGGCTGAATTAGACACAGAACACATCACATCAATAGGGCAGAGTTGAACAATATTATTTTCCACTGAATCCACTCTTCTGACCTGTTTCCATTCCCGTTCATGTTGTGGAGGTGAAGGAGGGGGAACAGAGGACAGAGACTCCAGGAAAGGCACTTGGAGGACATTGATAGTATAAGGCATGCTGGGAGAAGAGAGGCACGGATGAGGCGTGAGGCAGGACGGAGTTCGAGGAGAGCAGAGCGAAGAGGAGGATGATGATGAGGAGGAGGATGAAGTTGAGGTGGCGCTGTCTTGTCGGCTGAGCCTGCATCGCCTCTTTCTACAGAGAAAAGGGGTAGAAGAAAGGGTCTGTCTTATTGTACACTGACCTCGAAAACCATGCAACATCTGTCTGTGGGCTGCTGTCAGACCTCTGGTCGGGGGTTCTTTGGTTCTTGCTGTGGCTGCGACTGCTGCTGGGACGAGAGCCGTCTGTCGATCTCATTCTTTTCATCTGTCTGCAGGACTGACCGATGTCCAGCTGCTCCAAACTGCGTCTGGGAAACCTCAGGGCAGATTTCACCTACAAGAGCAGAGACAAAAAGACCAAAACAAAGTGAGAACCACTTAATTGGTTTTCCAAATTGAAATTCAACTGATGTAGGTCAAATTTTTGTAAAGGGTAATGTACAGATTGTAAAGCCCTTTGAGGCAAATCGGTGATTTGTGAGTTTGTGCTGTACAAATAAAACTGACTAGACTTAACAAATGAGTTTCAACACATCCACTTTACAGTCCTAATCCTCAGTAAATAGTTTTTTTTTTTTAAGTATATATTTTTTGTCCGTTTTGCCTTTATTGACAGAGACAGATTAAGACTTGAAATGGGAGACAGAGGAAAAAGGGGGGATGACCTGCAGCAAAGCGCCCCAGATCGGAGTCGAACCCTGGTCTCGCACATGGGACGGGCGCTCCACTGAGTGACCTAACCGCGTGCCAGTAAATACTAATTCTTATCGATCAGTGTAACTGCTGCCCACTTTGTCTTGTTGGTAATCCAGCTTTGACTTATGAAGAAAGTCTAACATGTGCATGTAGGAAGCTCATGGCCCAGATATTTTGCTCAGTAGTTTGTGAAGACCACAGCTAAACAGAGAGAAATATGCCTCTAAATGCTGTTGTTGCTCCATGTCTGCTGGATATGAAGGTAGCCAACTGTTTGCAACATGTTAGCCATACCAACTTCATTGATGTGTGGTGGCAGTGAACTTGTCAGCATTTTTCAAAAGAATGTCTGACCCCTATTGGCCAAAATGGATTATTGCAGTCAAGATGGGGGACGGACAGGGGTCGGCTGCTTGTTTCCTGACCTTGTGTCTCTCTATGGAGCTGAGGAAGTCCAGGTCAGTCTGGTCTGATATCCCTCCGTGAACGATCAGGATCTTCCCGTCAATGACTGTCGCAACAGGCAGAAGGCTGAACACGTCCTGAAACAGCTGGAGGATCTCGCGGCCATGAATCTGCACACAGTAAAATAGAAGCATTAATTTCACAACTGTGGCTTCCTCAGCCAGATGAATCCACCCAGCTTCACCTGCTGTAACAGTCAGCAACTACATGCCGAACATGCAGCCGTGTTATGTACATAATAAAAGAAGAATAACTTTACTGTACCTTATACTTCTGCATGACTTCTTTTGTGAACCCATATCTGAAACAACAATGTATCATATGTATGTATGTATCAACATCGTATTGCTTTTATGATTTTACAACCCTCGTGTTTCTGGTAAACCTAAATGGATACGTGTTTTCTTTCCACTCTTCTTCCTACCCACCTGAGGTTCATTATGTGGTCTTCATGGTTTCCTCGGTTCAGGTGCATGTAGTCGGGGTAAAGCAGAAGGTAGGCGAACAGGAGCATGACCACTTCGATGGACTTTTTCCCACGGTCGACAAAGTCGCCATTGAACACATACGGCGTCTCCGCAGAGGGAAGGCCATTCTGAACAACAGCAACGTGCCCGAAAAATCAACACAGTGTCACAAACTTCAAATCAGACCTTAGAGAAGTCTTGAGTGCATGCTGCAGCTATGTTTGATGTGGCTTTGACTGTCACTAACATGCTTGTTTGCTTAAATCTTTAAACATATTTTATTCATACAAAATCTGATTTATTGGCATAAAACATGTTGCTGTAAAATAGGTAGTGCATGATGCTAAGGAAAATTGTTGTATGGAATAAAATATAGCTTTACCTTATAAAATATGAGAAGCAAGTCATCAAGCCGCCCATGCAGATCACCTGTACCAAAAGGAAAATCACTGGAATCCTGTTTCTGACTTAATTGCAGCCTCATTTACCAAACAGTGTGTGTTTTTTGTTTTGTTTCAGTCACAAGTATTCTTGAGTTTAATGAGATGCGAATCTGCACGAAGGAGGCAGCCGTGGAAGAGGAGTCAAGTGCCCGATCAGTGTGCAAATAAACAAGACCTCCCTTCTTGGAACGCTGCCATTAAGATACAGTAAACTCTATTTAAAAAACACATTTACAGACGTCAGTGATCATTGAACCAGTGAGCGGGTCATTCATTTATTCAGTGGCCCACCGTAATCTGCGACGTAGCAGGTGCACAAGCAGCAGCAGCAGCATCAAAGCAGCACATTGTTACAATGAGACTGAAACATTTTCACTGTTTTGTTCTCGTTTGCACGTGTGCTGAAAAACGAAATCTTGAATTAACAAGTGAACCAGAAGTCATGGTTACCCACCACATATGGTTATCTCTTTGGTGTAGGATGTTGACAAGTGGATGATGTTGGGCATTTGTTTGAGGAGTTTTTTGGTCTCGTACAGCAGCTGCAGAACATATCTGGCATGTAGAGTCTGTGTGGAGGAAAAGTAATGAGTCCCTAAAAGCACCCCCAAAAATCTTAAACCAGACAATCAAAATTAAGAGTGAGAGAGACCAAAGAGCCATATTCTGTACCTGCTGCTCCTTAAATGCACTGAGAAGAGCATTCGTATCAGAGACGGAGAGAGGAAACGATAGTCGGGGCCCAGTGTACGACTCTGGGACAGGGATCAAGTTGTAACAGGTCTCTCTGTCTAACCAGGGGTCGACCACCGGGTCCAGCAGCTGGGAGATTAAGTCTGGAGGACACAATGTGAGAAGCTGTGAACATACGGACTCATTCTCGCAACTGTAAAAGTAGGCAATATATATAAAATCTTCTACTACAGTATATGTATTCTTATTTCACGATTTATTAGATATTTATTATGATATACTACTCGTACTGATAGACAGGAATGTCTGTTTTGGTAAATTCAGCAAACTGAATAACTGACATATTAAGGTATTCAGCTAATCTAATGTTGCCATAAAGCAGTCCTGCTCATTAATCCGCGACACTACCCACAATGGCCTGAAACCAGAGATATTGGAGGGGTAGACTCCATGGAATGTACAGTAAAGCAAAAGTATACAGTTGTCACCTGATATTTCAGGTATAACCAGCGCTGAAAGCAAAAAGTAGAATCCCCACACTGTTTCATTCTGCCATAAATACTCAAATTAATGCAATGTTTTGATCCGTCATGATCATCTTTCAGATGAAGATTTAGCCACTGAACTAAAACATGTCCCATATACACATATATATATATATAAAGTATAATTTGTAGTCCTCTGTAATAAACAGCTTGGCACAACACCACATCCAGCTCTGTGTGACCTCACTGTTGTATTAAAAGACCACTCAAATATGCTAATGAAAACCGATGGCCTCTAATTTATGCAAACAAACAAGGCATGAGCAGACATCCCCCTTAGTGTCTATTAAATGTCTTCTATTCTGTCACACACAAACACAGGGGCTGTAAATAATAAATACAGACAACAGAGTCTGGCCTCTTTGCAACACTATGTTGAATGTAAAACCCATGAAGAGGAAGTGCTGTAGATGTTCAGCAATAAGGGCTGACCTAAGGATTAGCTTGTGAATGGTGCATTATGCTTTTTAGCTGGATGAGTGGGTCAAGCCACAGCTGTGTCAGTGCAACACACCAACACATTGGCCTCCACATACACAGTAGTTGCTAAGCAACAGGGTATACGCAACAGGTTTTCTAATCTAGACCAAAATACAGTGGCATGTCTAACAACTGGTGTTAATTTGATGGAAGTGAAAAAAAAGTCTCTAGATATAATCTTCCTGTTAGAACATCCCTTTTTTTATCATTTAGTTTCACATAATAGCTCACCAGCTAAAAACTGATTACTGAAGCTATAAAAAAAAAAAAAACATGAATAAAAGACAAAATGGCTCAGAATAACCTCACACATTTAAGTTTCAGTTTGTCCAAGACACACGCAGCCCTAAAGGTGCTATTATAAGTGTATGCTTTACACGCAAAGTGCAAAATAATAAAGAATACATTTGTAAATGCCTGCATTCACTGAACATGACATTCACATGACAGCACCTTCATTTACTCTACAATAAAACTGACTGTATCTTCAACATTTCCAAATAGTAAGAATGAAATCAGAGTTTTTAATATGCATAATAATCTCTTATCCTAATATTCTGTAGAAAAGAGTATGTTGGTTCCTAACCTGGCCCATTTCCATTCATCTGAGTGAAGTTGTCGAGCATGAAACTGAAGAAACTGGAGAGCTGAAGTAAGAAAAAAACACAAAAATGTGTTTAAGCTTTAAGATGCTCCCAAAAATGTACATAAACAAATGCCTGTGCTGAGAGTCACCTGTAGCTGGTCTTGTTCCCCGGCGTATTCAATGGACTGAAAGATGTTCCAGGTGTACCTGCGCCTCATCTCCAGTCGGGCCATGTAGCGCCGGTACCATCGCTGGATCAAAACAGCCGCCTTCATAGCTACAACAAAAAAAACAGCTGTTACATTTTATTTAGATGGGAGACATGTTTAAATATCTGGAGTCACATACATACAGTACATGAATATGACATGTGAGACTCTTCAGGTTTTATGTAGTATTGTAGCACAGCAAAGTGCTGGAATACTGCGTCTCTCATTCAAGAACGGATTCTGATCCAAATGCTGAAGCTGTTTCTACAGCATCATTTGTAAATTAGCACTCTGGAAAACATCATCACGTAAATATGTAAAAACGCACACAGATATACACACACACACACGGATGCATGCACACGACACAGACTGATCTTGGGAGTTGAGCAGCGTCTTACTCAGAGCCGGCCCGGGAGTCTTAACTGTGTCATCTGTGAGAAGAAAAACTACAATTCAGCACAAGATCCTAGTAATTAAATATAATCATGTGCAAGGCAACACACACACACACACACACACACACACACACACACACACAGTGAGAGAGATAACAAGACACAGGGGAGGTCATGAGCAACAGTGGGACTGGAAAAACTAAGCAAATTAAAAGAGCTTTCAGGAGAAACAGCACTCATTAAAGAGACGAGAGAAGATAAGACTGGAGACAGAAAAGCACCATCTGTCAAACATCTGTGTGTGTGCGCGCGCAACAAGTCTAAGGGACAATTTACTACTGCAAAAATGAATTACAATCAAATTCATACTACACCGTGTGACACTGAGATGCATAAAATACTCAACCGTAACACTGCTGCCATGACTACTGCTAATAATACACTATTTAAGCAGCACTTCCCAAATGTTACAAAATGCTTCAGAGGAGATCAACAAGATAAAAACAGAGCAAGTATTTAAACAATAAAAACAGTGACATAAACAGTAAGACATTTGCTTAAAAGAGCACAGACAGATTTGTACGGGTAAACGTTAGTTTAGGGGTGCAACTAATTATTTTCATCAAAGAATAGTCTGAGAAGTTACTTTGTCAGTAAATTGATGAATTGTTTGGTCTATGAAATGAAAAAAAAAGTCTACACTATTAGACCCTTTTATTATTCATCCTGAAAGCCTCATTTAAGTTATTTCTGAGCTTGCACTTAAATTAGAATCCAACACATTTGTTTGTGCTCAGCTTGTCTACCCACACACCGGGTGTACAAACGTGTCCGCTCTAATTTGATGCCTGTGTGTTTCTTCACACCTTTCCTCTGAGGCTACAGGTCCAAATGTCACAAAAACCTTCCAGCTCAGTCCTAATGGATTAAAGGGAACATAACAGCAGCTACCTGCCTTTTTGAACCAGTAAAACAGCCACACATCTTTACCTGTCTCCACTCTTTTCCCTTGTGTCTCCGTAGCAACGGAGGTACCACATCCCATGATGACCAACAAGGAGGTTCCGGGGTCACATCAGTCAGTTCTGACAGCAGCAGGTCACATCTGGCTGGTGGCATGTGACAGCTGCCACTAGATGTGAAAAATAAAAAACATCATGTGGTCAAGCTGCATCAGCCAGTGGTTGAAACACAGACACCTGTAGGTGTCACCACCTGTACAGAAACACCTGTAGGAGTCAGAACTGATTCCTATATGAACAAGCATGTCAGCATGTGTAATAAACCAAAGTCCAAATGTATCTAATTAGTGGAAAAATAAGGGGTTGTGGCTCAAAGCAGTTTTCTTCCAGCTCTAAACCCCTTAAGGATGGTTATCAAATGTGCAAGACAATTAGGCTTTAATTTACAAGCCTCACAGCACACAGCCTAGGCCACAATAACGAAGCCCAACGAATAAAATGTAGCTTGTAAATGGCTGCTAGTCAGCTTCAGCACTCTCAAACCAGACCGTGCTTTTAACAAATCAGGGAAACATAACAGATCAAACTCAAAGGAAAGTGTTGCTTACTGCGTGTCAATTTCCTACAGCATCGTGTTGCAAAGACGAGCTTACTGTACGCATCCGGTGCAAGCAAATCCTCGCAGTGTGTTCTTGACGGCTCCCACCTGCGACTACTTCCATCCGCGAAATCACGAATTGGACACACAACCATCCATGTGATGCACAACAGAAAAACCTTTGCATCTAAACTGCAGAACGAAAAGGTCGCGCTACACGTCCTCTAACACGACTGTACGGAGAAGGTTCCGAGTGTAAAAAAACAAAACAAAAGCAACGCGAGAGCGGTGAAATGCTTCCAGAGGCTCGGTGGACGCCGCTGCTGCAGGAGACCCGAGCGCACAGCGAGGAGGCGGAGGCATCACCAGGTGGACTGAAACCACAACACAGCAGGGAGGGATCGCGGCTCCTCCTTATAATGGAAATATTTTCGTGGCCAGCATGATTCAAGTCATCTGTCCCCATCACCTCTGTGCCCAATGCGACTCGGGCAGTTTTGGCTTTTTAGCCGCACGAGGAGGACGCCAGTTCGCGCTTTGGTTCGTCACGAGAGGTTATGAGCTGGAACTAGCCCTGAAAGTTGCGGTGGATTATCCTCAGAATCAGTCAAATTCAAATCATTCAGTGAGCTTTTCCTCAGGCCTATTAAAACAAGTTGTTTATTTTCTAAGCCAAAATTTGCTTTCTGGAGCGTGACCAGCCCTTTTAACGGCTGCAAGCGTATTTAGACCTTTAGTCTGGTTTATAAAAACAGACACCCAAAGCCAACATCCACATGTGGGCAAAGTAATTAAGTAGCCTAATTACAGCAGGTAAATTTTTAAATTTACAACAAGACGTTAAGATTTGAAGGCGACACATTGGTCAACATAACTTTGACAGCAAGCAAGGACAGCAACTGACGTTTGTTTAGCCTACATGTAAGGCAAGCAGTAGGGCTCATGTTAAAAACCTGCTCACTCCCCTTTTTTTGCAGTTTGTGTTTTTTAACGTAGAGCTGACCTTACTGGATTTGACCTGGAAGTGAACTCACCTTTTACAAATATTTCAGTTAAAAAAAAAAAGCCAGATAAGCATTGTACTGAGGCATGTGGGCCACAAATTCACAAAATGAAGCTACCATTTCAAGTGCACCAAATCTGAGAAATGCAACTAGAGAAAACACTCCGTACAGCATGTGCCAGACTATCAGGAATTTGCATTCAAAACTAACCAAACCTGTCTGTACACCCTCTTAAATCTTTACACTTTAAAGATTGTAAAATGTGAAGTTTTACACAATTTGTCATTAATAATCTTCCATAAATTAAGCAGTAAGTTACCAACTGTAACTTACTGCTATGGGCTGAGTAGGGCTACTTAATGCTATTTTACTTACTGACTTGGAATCACCATGCAGCACTTGCATAAAAAGGCATGCAACAGGTAAAAATTAAGTCTTTAATAATAAAGTTAATACAATAATAAAATTCTCATAGCTCAAGTCCAACTCTTCATGCAGCAGCTCGCGTACGAATCCTCTGTCGTACGAGTGTGACAGCAGCAATGATCTCCTGCAGAGTGATGACTTTTAGCCTGTTGGTTCTTGACAGCCTGGAAGCCTCCGAGCTCACCAGCCTGAGCACGACCGGTTTGGAAAAACTGAGCCGACTGGCCAGGAAGTCTACACTCCTCATCCCAGCCGGACGGACCTGCAGGAGAGATGAAAAGTCAAAAAGGAGGTTTTGAGTAGGTCTTCATCGTCTCAATCCAAAGCACTGTAAACTGTGCAGTCCACTAGGGAAGACCTGCTGTATTAACATTAAAGTCATCCCATGAAAAAACAAAGAATCTTTGGTCAAGTTTTAATCACACGTCCACTCAAGTTACTGCTTTTGCTCCAACCTCTTTATGAGTTCTGTAGATAAGAGTGGAGTGAGCTCGAATCCGCCCCTTTGTTTGCGAAGGAAACCTGCGTGTTGCTTGGACAGGAGTCTTCATATTGCTGTTTAGTCAAAAACACACTCACAAAAAGAAGCGGATGAAATTAACAAAAGCTTTTTCAGAAGGCCACCAGGCATGAGAGCAGGACAGGAAAGAGTGTGTGAGGAGTGAAAACGATGTTTTAATGAACACAGATTGAAAACAGCTTTGCTTAATTAGGCTTAATTACTTTCACCCACCAGGCTCTGAAACCCTCAGTGTGCGTTCAGACGTCTTTCGTCTCTCTACTGTGAGTATCCACAGTAGAGAGAGAGAAAAGTCAAATACCCTTTTAAATCCCACTTTAATCATAGTTATGCAAGAACAAAGACATTACAGTATGTTTATGTGAGAATTTCGTCTCCTACTTGCCTGGAGATCTGCGGTGGTTCAAAAGAAACAGACACAGAGAGAAGAAATGAAAAATCTAAATCTGCTTCCTATAACTATATTTCTAAACTATATTAAGGTGTTATATTATCTCTTTTCAGAATATTTTTATTAACTGTTCTATTTCAGATGTATAAAATATTGAGAGTTAATTCCCTAATTGTTCTTTGTACATGTAAAGAGGGAACATAATGCATCTTTTTTGGCATCTAGTCCTGCTTTCAGTCCTGCTTGAGATTAACGGGTAATTTTGCGCTTGTTTATAACTTTTGAACATTTCAGCTGTGAGGATTTGTAGATTCACTCGAGTGTAAAGGCAATGTTGAAAAGCAAGCAGATTTTATTCTAGGATACACCTGTTGTCTTTGTTTTAATGCTGTCTAACTTCATGTGACAATCCAATAATTACATTCTTAGGCAAATCAACAATACTGGATTACTGAGTCTGATACTGATATTGATATTTAAAGGTTTAAAAAAAATCAGATAAGATTATAACAGCTGATGATCATCTTTTTCTTCTTACATAAACAAACATTTCTGATGAGAATCCTTTCGTATGGCTGTGAAAGAATTTGACCAAGATATGTACTGAGTGGGACATTTACAGTAGAAAAAAACTTCTGAGTATTTCTAAATGACCTCAAAGATGCTGTATCTTTGGCAGAAATGTCCTATTACTTATCGGCCGACATATAACATTATGTTTGTGCGAAGCCAATATCAGCCGATTTACCAGTTGGGCTCTACTTTGAACATTTTTTTCACCTCCTTCCTTTTATCATGAATGTTACGGCTTGTGGGTTTTTTAAAATTATTGTTGTTACACCATCACAAACGCCTGAGGTTTGAAACTGAGCTATTGAGGAACCTTGTGGAAATTAAATTAAGGCTACATGTAAATATATTTCATTTTCTTTCTTTTTTTTATTATGTATTAAAATGAATGTGATATGGCAATATCATTATGGCAATGCAGCATGCATACGAGGAGAGCCATAAATGAACCTAAAAGTAGACCTTCTGGTCAATTATATGGATCACAAGGCCCAGCATAAGCCATCACCACCCTCCAGCCCCTTCTTTCTCACTCTCTTGCACACACACGCACACGCACACGGATGCTCACGCACACAACCCAAATCTGTCACATGACTGATTGACCACTCTGTCTCTGCTTTTTTCTGCAGGATTTTTGACTTGACCCCTGTGACTGTGCAGTGATTTCCAGAATGTATGATGGTGCCGGTGGTCGTTGATGGTGGTGCGTGAACAGCTGTAGGAGGGGCTTTGTCAGATAAGGACAGCATTAGGTAAGGCCATTAGCGTCCTGTGGATTATTGTAATCCAGCCTCTCTATCACTGCTGGTTCGGTTGCTCAGGCTACAGTCGGTCGGTTGGAAGATGGCTCTCAACGTGCAACGTTTTCTGCTGGCCCTGCTTCTTCTGGGAGCTAACGGTACGTATTTACTCTGGTCTTCGTGAACCTATCATCTGTGCTATTTTGAACTGTGAGGTCAGAAATCATTGAAGGAGTTAAGTCACCTCAAACTGGACAACGTGTTGGAGAAAACCTCTGAAACTCTGATCTCAAGGGACAAACTGATTCCTACAAAGAATTTGACAAATATAGCAGATATCCTCAGTAAACCTTTAGATTATCATCCGGGTTTTTCTTTGGTTACATCATATGTATTCTCTATGTCTCTGTTGTGTTTATTTAGCTTTTCTTAATGTGGTTAAATTGACAGATTGATGCACAGATTCTGTTTGCTACAATGGGTGACTACTGTGTCCTAACAGTTTCTTTTCTCCTCTGTGCTTCGTCGGCTGGCTGGCATTCGTTTTGTCTTTCTGCCCATCTGCCTGAACAGTGTTCATCAGCATTCATGCTCAAGAGGTATGAAGAAACCTCGGCAAAATTTCAGAGATGATTTTACTCTTGAAAGTGTTAAAACCAGCAGTATTTGTTTAAAATGCAGTTCAAAGTAGTTAAAAAAAATACTTTTAGATCAGCCACACCAGAAAGATCTCAGCTTGGTGTTTATCTAGCTCTCTCCAATTGACATTGGTCAATGTCAAATGATTTCCACTGAACAAACACTGGAAATCTGCTGTGATGAGAAATAAGAATGTTTAATCTATTTGTTGCATCAGTGTCTTTTCACTCATCCATGGAAATATTATGTTTAAATTATTTTTTTTTGCAAACTAGCAGTAAATAACAGTATTTATATGATACTATTTTGGACTGCATCTATTAAATGTTGTTTGTGTGTGTTTATACGAGCTGGGGGTGTCTGAGGCGTGGAGCAGCAGGTCTTGTAAATGTGATTGTGAAGGAGGAGAATCCCCGACTGAGTTTTCGTCCATTGGGACTGGCTCTTCCATGGTGCGAGGAGTGGACTGCATGCCAGGTAAGAACCATTAAATACAGTCCTCTTTCTGCCCACCCCCCCCACAAAAACTGTTTTTTGGGCAAGTAACCTGTGACTTTCTTAAGACACTCATTCATTAGTGCAAAATAAATTGGTTTTCATTTAGTGTGTGTTTTGTCCAAGCAGAAATTACATTTCACATCACACGTGCACTTTACCACACATTGAGCACAGATTTTCTAATCTCTAATGAGGCCACTCTTTGACCTCCTAATTAAGTGACTTTTGTTGATTAGATGATCAAATTGAATCATTAAACTAATAAGAGTACTTGTAATGAGGAGTAAATTGTGATGGCAGTGTTAGATTCAGATAATGATCATGCAAAGCTGTGAGCTGACTGAGAGAGTGGATGAGGACAAGAGTTATGCTGTATGTCCGACTGCTTAACCTGCTGGGAATGTAGTATTTGCTATAAGTAAAACTGAAAATCTTCACATTTAAGAGGCTGAAACCACCAATTGTTGGAAATTTTGCTTTAAAAAAATATTTAAACAAATAATTGACTATCAAAATAGTTGCCAGTTAAAGTCCTTCGATTGATTATTTGGGCGAATCATTTAAGCTCTTCAATGCAGATGGATGGAGACTTTTAATGTGTGTGTGCATGTGTGTGGGATAAGGACAGAAAGAAGGGGGATCGCTATATGTACATGTACATGCATGAGTGCATTAGACTCCAGATTTGACGCCACAGGGTGGACATGCTCCACTGGCCATTCTCAGAGAAGGTGATGCAGATGGAGCCATGAAAAGAAACAGAAATACCCTCGTCAAGGCTGCACAATCCTCTAGATTTACTACTTAAATGACAGAAAATGTGGATCTGGATCTTAATCTGAATCAAAATACACACAATATAGACCGACAATCATGGGATACATGTGGCAGATTTTTGTAAGTGTAGTGTAGCAGGTCATGTTAAAAAATGCTCTGGACCTGCACATAGATTCAGATATAAACTAAAAACTACTCAGTTGATTGAAAAAAGGTCATTCTTGACCTTGAATACAGCAGCTAACAAAATAATCTCACCCCAACGTCTAATCATATTCATAAGCAGTTGGAAATCTCAATTTTTCTGATCACTTTAAGGACTTGGACTGGGGTTTAACTTTAAATTCCACCACATCTCTGTGAAATCTGCAAACTAGACTTGAATCATGTCAGAATCAGAAGAAGAAGGCAGAGTTAATGTACAGTGAGAAGGTTCTCCTCAGTGAATCAATGTGTGTCAACTGAGCCACAAATCACATAGCAACTGGTGACGGAGAGGAGAAAGGAGTTCAGCAGATAATCATTATTGCAGAACAGGATGCTCAGAGTACGGGGTTCTTAATAGACTGTCAATCGCACGTCACAGAAACCACTAATTACCACGACATGGACCTGGTGGTGATAAAAGATGAGTGAGGCAGACTTTCCTGCTCGGCCTAAGACTTTATCCCACCTCAACTCCTTGTGTTTCCCCTCTTGGTTTTTCAATTAATTCAGCCATCTGAATATGTTTCACTTATCTCCTGACTCACGCAGGCGCTGCTGTTGTTGTATGCATTGTAATACTGGGATTAGACAGGATGGCACCCTGTGCCAGCCAGTAGTAAACAAAAGCGCTGCAGGTTTCTGCTCCATGCATCCACAGCTGAAACCTCACTCACGTGCAGCTCTCTCTGCTCTCCCATTCATATATTTATAATGTATATTTACTGAGTCAACAAAGGACTTTCTCTCATGTGTTTTGCGTGGAAGTAAGAGGGCAGATTGACAGATCAAAACATGGGAGCAACACAGCACTAAAGCTGTGGAGAGTACAACATGGCCATCTGTCCACCTGGCGCCCTAATGGACATCGCTGATCTCTCACTGCGAAGAATTAAACTGCAGGCTTTTAGGATGGGATATGGGTCACACCGGGGCTGCTAACGGCGTGGGCTTTGGGAGGGGGAGGGTGTGAGGATTGGAGTCGGCAGGGGCGAGAATGGAGAGAGAGGAAAGGATAGAGAGATGGAGAATTAAGCACCTACTGTAGAAAGCTTAGTGATGATCATTTGCTGGTCACATTTCAATGTTTTAATGCTTAGCTGCTGGCAGACGTGTTTGTGTTCTCCTCTATCAGGGTAGTGACCTTGAGATCCATGTATCCAGGAGGCCTTTAAGTGAAAAACAATCATAGTACCTGAAATAACTAAAGAGATTTAAATAAACATGTTTGTATGAGAGGTGCTACATAAATAAAGCTGATTTAAGTTAAAGACCTCTGTTATAACTTTGTCTCCGATCCTCCTGCAGAGTGTCCGTACCACAAGCCTCTGGGCTTTGAGGCCGGATCAGTGAATCCAGACCAGATCACCTGCTCCAACCAGGACCAGTACACCGGATGGTTCTCCTCATGGCTCCCGAGCAGGGCCCGGCTGAACGGTCAGGGCTTTGGGTAGGTATAGGCCAACATGTAGACTTACTATTTCCAGATGGTTAACAAAACGTAAGCAGAGTTATATAGCTGCATGTATTTTTAATCTCTGGTAATGGTTGCTGAGATTTGTTTTCATTTCAAAATGTTGCTTTTGCCAGAGACGGTTGACTGTTCTGTTTCAGGGAAAAAACCCTAATAAACAAATGTCTAGGCACTTGCCATCTGTGAGGAATCTAAACAGTATTAGAAATAAATGCACTCAAAGAAAATGTAACCCATCTCTCATTACGTAAGGGGCATTTGGTAAGGTTGACATGCCAATATGCTCTTGTTTAAAAACATTAAAATATAAATAAGACAGGCAGTGCAAGAATATGCTAAAGGAAACCGCTGACTTTGAGGAGCTGTTATGTTCAGTATCGAAGGCCACATGTTTTTACATTGTTTTTTCCCCTCCAATATTATGAAACCACAGTCAACAATGAACTTGTGCTATGCACCAGGCTAGGAACTAAACCGCAATCATAGACATGTTATTCTATAAACATTAAAGTGTAACTTCCTGACCTCCAGTGGTTTAACTTCTCGCCCGCCTGAAGTGATGTACAGGTGTACTTCAAGACCCCATGACATCACTATTGGGTGTGGTTACAGGTGCTAAAGAGCACAGTTCCGACCACATTTAAACACAACACTGCTGGTTGTGGTCAGAGGGGAAACAGGCTTGAAACTTTCATCCAGAAAGGGCAGCAAAACATTGCTTTTTAGCCTGTTGTTAAGTTACTCTTTAAGGGAAAAACACAGAACATAAATGAAAAGAGTAATTATAAGATATTAATTAATATCTTATATCATTTTTAACCTTTAATTTCTTTCTTTAAGAAAATACTTAAATCTTCCAATATCAAGCAAAAGCAACTCAACTTAACCACAATTTAAACCATACAGTATGTATTTTAAAATGGTCAATATACACTAAAAGGTGTCCTTTAGTATCAAAAACTGTCAAATACAAAAAATTGGTATAATGGGCTGGCTCAGATCTTTATTTTTTTCTGGCGTTTTGCCTTTATTTGACAGCCACAATGGGCAACAGTGGTCCCCTGGCTGAACCGTGGACGTTGCCGTTATGTGGTATGCACCTTAACCATTAGGCTACCAGGGCACCTCCAGATTATTAATCTTAGTTAGTTATTTAGTTATTCTTTGTTCAGATATTTCCTGAAAAGTGCTGTTTTGGGACCAAAACAACAGGTCTTTTTCACAGAAGATGTTTTGACATGTCACAGTTGGAAAGACACTTAAGTGTAAATAATAAAACTATGATGGCTGAATTCCATTTAGTTTCCTTAGTGTTCAGAGTCCTGGTATTGCGTATTCTGGCTCACTGTCACACTAGTGTCATGACTTACTGGGACACTTGAATATAACAGCCATTATTAATGTTGTTAGTAACACCTGTGCTTTTCTTACTATGACAAGTGTCTGCTATGAAAAAGGCCTTAACCTGCTGTAGTTACTCATGTTTTCTCTTTTAATTGGCTCTAAATCATACATCTCTGTTATCTCCTCTAAGGAAACATCAGCAAATCAAACTGAACCATTGTCCATGTGTGCATGTGTTGTAAACCAGCCTAACTGCTGCATTATATCCAGTGTTTGTGTTTCTCCTCCAGGTGTGCCTGGCTGTCTAAGTTCCAGGACAGCAGTCAGTGGCTGCAGATTGACCTGAGGGAGGTGATGGTGGTGTCAGGCATCCTCACTCAGGGCCGCTGTGACGCTGACGAGTGGATCACAAAGTACAGTGTTCAGTACCGCACAGACGGAAAACTCAACTGGATCTATTACAAAGACCAGACTGGAAACAACAGGGTCAGTTGAACCCAGTCAAAGCTATAAAAACACTATATATACTGTAGTATATGTCACAGAAACACAATGTGAAGCTTGAGGTAACATCTCAGACACTACTGGTCTTATTTTGACAAAACCTGAAAGGACGATACATCTTGACAAACGGTTCTGCCATTAAACAACTCGGTGCTGATTGTCCTGATGGTGACGTCATGATTTATTAAAAAGTTCACATTTTAAACTTTTATAGGCTGTTGCTTTTATTTTTGTGACAAAAATGTGACTACATCTGATGAAGATCTGTTAACTGACGTCCAAAACGTCTAAATTTTGTAGATAGATACATTTGCATACATTTATTTTAATAGATTTTTTCAAATGTTAAATACGTGTTACTGTCTTATTTTTGATCTTTCACTTACAAAGCTCTCTTGCACAGATTCATTAGTTGCTTGACGGAAAATAAGTCGCCAACAATTTAAATAATTGAATAATTGTTTAAGTTATTTATCAAGCAAAAATGACAAACATTTGCTGAGTCCAGCCTCTCCAAAGTGAGAATAAACTGCTTTTCTTTACTTCATATCATTGTAAATCAAATCTACAGTATTTTGGGTTTTGGCTTGTTTTTCTGAATTCGAAGATGTCACCTGGACCTTGAAATTGTGATAGGCTTTTGTCACTATTTTTGGATGTGTTATAGATTTAAAAGGATTGCTGTTTAATCACAAAAGAAGTATATTCAGTTGTTTTCAGTCAGTATTAATGTCAGTCTAAACTAATGCGTCCTGACCTTTCACTCCTTTCTCCTCAGGTGTTTTATGGAAACTCTGACCGCTCCTCGTCTGTGCAGAACCTCCTGCGGCCGCCCATCGTGGCGCGCTACATCCGCATCCTCCCCCTCGGATGGCACACACGCATTGCTCTGCGCCTGGAGCTGCTGCTCTGCATGAACAAATGCATCTGAACCTTACCTCCCGCCGTCCCCGAGGCCTTGTCCCAAAACGTTATTTGTACCTAAAGCCCCATCGTCCGAGTGTGTGGTCCATTATTATAGTGACAGATTTGGCCCTCTTCAGCTACATGTATAAAACCACAAGTTGAGACAAAAATATTCAGTTTAAACCTTTTTAAAATACACGCAACAGTTTGACTTATGTGATTTAATTAAAACGTTTGTTTGATATGCTCAATGAGCTTTCATTCCCTCCACTCTCCATTGTCTGTGTTGAACCAGTCTCACTCGGGGGGCTTTAATTTGCTGAGTTCTCAATAGATTGATCCATTTGCAATGAAATGGCATAAATTCAAAGCAATAATTAGGCATCGAGAGGGAGAGGCAGCGTTGCTATGGAGGTTGTATCCACTGGTCTGAGACAAGCTCTTCCGAAACATTTGTGTCCTTCTGTGAAATCCTGTCTGCTTCTCCTGATATTTCATGGTAAACAGGGAATTAAATACAGTTCTGCTCCTCTCAGTCAGTCTGTCTTCCTCATTTTCCTTAAAGTCATGCCGCTGGTGATTTTCTAAATTTTTCTTACTGTCAAAAAATCAAAAACAAGTGTTGTTTGTGTGTATTGATGATTCCCACTATTAAAAACAATGAGCCACACTGTTGCTTTGGGTAACATGTTCCCTTCATTGCAAAGAACGTGGGCACTGTAGTTCAACTCAAGTCAATGACATATATACACTGTCCTGCTGCTCTAAATACTCAGTTGTTCAATGTGTACCAAATTTGTATGAATCAGATGAAAATAGTCCCCAACCTGTATGAGTGTTGTTTGCTAAAAACTACAGTGCCCAGCTGTTCTAGGCAATTACTAAGCCTTTTTTCAAATATGAAAGTGTAGAATCGTGACCGCTTTTAAAAAAGATTTTTGTCTGAAGTATGAACAAAATGGTCTAGGCTGACAGACAGGATAGAGAAGCCAGAAAGTATTGAGAAAAGGACTAGCACGTTGTTGATTTTGGGCTTTTCATGGGATTTGTTGATAGTGAGAAAAATGTGGAATAATGCCAGGCTTTTTCTTTAAATATGCCTGTGATCTCACTTCCTGTTCTCTCTTTTTTCATAATTTTTTTTATCTCAGGCACTTAAATTATTATTATTTTTCACTCTAGTGCTAGATAAAGATCGAGGGATGGAAAATTCACTCATATTCGGATGTGATTTTGTATTGTGCTTAACTCCCTTTTCTGTGGTGCTTTGGGGATACATTGCAGAGTTTTATTTACTCTGAGTGTGTGCTCTTTATTGTATCTTGAAAGTATTTCCTCGATTAAATGAATACTTGTATTTTGTCTGTTCTCATGTTGTGTCTGGCTGGGTTACATAACAAACATATGAGACGTTCAAAAATGTACAGTTGGCTTTTATTATGAGACCCTATCATTTTTAAAGTAGAATGGTCAGTATAGATACACTCTATTATTTATATTTACACCCTGTAAGAAGTGGAAAACAGCTAAATGAAAAAAAAGAACTGATGTTTTAGGAAACACATTCATATTTGTGAACAAAAATTATTCTTCTCATCTCAGTTCTCAGTGTATGTGACTTACTGGTGGTTGAAGCCTCCATTTCCATCTGAAGTGTTGAGTCAGTAAGCTAATATAAGGCTTCGGGTCACTGGCAAGGCAAGCTTTGTCATCACTCTGTCCCATTAATTATACAGACAAACCTGCGTCAGCAGTCATTTACAATCATTAGCAATCAAGATTTTCCGTAACACACAACATGGGGCAGTTTTCCCTGTCCTGGGTCATGTTCAAGGACAAATTGAAAATAAAAAAATGTATTGCAGAGCGATGTCTTGATATTATTTGTGGACGCTTTAATCACAGTCTCCTATTGGAAATCCTTCTCTGTGCTATATTTGGCTCTAATTTCACTAGCCACTGTTTTGGCAGGTACAATCTGTATCAGTCTGAGTCTCTTTCTAAATGTTATTGCTTTCAATTAGCCATGTAGTCAATTGGTTAGTTTGTTTTTTTGCTAGTGTATTTTTATCCTTTCAAAAGGAAGAGAAACAAAACATGAAATTCTCCGAAACTAAACTCTTACTTTACTCCACAGATGTCTTTCATTTTGCACAGATGCATCCATCCTTCTTTCCTTCGTTCCCTCCTTCTGTGATAGAAAAGCTTTTCTTCTTCACTTGAAGCTTTAAAACAACAGAGGAAGAGGAAGAAACGAAGGATAAAGGTAAGACTATGCTGTAAATTTTGCCTATAGGCCACAAAGTGTTTTGTTCTACACAACTCAGCTTTTTTTTCATCATCCACAGGTCCGTCAAGAACAAGTAGCCTAAATGCTTCTATGAATAAGGTAAAATCATCCCTGATCACGACTATTAATATTAAAAATAAAAGTTGTAATGCGAATACAGTTTAAAAACCAAAGTCAGATTTACAAAAGGCATTTACAAAAACTTTGATAACACAAGCTTTTAAAATGCACACAAAAAAATGTAAACACACACATTAAAGGATAAGTATGGTGTTCCATTTCTTTCTTATTGTCAACAAATCTCATGAAACAACCAAAACCATCGATGTGTAAGCCCCAATAAAGCCCTGTGTTAAAACAACACAATGGGCTGTGTTGGTGGGGGCTTGTTCCTTCAGGAACCGGTGAGATGTATAATACAATCCATGAAGTCCAGGTTGGAGTAAGAGATGTATGTGTTTAAAGGCTTATTAGATGCCAAAACACTGCACAGCGGTTTATAATACACTGAACCAGGATTTTACAACCCTGGAAAGTTATCAAGGCGGCAATTATTTTACCTTTCGTCACGGCAATTGTGAAATAAACAGAACAAATACAGCGTTCACGTCACAAGCAACTAGTTATCATCCAGCAATGTGCGCTAGCATTTATTTGAGTGTCGTTGCGGCAAAAGTTGAGCCAGGCAAAACTTTTTGGCTGGATGATCATGTGTTGGTTTGCCGCTGCCCCCTGGCATCCCTGCTATGAGGGCTGTGTTTTTCATGCAGGGTTACTGTCACTCTGAACGTGGTCTTGGTCCATCGCTCAAAACTTTCTGACTTCCCCAGCCTGTCCCTCAAGACTATTGGTTCCCACTGAAAATGTAAACCTTTAAAAACAAGTCACAAATAGTATAGTTTTATTTTGTTTAATTTCTAAATCATGCTGAAGGCTAAAATCTTTTTTCTTAAAAAAGGGGTCACGATTATATACTTTTATATTTAAAAAAGGTTAGGTAATTTCCTGAAAACAGCTGTGCATTATAGTTTTGAGCAAACGTTACTCAAACATGAGTAAATAGCGCATTTGTTAGGGACTATTTTCAGCTGCAGATTAATACACATTTGGTTCTCTAGTGAGCATTTACAGCGATTGATTCAAAATAAACTACAGTGCCCTGGTTCATGGTAATGAAGGAAAATGTCAACCAGCACAACAGTGTGGCTCACTAATGCATGGCACAGAGCAATAAGCTATATCAGGTTTTGGATACACAGACACACCTGTCGGTAGGCTATTGGTTTTGGTCTTTTCATTGGATTTGTTGACATTGAGAAAATACAAAACATCACCACACCTAACCTTTAAGATCTTAAAGGTTGTAGGTGATGCATGCCTTTTTGCAGAGTGCTCTCCTACTTTCTTGAATACTTAGATGTTGTTTGAGTTAGTCAAACCTCATTTCAAGGCTAACGTTTCAGCATCAATGGGCCACAAAGTCTTGATGGCCGTTACTTGCTGTTAAGGCTGTAGACAAAACCAACAGGGCAGCACGGAGCTGGAAAGCTGTTGTTGCTGATAAATTAACTAAGAGACTGAAAATGGGGCTTATTTTAAAATAGTGAAACCAAGAGTGGGACATAAAGTGAACTGACAATTACTGTATGTAAAGCCGCCTAACAGTCCCACTCTGGCTGTTCTGCTGCTACCAAACCCTGTTGACAATTAGCCCAACTTTCCACAACTTTAAAACTGATGTCATGAAGGTGATAGGCAGATTTGTACCAGATGTAATGTCCAAGATTCGTTTTTTCCACTTTGGGCAACAAGTATTTATGAATATTTCTTTACATTTTGATGAACAAACAGAAAAAAAGGGTAAAAATAACACAATATAATGTGAAAATCTGTTAATAACATATCAAATTTAACAAAAAAGGACATTCACCATTATTAAATATTCCTTGTGACATATTGTATTATCAACACATAAATATCTATGCATTTCTTTGTGTCGAAACTAAAGCTCTTGCAATTACACATTTAATTCTTAATTACCTTATAATATTCCCATATAGCCTACATACTGTGTCATTTATAGCTTATATCCTTGAATTTAAAACAAATAAATATTTAATAAATAATGTTGATATAAATCTTTTTTTTTTTGTTCTTATCAAATATCAGAGCTTGAAAAACATTTGAGTTTATTTGGCCACCGGTTTGACAGCGGTTGTCTGATGTGTTGCTGCAGTGTCCTGTGAGCAGAAGATGGCAGCAAAGAGGCCACATGGGCAGTGTCTCCTTGACTGGAAAGATCAGCTTATTCCGATTCTAACTTTGTTAATTAGAGAGAATAACATACAACTGATACAGTACTGACATCCCTAGAGGGAGTGGGCCCTTTCCTGTCTTTGATTCCCTAAACAACACTGTTACTGGTTTTTGTGTTTGGCCTGTCAACGTCTAGTCTTTGTAGATTTCAGAGGCATGAGCATCAACAAATATCTATGTTTCTGAATGAGGACTTGATCCAGTGAAATAGGCTTTCATGTAAACTTTTACTACAGTACCATGATGTCTGCGTCTGGCAGATGCTTCCAGGATGGAGACACATTGGAGGTGGTGTGGTTTGGGGGGGGGGGCGTTTACAGCGCGGTCTCCTTCAGGTCGTTGAGGTTTGGCATCCTGGTGCGGGAGGCTCGGGTAAAAGTGGGTCCATTCTGCCCTGGTTTGATGCCAAGCTGTTCGGGGGTGAACTGTGCGCCCTCCGCCCGCTGTAAAGCAGACACGTGCCAGCTGGACTCGATCTGTCCGGGGAGGGGGTAGCTGGCTTTGCGGCTCTTCGCCTGGGCGGAGCTGCTGACCCCGGGGTGCCCCCTGCTGTCGACGTGCCCGCGACCCTCGGAGTAGCCCACTTTGGAGGATGGCTGAGGGGGGTTGGAGAGGGGGGCTTGGAAGCGCAGGTCTGCAGGGGGAGGAGGAGGAGGCTGTCCTTGATTTGAGGAAGAAGGGGAGAGGTGAAGGAGCCTGCGAAGTGACTTGAGTGGTTGACTCTGTTGGGGGGGGAGATACAGTTGATAAATGATCTTAAAGCATTAGGCTTCTATATTGTTCTCATTTTCTACTAATTCCACGAAAGGACCAAACCGAACAGTGTGTTAGTTCGGCCCTCAATACTGACTTTCCCACCCCGTTTGTGCTCATTCTTACTGAAGACATAAATCTCCGCAGTAAATGTAGGACTAATTGTTGCAGGAATTGTATGCATAATGAACATGTTAAGACTTTTCTACAAGGCCAATTCTCTCTTTTCAATTCCAGTTGGGGACTAGAAGGATTAATGGAGTTGCAGGGGTCTAAACACCCACTCTATCTATCTATCTATCTATCTATCTATCAAGAATGGATTTAATCAATGTTGTGCCTGTAAACTGTATACTGCATCCTTTAATATATAAGCCACCAGGCTCAACACCTTTGCTGTACTTCCTGGTGACAACCCCTGCATTTCTGAATACAAAACCTCTTTGTACAAAGTCTTTCACATGTCATAGGATATCCTATACACAGAATTTGGGCTTGAGTCTTTAAGTTTTTGTTGCAGATGCAGAACTATTTTGTATAGTCTCACCTACAAATAGCTATGTGACTGAAATAAAACGATTTACATATAATTTACGTATTCATGACTGATACTAAGGTGCTGTTTTTGTTAGAAAACAACATGGCATTATGATAAGGTAGGTCATTTTGATGATAGTCTGGGCCCTGGGCCATGATCTTCAAACAAATACAAACTATAGTCTCTTGTATGTACAAACCTGAGAGTGTGAGTCTACTGGTTTGTCTGGTGGCCAGTCATTGACTCTTTCTCTCTCCCTCCCTCTTTCCCTCTCTCTCTCCCTTTCTCTCTCCCGTTCTCGCTCTCTGTCCCGGTCCCGGCTCTGTTCTCGCTCCCGGTCTCTGTCTCGGGATCGCTCGCGGTTTTTCCGTCGGCTGCCGTGGTGAGAGGACGACTTCGAGCTCCTCTGCAGGGACAGGTGTTCTTGTCCGTTACCAGGAACCTCACATTTGAGAAACAAAATATGGGGACATTATTATTAGTAATCCAAATTATTTACTTACTCTATGGCGAGGTTACCACACTCATTTTCATCACACAACACATCTCACTGAAATCACATCTCAGATCCCGTGAGGTTCTTCATGCACCGCTCTGGCAGCACCAGACAAAACACAAGGAGGTGGTGATGGTGATGACTTAAAAAAATACATGTGTTCTCCACACGTTTTGTGTCTGAGTGGGTTTTCACAATAATATACAGTAATGGTTATTTTCATTATCTATTAATCTGTTGATTATTGTTAAATCTATAAAACTATAGAGGTGCCTGCATGCGGTTTCTGTTACATTTGGACAGAGCCAGGCTAGCTGTTTCCCCCCGTTTCCAGTCTTTGTGCTAAGCTAAGCTAAACGGCTGCTGTCTATGGCCTCATATTTAATGACCAAGAAAACGAATAAGCAGATTTCCCAAAATGTTGAACTATTATTTCAAAACTATTAGCCAGCACAGTCGAGAGAACATAAATGTCTACAGTATGAGTTTGGACACACATGTGGGTTCATGTGCTTATAAATGTGTTGAATATGTTCATGACCCTCATCTGATAACATGATGTTTTATTTTAAAAGGATGAGTCTCGACGTGCAGAAGTGTCGGCCTCACAAACAGCACACACAGCGGCATGAAATCAATGTCTTACAATGCAATGTGAATGCAAGGTGACTCATTTGACATAGATTATAGCGAGACAAAATAGATGCACAAACACCGTGCAGTATTAGACTCAAAACATATTTGAAATCCTTTCAATTTGAAATATTTCTCAGCCAATCAGTCATCAAACGCTTGAGAGGATTTCAAACCAGGTCATTCTGGTGAGTGCAGCGTGAGTTAACATGCAGCCGTAGTGTTGAGGGTAGATTACTGGTGAGGCAGGGTAGGCCGCGGTAGGTTGGTGTTGTACCATGGGCGAGGCGACTACAGGTAGGACTTTGACAGCTGAGTTGTGCTTTAAGCTATTCTTAGAGCTAAAGAGGGGGAAAAGGCTTTTCTTGATGCTGGGGTTCCTCCCGTCCTCCATGTCCGTCTGTGGAGCAGAAGACGCACAGCCACAACTCTCAACACAAATCTCTGACAGCAAACAGAAAAACTACTGCAGCACCTGATCCTCAACCATCTAAAGAAAAACCATTTAACAATAGAGAGAAAATATGAATATTTGATTGTACAAGGAAGAAAGAAGAGAGGGTGGAAATTCAGATCAACAATAACGGATAATTGTGTTTTCATTACAACTTGTGCCTTTTGGCTATCATTTCTATCTGTTACAACAGCACTGTAGAATCCAAAGTAACTGACATGGCAACATCACTACACTGATGTCTGACGGGGCTAAAAAAAGAGTGGCAAGATGATCAGACAGGTTGTTAATAATCCAACATTTTACCCAGGTTATCTAATCACTTCACTTCATCGTTTTTGCTGAGTACAGTAGGTAAATGTTGAGCTAAAAGCTGGTCTGTAAACTGTGATAAATGTTTAAAACAGATAATCATTTTACCAGTCACATTTTTTGTCTTTTCCAGAGAAATTTGACTCACCTGGGGGCTTTTTTACAATCTGTCTGATCTTCTGACTGCTCGTGCTTCTTGGCCCGTTGCACTTCATTGTATCAATGTCGCCATATTCCCAGATTTTAGCAATTAGCTTGGTAAGTCCAGTGTTATTACTACCAATAGGAATGATGGCAGACACTATGGAAATTAGACCCACGTTGTAATAAACCAGAATTACCCTTTAAGACTCTTGCTGGTAAATAGCAGTGTTCATTCACACGATTAGTTTTCAAAATGTTAAGCACATGTAAAACACTGATGCCAGGAGATACTGATGCTACAGATAATCATTTTCGAATGCATTGGTTTGAAAAAGCCTACTGATCAGCATTGACTACACACTAAAATAAACTTTATAGATGAGGGAAACAACACACTGAACTAAAGGAAATATTTGTATGTGTTCTGGATGAAATGACAGGTGCACTTCAATGGTCTTACTATTTGTGTCTTCTTCTTTTTCTTTTTAATGGCTCTGAAGAAGCCTTGCTTTTCCTTCTCTTTGGTGGGCTCTGGAGGATTCATGACCATTGCCTCTGCGGTGGTCCTACGTGGGAAATGTGGAAAATTGTTCATATGACTCATGTTTGTATCTACAAGCTCAGGATTAAATCGTGACTTCCTCTCAGGTGTGTCTCATGCGCTAGGGGACAAACTAAATACATAATGTAATGAATAGAACACATTTACCGTATGAAAAGACAATGGTCCTAAAATAACACCAGTAGCACAATGGAGGACTGTGTTTGAATAATTCTCAATTTTTAAAAACTCCTGAAAGTATAGCAGAATCTCAGTTGCTCACATTATTAAAATGCATCTGTACCTGGAAGACCTGAAAAGTTACAACTATAAATGTGGACACTTCAGCTAAAGTCAGGCAAGTTTCCTTGACTCAGCCTTGAATGTACGTCTACTGTAGCACTGCCTGAAGTTACAGTCAAGAAAGATGCCATTCCAGTTCAAAACATAAATTCTCACCAGTCAAAAGCTGTCTGTCGTTTGGAGTGGTTGGCCATGGCAACAGGGTCCCCGGGTACAACAGGTATGACTGGCCCTCGACCCTGCCCAACACCATCATGAAAAGAGGAGGAGTTGTCTGGTCTGGGGGACGGGACTGAAGAGGAACAGTGAGGAGATAAAATGATTACAAATGTATATCTTTGCAGATTCTAATAAAGAGAGAGTTTGCTGTTAAATTTTAAAAGGACAATCTGACTTCGATATTATTATCCTTTGATGTTTAATGTATTCAAATTCCCTCATTTTGTGTAAATAAACTTGCCTTGTCTAAATAATTAACTTTTCTTATGCTGTATGCCACAATAAACATACTTTGTCACTTGGGGATTCCTGTTCGTTACCTTAAATATGGAGTTCCACAGGGATCCATTCTTGGGCCTTTACTATTTTCCAGTTATATGCTACCACTTGATCATATTATTAAGAACCACAATATCAATTACCATTTATATGCCGATGACAGACAATTATATCTCTCCTTTGACACTAATGACACCAATCAATTAAACAACCTCCTCATGTGTGTTGCAGATATCAATAACTGGATACCATAAACATTCATACAGTTAAACTCAGAAAAATCTGAGATTATCATCATAGGTTCAGACTCATCACAAAATTACGTTTCCTCCCATCTTGGTCCCCTCTCATCCAACATTACTAACTCTTGCAGAAACCTTGCTATAAATGGAAACTTTGATAACGACCTCAATTTCGACCAGCATATTAACTCTGTCGTCTGCCAAGAACTTTGAAACAGTAATTCATGCATTCATTTCATCCCAGATAGATTACTGCAATGCACTCTTTTCTTGCCTCACACAACAAAACAGCAAAAAACTTCAGCTGATTCAAAATTCCGCAGCCAGACTCATAACCAGGTCTAACAGGAGAGAACACATCTCACCGGTTTTATTATCTTTTGTTGTATTTTATCATAATATTTTAATAACTGTTTGCTTTTTGTCTTTATATGTAAAGTGCATAGTAATTGGTTTTGAAAAGCGCAAAATAAGTATAGATATCATTATTATTATTATTACCTCGGTAGAAGCTGCCTACTCGCCGAGGCATGGACTCAGTGAAGATCATCCGGTTCTCCTTGGATGAAACTCCATCCTCACCATGAGGGTCGTGATACATACCAACCTAAGAAACACACACATCATGTGGACACACAAACGCACAAACCCACAAATACACACATGGACACAGGACCATACAAATTTTCTCAGTATCTTCAACTTTGTGATTGATAATCTCCATTTAATCACACTACCTTGCTTATCATTAACTATCACATTATATGCAGCCTCACATCACAAGCCATTCAGGACAATCTTAGAGCTTTTCAGTGAGGTTACATTTATATCAGCGACAACGTGCAGTGAAGCTTTTGACCTGAGTAGAAACATAAAAAGCTATGGAAACCAGCGGTCAGAAAAGCTACTGTCTGTGTTTGAGGAACTGGTTGGAGGTAGGGAGGAGTCAGGGGGTCGGACCTCGTTTTTAGAGCGCTGTGTATGAAAAGCAGCAGTGTTGTCCCTCGTAGAGTCTTTGATGGGGGCACAAGGGTGGCTCATGTCTTTAGGGGACTGCTCACTCTGTTGAGAAGACGGACACGCGCAGGTCAAAGCAGACAGGAGAAGCAGCATGAAGCAGAGGCAATGATAATGTGAGACTGTGACAGTCCCGCCACACATGCATCAGCTCGTGAAATATCCATACTTGGACACACACACACACACACACACACACACATTTTCAATACACATATTAAAGAAAAGATTTACCCTGAGACACCTTTACATTGTTTATTATCTTGAATGGGTAGGCGTGAAATCATGTTAGGAAATGGAATATTTCTTTCTGTGCGTGTACCTATTTTTTATTAACCTGCCTTGTCTCCTGCTTCAGTAATTCCCAGGTTCACTTTCAACAATTCCCAGCATTAACTTGTGGAGTTCAGATGTGGGTTTTAATTGCAAGTGGAGAGCTTATACTTCCAAAAATGTCTTGAGCCTGCATTGCATTATGGTCTCTTGAGGCGGAGAAATTGAGTTAAAATGTCAGGTTCTAGTAAAAATAAGTAATAACCCTCCTGCTGGCCACACTGTCATCTGTATATTTATTGCCTCTTGCCTCGTCTTGTTCTTAGCTCCATTACTTATGAGTGGCCTTTAATTAACAAATCAGTTGTATTAAAATAGTTTTACTTAACTTTTACTTTAACTTTGTGGCTATGATGGCTCCTGAGCTACACGATGTCCACCTGGAATGTGTTGGATTATGTGTTAGTGTTGATATTGTAGTGGCAGTTTGTCTTTCATATGTCATGTGTTCTGTGTCTGTGTTTTTTTTATTGTGCGCGTGCGACTAAACTATTTTCCCCTCTTCGGATTAAAAGAGTTATCTATTTGAAGAAAAATAGTAATTACTCTTAAGAAATTTGAAAATAAGAAAGCTAATAATGACTTATAACCCATTACTTTTATAAGGTAACCTTAGCATTAGCTACAAGATTGTAAACCAGCTGCAAGTGCTTTTAAGAAATTGTCTTTGATTACTGAATTCTCAGTGAAACTACGAACAATCATACTGAAAGTTCAACCAACCAAAGATGTTACTGTTACCATGGAGACAACAAGTAACATTTCCTAAGGAATCCGCTGCCCAAAAAGAAAGAACTAACATGGTATTTGGATTTTAATGCTGAGGTAATGAGTCCAAATCCCCCTAGCATAACCCCACCGGCACAAAAAAGCTTTGGCCAGCAATTGAAATAAATATGAATTTCTTTTTTGGTTTCATTTTGTTTAGTTTTTTTTTTTTTCACATTTGAATCATTTGGCGGAATAAGAGTGAAACTTTTTGTTTACTGTACCCTTTGTTCCAACTGAGCTACCGCCTGTTTTCTTTATTTAAAAAAAAAAAAATCACAAAACCTCATGTTTTATTTATTCATTTAACTGTTCACATTCACATTTTCTGTAAATTTGATCTCCTATACCTTTAGGTCTAAATGTTGTTTTAAAAATGCTTAACAGTTTTAACTTTTTAAAAAGATATTTAGTCCAAAAAATATCATAATCATTCTTTAAAAAAACAATTCATGTCATTAAATTACAGGGAAGTTTTCAGTTTCAGGCAACATGTGTTTTTGAAAGGATGAGCTGCTTTGCATTTTAGTCACTGATCATTTATTACCCATAAAACAAAAGGCAAAAACGATCTATGTGAACTATATCTATATGTGATTTTTTAAGAACAACACTATTCTGGCCCAATATTGCAGCTGTGGTAGTATTGTCTACATTTAACCCTTTTACCCCTATGAATAAGAAAAATACATTATGATATGATATAATGGATCCTGATGGACCCATTATTACAGTGTAACAGTGTTATTGTCAGTAATTTAGGGTGAATGTTTCCTTTAACTACCCCCTCACTCACAGGACTGTCTGCCACTAACCCTCGTCATGTCATCAGTGCAGTCCTCTCTTGAAGAGCTCACTGAGTGTCCAGTGAGGGTGGTCCGGTGCTGCAGTTGAGGGGAGAGGAGTTGCAGGCTACTGGCACGTGTCGGTATCACCTGCCCAGGTGGGGGCAAGCCCACCATCCCACCCTCGACCCCGTGTGGTCGGTGGCGCTCCCTCCTCACATACATGGAGTGGCGTTGAGGCCGCTGCTGAGAGGAGAAGGGGGAGGTATAGCCCAGGCCATAATGATAAGACTCATGTGGGGAAGGCAGAGTGTGAGTGGAAGGCATCCCTGCTCCTCCTGGGTCTAAGAGCTCTGGAGCACTGGCCTCCTCTGGAGAAGAGCGAAAAGATCAAAGTCAGTGTTTGCAAATGTTTGAAATTTTGTCCCATTACTTAAATTATTAAGATTGCTGACCAAATAATAATTTCAGCACTAAATGTCCAAGTTCCACGTTAGCCATTATATTTACGGTTCCAATTATACAAACAGATAGTATATTGGGAACCAGTTATAATGCTGTGTTAACAGCAGGTCAAGTTACTTTATTACCAGTTTCTACTTGTAAATACTGTTGATGTCAACACCCAAGTTGCAATTACAAGCAGGAAACTCAGATTTGTATGAAAACTCCGATACAGTATATCCATACTTGATGCTAAATGAAGTGCATGAAAAAGCAAACACACCAGCATGCCTCCCGTCAGATCAAGTTTGTGCTTAAGCTAATTTAATGCAAATTCAATGGATACACAGTAGTGCTATATTGACCATGCACAGTATTTTATTATTTTCTAACACAACCAACTCACCAATTAATGTTTTGAGTCTATGCTCAGAACCTTTACACATGGGAATATTTCCCTTTGTTATATTCTGTCCTACTTTACATGAACACAAGCATTACTAACTACATGTTCTTTTTACTGTGTCAGTACGTCTTTAATACTACATTATGATATTTACATATTTATTTATGTCTTGTGCTTTAAAGCTATTTGAGACCACATATCTCAAAGTGAATGGGAGGAAAGTTTTAAAACAATACTTTTATATTCAGTAAATGGTAGCGCTCAACTTAGCTATTGGGTGGACATTTGTCACAGTTTTTTATATTTATGACAGAAATGTATAATTAGATTTTAAGTAGTTGTATCCTGAAGATGTTTTGTTCATACTTTTCAATGTACAGAAAACTTGTATGTTTTGGGATGGTCCCAGCCAATAAGAATGGAAATGCGTTTGTCCGCCTGCTTTTAAACTACTTGCTATAATAGAACTGTCTCTGGTGAAAAGTTCAACAAAATTTGGTGAGCATTTTAAGAGGTCTGGATAAAGACCTGAAACCCAACAATCAAAGAAACAGAACACTGACTTACTGCATCTTACTTTTGTTTGTAGGGACAGTAAATATCAAAGGCGATATGTTAATAATTTGACAGCTGTCTGGCTTTCTGTGCACTGGATACTTCAAAAGTTGACTCTCAAACACAAATCAGACTCTTAAACCTACCTGGTGCTAAAGATTTATGTCTGGATTTGTGTCTGGATGAGGAGTCCAGTGTGCTGCTCTCCATGCGGACATTGCCGCTGCTACGAGAGGCAGGGCTGTGCCCGGATCGATCACTGTGTCGAGCAGAGGGGCTTCCAGGCGGCCCCGGGGGACCTGAAGGGGTGTTGAGGTCTAAACAGCTGGCAGGGAAGAAACGGGCACCGGGTCCCACCCCTGCTGTCGCGTTGGCGTTTGGGTCATCTGGGTGGAGTCGACCATCACTGAGGTTCCCTACAGATTTGGCATCACTCAGTGCACTGTGGCTCTTAGACAGGCTGAGATAAGAGGCTGAACTCTTAGAAGAGGAGGACATGGATCCGTGGGCAGAGTCGGCCATGTTGTGGGCATGTCGGCCATGTTGTTTCTCTGCTCCAGACTGCAGTGTGTTGGTCTTGCCTTCCAGAAAGGTATGGCGGCTGGCCTGCTGCTGCTGCTGAGAGCGAGAGGAGCTGGGTTTGCTGTGGCCGTACTTCGCCCCATGGTCTGACAGCTTTGGGGAGGGTCCCAAGCTGAAATCAAACTCTGTCTTGCCTTTGGCTTCTTTGGGACTGAGGAGGTGTGGCAGGTTGTTGTTTGCCAGGTCTTTGTTGGATGAGGCAGAACGATTGAGGGTCTGCGACATGTACTGGCCCTTTTGGTGGAGTGTAGGACTTAAACTGGATGGGGGCGGTTTGTTACCATTAAGGAAACTCTTGTTGCCGAGGTGATGGAGGTCACCATGGCGAGGGAGGCTGGAACATTCTTTGCTGTTGGAGCGACGGCTCGTGCTCTTAGTGTGACTCCTGGTGGGGCAGATAAGGAAGTGTTTGTCAATAAACTCGCATCACGTTAGGCTTCATTTTAAAGTCCTAATCTTTTTGGATGGAAACTCTCTCTACTCTCTCTGGTCCACTATCTTGGTTGGAAGTTGGAAGAAATCTATCCTTTTCTCAGGAAACAATGCTTATGTCAAGAAGCAATGATTGTAATATGAATTACTATATTGAGATATAATCAATAGTACCATAATAATAACAATACACTTTATTTATATTGCACTTTTCAAAAAAAAAGTTACAAAGTGGTTGAACCAGGATTAAAATATTTCAGGACTGCAAAGAGGCAAATACAATCTGACTATTAAAATAATACAAAAATGGAAAAAAATACCCAACAATAATATAAGACAATACTAAGATAAGTGATAGAGGATTCAATCCATATCATCCAGCCCTGGTCCCAGTGTATACTGTGTGGGATTCAAAATGGTCAATGTAAGATGACTGCAGGTAGAAGCTGGGACAGAAAGTAAAAATAAAGGAATGTAGTCTAACCTTGTAGGAACTGTGTTCTCCCCATGATGGTGTGTTTTCCTCTTGGAGGAGCGCGGTGGGTTGGGAGATGCAGGAGGAGGCCTCTCTCGCTCTGCCTGCCTCAGAGGCTGGAAGGCCGGATGGTTCAAACTCTGCTCTGTCAGATAACGCTCAGTAGGGTTTAGCAGCAACAGGTTCTGATGGGCATGTTGAGGGAACGCATTTTAGTTGCTTGTATCTCAAATTTTCTAACAGGAATATGAGTGGATAGATTACGTGTGATATATTGATAATAACTCATCCAAGTAAATGCCATAATATTGATTTAGAGTTTGAGTACTTAAGAGTATTTCTTGGTATTTTACCTTCATCAGATCCAACATCAAACCACTCAAGATTCCTTGGTACCTTCTCTCCAAAGTCTGAGGATGACTAACTGAGGGAAACTGGCACACACACACACACACACACACACACACAAACACTGGTTCAAATTCATATCCATACTGAACTTTTTTGTGCATTGAAAATTACTATTACGATGTCCAACATTGCCAGTAAAAAGTAGCTCTCAGTTCAAATCCCACAGAAACATATCGCTGGATCACACTAAACAAACTAACAAAACACACACACACACACACACACACACACACACACACACAGACAGCACACACAAAGTCTTGTTCGGCCTTCTGGGAAATTTTCTCTTGCTGCTAAACTGAACACCAACCACCTATCTCATGAGTCATAGCAATCCACTCAGTCATGGTGCTGGGAACACTGCCACAAAAAAGAGAGAGAGAGAGAGAGAGAGAGAGCGAGAAGGAGACAGAGGGAAAGGAGGTAAAAACAGAGAGGAGGAGGAGAAAGAAGAAGAAGAGAAACGTTCCTTACCCTTATTCCATGAAAGCGAGGGTTGTTGTAGAAGAGTTTCATCTGTTCTGCAGGAAGTGGCCCCAAAACCTTCTGAATGGTGAAGAGCTGGAGATAAAATGAAGCAGCATCATAGTTAATGAGTGACAGTAGACTGCACTGGTTCACTAGCAAGATTCTTGCAGTATGAACACCATGTGTAAAACTCTCCTTGAACATTCTTTGTAACATATATGAACATTTTAAAACGGCTGTAAAAATGACACAAATAGCATCTAAGTTCATACTTGACCTTGGAATCAGCAGTTGACAAAACAATCTCACCTCAAGGTCCACTTAGTGCACACATTTAGAAGTGAGATTGTTTTGTCAGTTCCTGTTTCCAAGGTCAAGAATGAACTTCAATCTCAATTTTTAAGCCAACGTGGACGTCCCTAAAGGGCTAAAAAAATGTAAATGTGAACCTCTAAAGTACATTTCCGTGACAACTGGGCAAACTCTATCTGCTGATGAAGATCGTGACGTGATCAAAAAGCTACTGAATAGACCTTGAGGTTATGTCAACTGTATGGATTTTGTTGCTGTCACTGTTAAAAATGTCTGATTAACTGTCATTTTTGTAGATTTTTTTAATGCTTTAATTGCATTTGAGAGATTATATTCTCCTCTATGAATTGCATGTGAACATGTCTACCGTTTAAACCTGCATCGATTGATTTTTTTTTCCCACTTGGGGGCAGCAGAAACAAGCTGTAAGCAAAACAATGACACATTATCACCTTAATATTTTTTGGGGAAAACATGTTAGCAAACAGCGGCTTATTTACACATCTAGCAGTTACAGAGCAGCATTAGGATTCATTTGGAGCGCTTGTGTCCACCTGATGAACACCAAAGTCCAATATTCACTCACTCTGCGAAAGACACACATATCTTTCATGTGCACGGGTTGAGCCCAAAAAATTGTAACTGTGGTTTTTGTCTCACAAGGATTCACAACACTGTTAAATGCTCCCTTTAAAATGTCTATTTTAATACATTAGAAAAAAAACATTTCAAACCCAAATTGGCCCTTTGCCAGGTACAGAGGAACCATTTATTTTAGTCTTAAAGAAAAGCTTCAAATCCTCAAAATGGAGAAGCTAGAATCCACAAATACTTGCCATTTTTATGTGACTAATTACTAAAAACAATAAATCTAACCTGATCTATCTCACTTTCTCCTGGAAACAAGGGCTGCCCGTCACTCAGCTCCCCGAGGATACACCCCACCGACCACATGTCCACTGCCTTCCCATATGGAGCCCTGAGATGGATAGAGAGAGAAAGAGCCAAAATATTATTTACGTGAAGAATGTCAATAATAGCTTGTGACGACATTGTCAGTTAGATGGCCGGGGTGATGATGGTGAAAACGACAATTTGGTGGATAGGGGTGAAAATTAAGTCCCCAAATTAAGAGATGATTATGAGAATGATGGTGATGATGGTTATTGATGGTGGTGCAGTATAATAAAATGATGGATACTGTGTTTCAGATGGAGATGCTCACAAAGAAGATGGTCATTTCTGAGGGAACGGAGCTGAGGAGTCTGGTGAGAAATGGCGAGAGATCTGGCAGCAGAGAAGCAGAGGAGCGGTGGTGTTGAAGGGAGAGAGTATTTGAGTGGGCGGCATTCAAACACTGTCTCAATAAATGTTCCAGGGCATTTACTAAATCAGGCTACAGCAGTGAGGCTAGATGACGTTCAGCTGTCTCCGAACTAGAATGGACATTCAGTGAAGCAAAAGGATCAAAAACAACATAAGGAACAAAAACCACTGCGAAACAGAGATTTGATCTCAGGATACGTTGTGTACACGATGGTTCATGTCATAATGTTGTAGCAGGTGAATCATTGCTGTTTTTGTGGAAAACAGTAACACCTGTTTCCCAGTGATCTGAGTTAAAAACAATGAACATTAATAAGGGGAACACAGAAATTGGTTTATGGGACTCAACCTTGTGCACAAAGACACACACAGAAATAAAATATAACTCTTCATAAATAAAATAATAAAAATATAATGACACAGAGCCTACCAGATGGGTGACATTTAACACAAAGGACAATACTTTATTTAACCCTTGTTTTGTTAGCATTGTTTGGGTGTACCACAGACCCCACTGCTATATGTGTAAAAATAATAATAGTAATTGTAAAAATTTTTCTTTCTTTTCTTATGAGCTTATTAAAACCCAATACAGAAAATGTTTCCAAAAGTAGAAAAGTTTTGAAGTGGTCACCCTTTTCTTTGTCGTAAACGTGGCTTGCACATTGATGAAGGTGACAAAATAGCAAATGACCTTAAAGCAAAGTTATTACACCAAGCATTTTAGGCCAATTTTAATTTTTAATTATTTTTTTTTGTCCAGTGTAATTCTATTATAGATTAAACTCTCAGTTGATTATTTGGATTGGTAAATTGACAGAAATATATTGACAGCAATGTTTATAATTAATTAATTGTTTAAGTCAGTTTTGGCTTCTCCAATTACCAGATGTGTTGCGTTTCAATGTTTTATATCATTGTAAATTTAATCTCTTTAGGGTTTTTAACCGTTGGTCAGACAAAACAAGACATTTAAGGACTTTCACCATGGGCTGCAGCAAAATGTGGTGTTTTACTATGTTTTGCAAATGTTTTAAAGACCAAATGATTATCAGTTAATTGAGAAAATATATTATATATATATATATAACATTTAGTGACTTTTTCCGATAAACAGAAGGATTATATATTCCTCTATATCTTGAGACAATTCCTTATTTCTTAAGCTAAATAAACAATAAAAAACACTGCACAAATGCAATGACAATGACAATATGTTAAATATGACTGAACACATTACTTTAAAGCCATATTGAAGGTAAGTATTAGGAATGACAACCAAGAGCAGATATTCTTATTGCTCGTTGCTTTGGGGCCTTCATGTAATTCCCTCATGTATCCCTGGAAACCACTAGGAAACCACTAGCTAACTGTAGCCTATTTTAGTGTGTCAAACCACTATCTCATGCTAAGGGCTGCACTAATCCGCTATGCCAGATCACCATGAGCACCAAAACTGGCCTGGAGCCCCTCACAGCTGACATTGGGCAGGGGGCGGGTGTCACCCTGGGCAGGTCGCCGGTCAGTCACAAGGATGACACATCTATGGACAATTTACAGTTGCCAATTAACATAACCACACAGACAGGCCCCAGCTGACCACAATTTCTCACCCCTACACACACACACAAACACACACACACACACACACCTGCACCATTCAATGATATGGAAATATTCTTCAAGTCTGCAGCATCATTTATCATTTTGTACGCATTTTCGGGACACATTTGGGATCTTTGGAAACTTTGGTCTCAGTGTGTAATGACTGGCACACTGGAGGGTCGCTTTATTTCTCTGGTATCATTATAAAACTCTGTATTTTCGCTATCACTTGCTTTTCATTCAGTCAAATAATTCTAATGAGTTCTCCACAATGACTTTGAGATTTTAAAATTGGGAAAATGACAGCACTGGTATTGGATCGGTACTGTGTATCGACTGATATCCTGAACTCAGGTATTGGAAACGGTATCGGCAGAGAAAATTATGGATCGGTGTGTCCCTATCTGATACAATCTTGCACAAAAAAGCTGAGAAAAAAAATGCCTAGAATGATTTGCAACAGCATAACAACATAATGAGGTCAATTTCTCTCTCTCCTTGTTTCTCACTTAGTCTCCTACACACATATGCACGCACGCACACACATGCACACACGCACACACGCACACACACACACACACACGCACACACACACACACAAACACAAACACACAGACTCACCCCAGCAGCAGCTCAGGTGAGCGGTACCACCTTGTAGCCACATACTCAGTGTAGTTGGCATCTGTTCCTTCAGACAGGTTACGAGCAAAACCTGAGCCAGAGTAACATGGAAATTAATCATCCAGTACTCTGTGATAACATGCAGACAATTTACATTCCTTGAAACATTGTTATAAATAGCTAATTAGTGAGAATAAAGTACCATCAGCACTCACATCGTTTGGACAGCTACAGTAACAACATGGTCATCATCTTATGTGACCAGATTCTAATTAGTTATGTCACTGCAGGCGGGCTCAGACCATGCTTTAGATAACTGGTGTACAGGGAGTCAATTTTAAGCATGAAAAATCACAATAAACAGAATGCCAGCTCCAACAGTGAATAACAAACAAGTCTCACCCCAGCTGACTCACTGGGGTTGTATTAGCCAATTATGCAAAGCTGATTGACCATGTGATTTTGCAAAGACTCATCCAAATGTAGAATACGCACCTGGGAAACTGTAAAATGACAAAACTATGCTTTATCAATACAATTTATTAGTATTTTACAGGGGAAACAGGTGCCTAGCATCAACCTGACTTTCTTGAAATATACCATGGGCAGATTCATTGTGATAACAGCCATCAGAGTACATTTTATAGTGCTTGTTGGCTGCTTCCCAATGGCAGAATTGATCCTTCTGATACACAACATACAAGGTGACAAATTAATGGTTTTGACAGTGAACTGAGCCCAAGAAACCAAACGAAATCACAGATAAAAATTCAAAAATCACAGATAATTTGACAGCATTAGGATGAATCTGCACATACAGCAGGATGTCTAATAAACCACCAGTAAAAGCTGATTCAGTCTGTTAGACAAATACCTTGATTTTACAAGCAGTTACCTTTATGTCACGAGGCAAATGTGCAGAGACTGAATGGTTTTACTGCAATGTACATGTAAATCTCTTGTGACAATATGGCTACTGTAAAAACAGAAGGAAAAGATCAAAGACTCACCAAAGTCACAGAGTTTGAGAACATCCTCTGAGCTGATCAGGAGGTTCTCCGGCTTGATATCTGGAAGAGAGACGCAAACCAATGGTTGTTAACAACATGTTTCAATCGCATCACTATTCTACCATATTCCAATACACTGTTATGAGAGATAACCTAAAAAAATAACTTCCCTGTGTAAACTTGTGGTTCTGTGTGAGCCACACGTTTCTCTTCCCTCCACATACCTTAACTTTTCTCTGAGAATCAAAATAATCTTGTGTTGAGAAACTGAAGTAGATCTGCTCGGCAGGACAGATTGTTAAAAGTAATGAAAGGCTCCATTATGTGTATTATGTGAGCAAGAAAAAAAAGACTAAATACACATAATAAAACATACTAACAAGTAATTTAAGTGTTGACTCTTGTCCTGTTTTTCCTTTAAACAGCCCAGCGGGTGTAGCCAGGATTTTCGAAGTTACTATTCTGAAAAAACAAAACAAAACCATAGTCTCTAAATATTTTTTTTCTACATGAAGATCTAAATGCTGTTTCAATGCCTTCTCTCCACTGTCAAGAAAACAATGATTTTAGGGAAATACTTTGGTTATATAAGTTGACCTACAGGTATTGAAATTTAAATCTATTTTAAGCCTAAAATTATTGTAATCAACTTCTAAATTATCCTGTTAATCAGAATGACCATGAGTGTTGTTAGCCGATTTCTTGTTAGTAAGGGAGGCATTTTGTTATGTTTCGCCCTAACCAATCAGTAGCGAAACGCGTATCCCTCCCGCCAACTTCATTTTCAATTGATATAGAAACTGGTAACAGTTGTTAAGAGCAGTTAACATTTTTCACGCTGATCGAAGAAATACATACAAAAAATAGTTGTTTTTTTCTGTAAATTAAAACACCTTTTACAGCTGCTATCTTTTATAAGTAGGTAGCTAGCTTTATAGGAGGATGATATCCCCATTGTTAATCCTCCGACTAAGCTCTGATTGGTCAAGTGTTTCTTAAAGTGGCCGAACAAATCTGAGATGTGGGCAGAGATCTGGAACTGGGCCAACCCCTAAATATTCACAATTTTTTTAATTGTATAATGTTACTTGCCACAGGTCACTAAAACCCTAATATTCCCAGAACTAAATACTGACCTGTGTGGGTCATATATTTGCATTTACAGTAATTCCAAAGTAATTGCTCCTTTTTTAAGAATTTGTAATAATCAATCATAATCAACACCCCCCCCCCTTTTTTTATGTAAGGAAAATGCAACTCGACGATTCAACACAACAAAGTGACATTGATATTTTTGCAGTAGGTAGAGACATAAATATGGAAATTAAGGTAAACTCCTCACCTCTGTGTACTATCTCATTCTTGTGACACCAGTTGATGGCTTTGATGAGCTGGTAGATGTAGCTGCGGACTTTATCAGGTGGTGCACCGTTGGGAAGTTCCTCTAAGAGCTCCAGCATGTTCTGCAAAACACAAAGAAAAAAGGTACCTGTAGAAAGAGCTAGAATGTGTAGCTGCAGGTTTAACTGTTTGGCTCGGTGAAAGTGTGCTTTAAAATATGAATGTTGCTGATCTTCATTTTTAAGTATTTCCTGGATAATTCTTACAGTGGGGACTCTTCTCCCTGGTCTTTAAAAAAAAATAGGGAGCAAGAGGGGGCTCCATGCTAAAATGACTAAAGTACAGAATGAAAATAAAACTTGTCATGGAATAAACACCCTGGCAACACAGTGGGGAATACCATTATTCACCAACAGCATAGTTCATATGTTGCCATGGTGACGCTTTTTTATGCTTAACTGAGCAGTCTCAACATCCTGAAACCTGAGAGTCCAGATACAACAGAATACAGATATGTAATGCAAGAATTCATGTGTGCACAGCGAGCGCACACAGTGAAATAATAATGATAGTGTCGTTAAGCTGACCCTCTCAACATATTCAAAGACAAGGTAGAGTTTCCCCCTCCTGCGAAAAGCCTCCTTCAGCTCGACGATGTTGTCCTGCTTCAGCGTCCGAAGCATCTTCAGCTCCCGAAGGGTCGTCTCCTTAACCTCCTCATTTTCTGTGTGTGGAAATTACAGAGACAGAAATGATACAGATGTTTGGCTCTTCCTCTGTCTCTCCCTCTTTTTCTCCCTCCCTCACTCCTCCACTCACCTTCGCTGTCTTTGAACTTCTTAATGGCCACCAGCTCATTGGTGTCCTGTGAAGAAATGAGGACGTGAGTTGTGTTAAGACTAAAGGAAACAACTTATTGGGTTACTCAAAGGCCTCAGCGACTTTGTAAGATAAGAAAGATAGATAAACTGATGCAAAGATACACAGAACATTAAGATCAGAGTGAAAGTAAGAAATAGAAAGTATTTGTAGAAGGAAGGGTGAAAAGGAGAAATAAGAGATTATAGGCTATTTAAATTAATGTCCTGCCCACTCTTCTCATGAAAAGAAAAAGTGTGCCCAAGTTGCTGGCAGTGCCAACACAAGAGCTCATGCTGGTGCTCTCATTTCAATTATTTCACCACAGGGCACTCGCACACGAAAAACAGCACATCCTTGGCATAGTTAATATGCATCTTAAGCTTCTTGCAGGTTGCTTGATTGACCTTTCTGAATTTCACAAGCTAGTGTGGTTGCAGATCCAGAGAGTTACAATATTTTGTTTCAAAGGTTGTGCTGCATCTGGAATGCTGTGCTTCAGACATCAAACATCTATTGTACAGTTATTACTGGAAAACAATAAAAGGGTAGGCCTTGTTTGTGATCATATAGTGTAATTGTGCATACAGCAAATTCATGAAAATCTTTTTTTTTGTTTTGGGAAACCTGTGATTTTGCTGGAGCAAAATTGATTTATAATGGATTTTAAAGGCTTAAATGGTTACCCCACTGGTCTGTGTTTAAGCCCACTGAGGAGCTACAGCAAAAAAAGGGAAATATTCTCAAAACACAAAAGCTGGACTTTGATATAAAGGATGGTTTCTTTCCAAAATATTTGGTTTAAGGGAAGATTACTCCATGTTTATGGCCTTTTTAGTGAACAGTGCAAACGTTTGTGAGGCTATATACTGTATAGACCTTGACAAATGAGATGGGAGACTGAAGGCTTTGGAGGGTTATGATTTTTCAGAGAAAAATAAAAATCACATACAGACGCAAGCTTGGCAGTGATTCACAGGTGTGTACGCAGTCTCTTTTGCCTTCATACACTGCATGCAGGCATGGTGTACATACGTCTTATACATCTTATGTCTGGCATAACAGCAGTGTTATATGTGCTTCTAATATTCGAGGGGAGCCTCTGTGTTTCTAATCTGTGCTGCTGGTTTCTTATACCACCTGCAGTAATTACTTTACTGCTTTAGTCTGAGTTTAAGTTATCGCTACTAGCTACCATTTCTCACTGGAATTCCGTGCGTCAAGTTTTAAACTAAAGCTGTCAAACTTGTGGTGTGTCACAAAAATGTGATGAGTGTCATGTACAAACATACTTCTGAAAGGCTAAGTTTTTTTGTTTTCCCGCAAGTTGCGTTAATTTCTAAATCCTAATAATAGTCAAGATATCTTTGTGCCCACATCTTTGATTACATGGGAAACACGTCTATTCAGTCTTAATGTTGGACCCTGAGGCTGGAGTGGGTAAAGACAGGCCAGCCTCCCCCTGTCCTCTGCTACTCTCATGGTCCTCTATTGTCCTTTTGTTTACGAAGGGTCAGACAACAGAGTCAGCCTCAGTGTCGAGAAGAGGCCACGCGGTGAGGAGCTGCACGCCACTAGCAGTGCTCTCGTTCACACAAGCCAATTGTTTGACCGAACACGCTTTTTAAATACAAAGCTGTCTGTTTAGAGATTTTCGCTGGAGAGACAGACGGAGTCAAACAACGTGGATTCCCAAACTCTAACAACACTTAATCCTGAGAGTAAAGTTTCCAGTGAAGGGAACTCTATCTGAATAGCAAACTGCGAGATTTACTGTGTTTACCAGGCAAAATAAAAAAAACACCCATGACATTTCTCAAGCTCTGTGGCAGCACCTTGCAATGTGCTGATGAGGCTTGTACTCATGTGTGGTGTCTCTGACCTCTGCTGATTTACCTAGCCACTGTTAAGTCAGCACACCTAAAAATAGCTTCAGGCTTGCTAATTTTCTGCTGATGACATAAGCAGGTCCTGATTGTCACATCACACGAAAGAGTAAACCTTGAACTTTTTACTTTTTTTCCACATGAATATCAGCCAAGAATCCCATTTAAAAAAAAATGTAACGATGACACCGCATATAGTGTTTACCCTTTCTTTCACTCATGCTCAATCTCCCCCTCAAAGCCCCTTCTTTTGACTTTTCTAATTTACCTGTTCTCTTTTGGGCCCTTTTATTTATTAATGTATCCATTTGTCTTTTTCTTTGTTTTTCCCTTTACATATGTGCATGTACAGTATATGTATGATTTTTGCATCAATGTTTCTTGGTATTTAATACACTCATCCATCTGGTTATTTTATCCATGAACACTTATTAATCAATTTGGCAATTTGAACTCAAGGTCCATTTACTTTTCCAGTAAATGTACTATATGTATGTACAGTATATGTTTATTGATATTGCGATACAAAATTACATAAACCATGATAGAGGACTTTATCCATATTACCTGCTCCTAACCACACCGCTGCCATTTTGCTCTTCTGAGATGTAGTCAAGATAAAACAGTCAAAATCTTGCATCTGAAACTGTGACAAAACCTCCTTTAAAACAGAAGAGACTAACAATTATTTAAATCACTGATTAATATCACTTATTTCTTGTTAATCATCAAATCAAAAGTAACTAGAGCCAAAGGTGATGTCTTCAAATACCTTACAATATTTTATTGTAGACTACAAAAGTATTCAGCTTTCAAAGATTTAAAACAGAAGATATCAAGCAAAGCCCCATATAACAATCTGTAACTAGCAAATGTTTAGTGTTTTAACTTGACAAACTGCTTAAACAATTAACCGGTTATCAAAGAGTCACTGATTCATTTTCTGTTGATCAGCTACCTCTAATTAATCAACATGTCACTTCAGCACTACAATACAGCATAGAGATACTGTATAGACACCAGGAAACAGTGGCTAGCGTGTAGGTTGTGCTATTGTCGCTCCCAAAACACAAATTCAAGATAACACATAAGCCTCCATACACACACCCACATACGCTAATACAACACTTCCATAAAGTGGCAGAACATTGCACAAACCCTAGCACAGATTCGCTCGGCTATCCATCAAACACACACCGTACTGTAAAATATACATAATTTACACAGGAAGACACATTTAAAATACATTTCACCCCTTTGTAGTACAGTTGGAGTCTCTTCTGAGTCACCTTGCTGGGTTTTAGCCCGGTGCTCAGAGTCTCTCTGCTTCCCTCAACCATATACAGGTCTGCTGTAGACTCTTAACAGGGTGACCCATTTACCATGAGCACAGTCTCCATATTCAATACCTCCCTCTTCCTCCCTTCCTCTCCATCACACACACACACGTGGCTTCTCTCTCTCTCCCTCTGCCACCCTTTTCTCTTTTGCCCTGCTTCCAGCTGAGAAAAGTAAAAATAACTGCTCTCTTGCAGCAAAGCTAAAAAGCTTTTATTTCCATGGTCTGAGTCTCCGGCTGTAAATGTGAAAATTAATCCCCTACACTGTTATACACCGTAAGTGGGACACATGTCACATCTCACTTCTTACTAACTTAGTACAAGAGAAAGGCCACCCGTTTTAACATAATCACACATTGATAGCTGGTATTTAAACTGGTATAAAATGAAGATTTGGAGATTGAGACAAAGTGAAGAATTTAAGAAATAATAAATTACCTACAATGTTATTGGCTTCGGTTATTTGTGCTATGCAAGCATGAAAATGTATATTTGTTTCAGCCACAGTATATTTTGTGTGGTACACAAAAAAGACAGTTTGTCATATTGTTTATATATTCATTTTTCCACGCAGTAGATGAACAATATTACGCATCTCCTGGAGCTTTCTTGACAGAATATAAATCATAATCAACAGCTAGAGTTCTGTCTATCTTGCTCGATCTCTCAGCTGTCGCTTACTTTCACCAAAATCACCAATGTTAGCTATAGCATGCAAATAACAATCAGCAAGCCAAGTCATTTTCATTTTTATCTACGTATTCGTTCCTTTGTGAAACCCAGTGTTGATAGAGAAACATTCGTCTCACAAATTCAGCGTTTAAGTTCAACTGACAAAGACCTTAATCAGAGCACAAACACTTAAGCGTTCCCCACATAACAGACAGACATCTTTGGAAGACGAGACGAGGGAATGTGACAACAAATTTCCACATTCACAATTGCATTCTGAATTTTAACACGTCCCATAATGCAGATTGTCCTTTAGTTTAGCTTTGATCTCCCTGCAATTGGGTTGCAACGTCCTCTCTAACCATCGTGTTCTGCTTACCATGTCATTTTGTTCATGGCTCAAGAATGCAAGAGTCTGCATATTTATAATTTCTCTCAATGTATATAATTTATGGCTCACTTAAAAATTTCATGAAGCATAGCGCTGAGAGAACTTCTTGGTCAAGTGTAGGGCGTAAAATGAAATAAACATGCACAAATGGCACGTATGGGAAAAGGGAGACAACAGCAAGCACTCCCAGTACTCCATAATGATTCAACACATTATAAATTAAGAAAACCCAAACTCATACTGGTTTCACCCCTGTTTAGTTTGAATTCCCCTTCATCTGTCATACAACGTAGGCAGTAAAGAGCTAGATTTGTTTGCTATCAAGCACAGGTTCTTTGAAATTACTGCACATATTTCATTTTCACTTAACATTGCGTGCAGTAAAGAATAATAATGATGACCAAAAATGAAATAAGATTGACTCATTCGTAATGTAAATCCTCTCTGAGAAACTCATTAGGATAGAAGCAGCATTAAACATTTAAAACATCTCCATCTCTTATGCTCCCCTCTCTTGTTGACTCTGCTGCGACTGTCACTCCTCCCACAGTCGTCCTCTCTCGCTCTACGTGTGGAGTTAGGTGTTTTTCACAAATATATTATGTTCATAAATGTGGTGACAGAAGGAGCGATATAAAATTAGACTAAGAATAAGAATCTTGAATATGAAACACACAGATGAATCTTTACTACAGAAATATTTTGATTGGTGCAGCTCACTGTGGGTAATGAGGATCAGTTTGATTCACTTTAGTAAAGTCAAAGTATTTCCACAAGTGAGAATTCTATTTTAAGTATATAGGTAATATCTATAAATACGGGAAAAGATACAGAGAGGGTCTACTGTTTAATACAGAGAGATAAATCATGAATACATCTGGATTACAGTTCGGTACAGACTGTAAACGTCTGCCAGAACCCCAGGGCCCAAACCAACCTTGTCTCCTACAAATTATATTTACATAATAATTAAAAACAGAAAACACTTTTTATAAGAAACAAGTTTCTTTCTTACATTGTTTTTTATCAAAACAATTAGAAAGTGTTGTTAATAAACGCATCTGCCAAGTTGTAAAATTTTGATATTGAACGTCAGCATTTCATTTTTTTTCCCTGTATCCCAAGTATCTGCTCCTGCAATGCAATATCCACTCTTAGCCACCAAGGGTGTAATCTTTACTTTTTTAGTTTCAGGTTGATTTTCTCACTGAAGTCTCTCTGAACATTGTTCTCTTAGTATTCAGCCACCATAATCCATATGAGCGAAGATCTGAGTTGATTAAAATGGTGATAAACAATCTGAGTGGCTGTCAATTATTAGTGTGGGGTCAAAGCAATAAGCTTAAGGAGCAGCAGCAAGTGGTGCCATGGGTGCTTTTTTTCTGCCCTGACTTTCGTCTCTCAGGCTACATACAGGCTACTCAAACTCATTGCTGGAGGTTGTTGGGACTGTATGCAGCAAAAGAGGCTGTTAAGCCCAGTACTCTATGGCAACTACCATTGTGGTATTTAGGGTTGCCAGCCGTGCCGTGAAATACAGAACTGTTCCATAATTGGAAACTAAAAGAAGTGTTCCGTATTTAACTGATACAGGACGCACCTTTGTTCCGTATTTGTGAAAATCAATTCGGTGCAAGTTTATGGAGAAGAAATATAAGAGGTTAGACTGTTAAGACAGGGCGATTTGTATGAGATGTAAGGCTTGTTAGCAAAGTGATCAAAATGCATCCCCTTGTTCTCCATCCCCTAGTAGCAGAGACAGTGCATGGCCAGAGGGGTTTTTAAGTTGAATATCCAACCCTGTCTCCAAGAAATTACATTTCTATACTACTAATTTGTTTTACCAGTTGTTGCCTTATTTATGTTACCTGGCATCATTTTTTCTAGTTTAGGAAGTGTTACATACAAAGTGCAGGACTTTGACCAACAGCCCCGGGTCTCACATGTGGTTAGGCTTTAGGCAACAAAAGCACTTTCGTAAAGGTTTGGAAAAGGTTGTGATTTCATTTAAATTGACCATGATATCTATTTCTCTAAGCTTAACCAAGTACTGTGAGTGCCTAAACATAACCATGGATCAATATGAGTCATGCTTTAGTTGCTACGAGTGGATATTATATTGCTAAAGTGGACATTGTCTGGAAAACAAATGAAAAAGTTGTCAGTGAACATTTTGCTAAATGCGTTCCACATCAACATTTTACGACTTGGTGAATACGTTAATTAAAAACATTTTCTCATTATATTGATGGAAAAGGTAATCTCTGTGTGTATATATATATATATATCATATATTTTCTCTAATCCCATCCCCTCGCTTCTCTTATCCAGGGACAGGCTCTAGAAGACATCGTTGTTGTAGCAATTCGGTTTCCCCTCAAAACATAATTGGTGAAACAAATACATGTATACAAGAAAATTGTGCCACATTCTTGATGGAATGAGAATAATAGCTGTTATGCTGATATAACATAAATAATTCACTTCAGTAGTAGTATAGCTAAATGTGGAAATGGCTATTTTTGTAGCTGCTGTGACTCCTCATGGTTTCCTCCCAGGAAAGGGCACCTAAAATTATCTATAATTACAATTTCCAACTTTGCTTTTTTACATTATTGTTGAATAAAGACAACTGAGAAGTCTCTGCTCTATCTTACAACAATATATGAATCTTCTCTGTCTGTCTTACATTCAGACAGAGTTGCAAAGCACTGTCTTAAAATGGCACATTTCTGGCATCCATCCATCCATCCATCCATTTTCTACCGCTTATCCGGGGCCGGGTCGCGGGGGCAGCAGTCTAAGCAGAGACGCCCAGACTTCCCTCTCCCCCGACACTTCCTCCAGCTCTTCCGGGGGAATACCGAGGCGTTCCCAGGCCAGCCGAGAGACGTAGTCCCTCCAGCGTGACCTAGGTCTTCCCCGGGGCCTCCTCCCAGTTGGACATGCCCGGAACACCTCCCCAGGGAGGCGTCCAGGAGGCATCCGGGACAGATGCCCGAGCCACCTCAGCTGACTCCTCTCGATGTGGAGGAGCAGCGGCTCTACTCTGAGCTCCTCCCGAGTGACCGAGCTCCTCACCCTATCTCTAAGGGAGCGCCCAGCCACCCTGCGGAGGAAACTCATTTCGGCCGCCTGTATCCGGGATCTTGTCCTTTCGGTCATGACCCAAAGCTCATGACCATAGGTGAGAGTAGGAACGTAGATCGACTGGTAAATAGAGAGCTTTGCCTTGCAGCTCAGCTCCTTCTTCACCACGACAGACCGGTACATCGACCGCATCACTGCGGAGGATGCACCGATCCGCCTGTCAATCTCCCGCTCCCTCCTTCCCTCACTCGTGAACAAGACCCCAAGATACTTAAACTCCTCCACTTGGGCCAGGAGCTCTCCACCAACCTGAAGGGGACAAGCCACCCTTTTCCGACTGAGAACCATGGCCTCGGATTTGGAGGTGCTGATTCTCATCCCCGCCGCTTCACACTCGGCTGCAAACCGTCCCAATGCACGCTGAAGGTCCTGATTTGAAGAAGCCAACAGGACAACATCATCCGCAAAAAGCAGAGATGAAATCCTGTGGTCCCCAAACTGGACTCCCTCCGGCCCCCGACTGCGCCTAGAAATCCTGTCCATATAAGCAATGAACAGGACCGGTGACAAAGGGCAGCCCTGCCGGAGTCCAACATGCACCGGGAACAAATCTGACTTACTGCCGGCAATGCGAACCAAACTCCTGCTCCGGTCATACAGGGACCGGACAGCCCTTAGCAGAGGGCCCCGGACCCCGTACTCCCAGAGAACCCCCCACAGGTCGCCGCGAGGGACACAGTCGAATGCCTTCTCCAAATCCACAAAGCACATGTGGACTGGTTGGGCAAATTCCCATGAACCCTCCAGCAACCTGGAGAGGGTGTAGAGATGGTCCAGTGTTCCACGACCGGGACGAAAACCGCATTGTTCCTCCTGAATCCGAGGTTCGACTATCGGCCGAATTCTCCTCTCCAGTACCCTGGCATAGACTTTTCCGGGGAGGCTGAGGAGTGTGATCCCCCTGTAGTTGGAACACACCCTCTGGTCCCCCTTTTTAAACAGAGGGACCACCACCCCAGTCTGCCAGTCCAGAGGCACTGTCCCCAGCCGCCACGCGACGTTGCAGAGGCGCGTCAACCAAGACAGCCCCACAACATCCAAAGACTTGAGGTACTCAGGGCGGATCTCATCCACCCCCGGTGCCCTGCCACCGAGGAGCTTCTCAACTACCTCAGTGACCTCAGCCCGGGAGATCGACGGGCCCGCAACCGAGACCCCAGCCTCTGCTTCCGCAATGGAAGACATGCCGGTGGGGTTGAGGAGATCCTCGAAGTACTCCTTCCACCGTCCAAGGATGTCCCCAGTCGAAGTCAGCAGATTCCCACCCCCACTGTAAACAGTGTGAGCAGGGCACTGCTTCCCCCTCCTGAGGCGCCGGATGGTTTCCCAGAATCTCCTCGAGGCCGACCGATAGTCCTTCTCCATGGCCTCACCGAACTCCTCCCAGACCCGAGTTTTTGCCTCCGCAACCACCCGGGCCGAGGCCCGCTTGGCCCTCCGGTCCCCATCAGCTGCCTCCACCACCGGGTTCGGGGATTGCCGCCACGACAGGCACCGGAGACCCTGCGGCCACAGCTCCGAGCGGCCGGGTCGACAATGGAGGTGGAGAACATGGTCCACTCGGACTCCATGTCTCCAGCCTCCCTTGGGATGAGGTTGAAGCTCTGCAGGAGGTGGGAGTTGAAGATCTCTCTGACTGGAGACTCTGCCAAACATTCCCAGCAGACCCTCACAGTACGTTTGGGTCTGCCAAGTCTGTCCAGCTTCCTCCCCCGCCATCGGATCCAACTCACCACCAGGTGGTGATCAGTTGACAGCTCCGCCCCTCTCTTCACCCGAGTGTCCAAGACATATGGCCGAAGGTCAGATGAAACAACCACAAAGTCGATCATCGACCTCCGACCTAGGGCGTCCTGGTGCCACGTGCACTGATGGACACCCTTATGCTTGAACATGGTGTTCGTTATGGACAAACCGTGACTAGCACAGAAGTCCAATAACAGAACACAACTCGGGTTCAGGTCGGGGGGGCCGTTCCTCCCAATCACGCCCCTCCAGGTATCACTGTCGCTGCCCACGTGAGCATTGAAGTCCCCCAGTAGAACCACGGAGTCCCCGGTCAGAGCACTTTCCAGCACCCCTCCCAGAGACGCCAAGAAGGTCGGGTACTCTACACTGCCATTCGGCCCGTAAGCACAAATAACAGTGAGAGACCTATCCCCAACCCGAAGGCGAAGGGAAACGACCCTCTCGTTCACCGGGGTAAACTTCAACACATGGCGGCTGAGCTGGGGGGCTATAAGCAAGCCCACACCAGCCCGCCGCCTCTCACCGCGAGCAACTCCAGAGTAGTAGAGAGTCCAGCCTCTCTCAAGGAGTTGGGTTCCAGAGCCCAAGCCGTGCGTGGAGGCGAGCCCGACTATCTCTAGTCGGTATCTCTCAACCTCCCACACCAGCTCAGGCTCCTTCCCCCCCAGCGAGGTGACATTCCATGTCCCTAGAGCCAGATTCCGTGTCCGGGGATTGGGTTGCCGAGGCCCCCGCCTTCGACTGCCACCCAATCCACAAAGCACCGGCCCCCTACGGTTCCTCCTGCAGGTGGTGGGCCCACGAGAGGTCGGCCCCACGTGGCTAGTTCGGGCTGAGCCCGGCCGGGCCCCATGGGGCAAGACCCGGCCACCAGGCGCTCGCGTTCGAGCCCCAACCCCGTGCCTGGCTCCAGGGTGGGGCCCCGGTTGCGCCGTAGCGGGCGACGTCACGGACCTAGTTTTTATATTCACCATTAGGGGGGATTCGAACCGCTCTTTGTCTGGCCTGTCACCCAGGACCTGTTTGCCTTGGGAGACCCTACCAGGGGCAATAGCCCCAGACAACATAGCTCCTAGGTTCATTCAGGCACGCAAACCCCTCCACCACAGTAAGGTGGCGGTTCTAGGAGGGGACATTTCTGGCATGATTCATGAATATCTATTTATCTATGATACATTACAGTGTGATTATCTAAAATGTGTATATCTAAGATTACTTTCACCAAATTGAGTTATTTGGGAGTTTGAGGCAAAAAGGCCCCTGAGTTCTTACTCTTTTTGTTTATCACTATCACCAATACTTATGTGCTGCGACTATTATATTCAACGTGGCATAATGTTCACCATTGTTGGTGGTACTGGTGACAAAACCAGGGAATAAACATGGGTTTCATTAAAAATCAAAATACATAAAAGTAATACATAAGTAGTACAGGTTCTAACAATAGCTGCAGTAATCTGCCATTAACCCCCTTCCTCTCTGATCAGTTTGCTGTTTCATTCATGAAACGATGCTGATGAATTTAAACATCATAAACATATTGTTCCCTGTCTCTAAAACATCACCACGCCACAGAAGATGGACAACATGCCAAAGACTATGTCAAAAGCCATGCCGGAAAAATGCTCTGAACAAACGCTCAAACGAATCAAACTGTTGTGTCTATTCTACCAGTTCCAGGTCTCCTCAGCAGGTGTACTCTACTTTGACAGGCGGTCTGCTTTGACTTTGGATTGTATTGGTGAAACTTGGGGCCAGATTAATAAAACTTCTAGATAAGATAAATCTCACGATTTTCTAAAAATGAGGAAGAAGGAAAATGAGAAATAGAAACATTTTATTTGGCGATAATTTTTAATTATTTATAAACTAGCAGCTGTATTTTTGAATGTAATGAGTAGATACATGTAGGTAGTATTGAAGTAAATAATTAGTAAGTAGATTGCTTTTTCACTGCATAATTATGCAGTAAAAATTATAATTACAATTATAATTTCATTGTATTCCGAAAAGTTGAAAGCATTTTTAAAGTGAGACTACTGTATGTAACGGTGTAAAGAAGAAATAACGCATTCCTTATTTTACTCTTTATTTTACTCTACTTTTGTACCTGTATGCCCTGTTGACCGATCAGTAAACTATAGGCTACTGTTGTTCTCTTTACGTTACCACAGAAGGACAGAACAACATCGACTCTACAATGCTTTGTAGGACAAGACAACTTGGCGGCGTTCAAAATCATTTGAAAGAATTATGTGGTAGTTTTCTACAATTCAAACTTGATTTTTGTTGAAAAAGTGACAGCCCTAGTTTGATACGACCAGTATAGCTTATTGTGGCTAGTGCTAGCTAACGTTGCCAAGCTTTAGCTAGAGATGTCCGTGTAACTGACTGAGCCTGTTTGTTGATTTTGACTCTACTGTCAGTCAGTCAGTCATTTTCTACCGCTTGTTCCCGTTAGCGGTCGCGGGTGACTGGAGCCTATCCCAGTGGCTTCGGGCCTTAGGCGGGGTACACCCTGGACAGTGGCCAACTCGTCGCAGGGCTTTGACTCTACTGTGCTACTGTTTTTATTTGAGGTCAAAGTGAAACAAATAAAAATCGTGGTTATTTTGGCAATAACGGGCGGCTGTGGCTTGGTGGCAGAGCGGGTCGTCTACCATTCGGAAGGTTGGCGGTTCGATCCCAGCTTCCCCCAACCATGTGTCGAAGTATCCTTGAGCAAGGTACTGAACCCCAAATTGCTCCCAAAGCTGTGCCTTCGTAGTGTGAATGGTGAGTCTATTTTTGTACTGATGGGCAGTTAGCTCCTGCCATCAGCGTATGAATGTGTGTGTATGGGGTAAATGTGATATGCAATGTGAAAGCGCTTTGAGTAGTTGGACGACTAGAAAGGCGCTATACAAGTACAGTCCATTTACATTTAATTATTAGCCTTTTGTCTTTATTTTAGTTTTAGCTTTTTAAAAAACGAATAAATAAACACTTAGGATTTTCAACTCAAACCCCCCACAGGTTGAAAACATTGCCTTTGCTTGAAAGAAACACTGCAGACAAACACCAAGTAGAGGAAGATACAGCCGTAATACATGAGCTGGGAAACGTGCAGTCACGTACAGTGTGGTAGGCACTGCTGGATGAGTCACACCAGCAGGCCTTGCTTCCATGCATACAGAACACATATTGGCATACATTTAAATACGTCTTTGAAGAGCCACAGCTGGACCTCACATTATACACCAGTCTTTCTTTGAGAACATTCATACAATGTGACAAATAAACAATGTGAGAGAGTAGGTCAGTACCACGTGACTGACGTTTATGAGTTTGCACATCACAAGCAACTGATGACATTAGGGTATACATGTTGACAGTATTTCTCAGCTTGTGTGTGGAAATTACCATTGTTGATGTAATTTACAATCAATTAAAATCTACTGGTGATAGAGGTCTAGATAGATAGAGGTTATTATATGATTATTCTAAAATTTCTGAGATATTTTTACTTACACTTTGCATTAATTAAGCCCAATGAAACTGAAGTTTATGTAGTGGAAAACGCCCACGACAACTTCCCAGCTCAAACTGGCACATATAATAGTTACCAATCAGTTTTCTTTCAATCAACTAATCGATTAATCAACTATTCGTTGCAACTCTAGTTTCATTGTCTACATATTTACATTTGTTATCATTGTCTGATTTTACCATCTCAAAATACACTGAAACACAAAGACCTCATTTCACAACGATGCAAAACATACACATTTTCACACAAATGACAGATGAGAATTTCTGTCTTACCTTATGCCTGCACTTAAGCACCACTCCATATGCTCCTGTATAGGGAAACAGAGAGAAAGACACTAAAGATCAATGAAAAGCGAGACTGAGACGTGCGCTTAAGTTTCAACATCTTAATTAAGCTTTGGCCTCCTAAACCTCGAACAAACATGTTCTTAGAAAACAAGTGCAGTAGGTGAGAACCATCAGAGAAACAACCTTTAATAGGTGAGGCGGAGGCATGCCTACTCTCCCACACTCTCAACACACACGTATGCCTGATACCTTTGACAACTAACACTACACACACACACACACACACACACACACACACACGCACACCGGGCCCCTGTAGCTTTCTGTCTTTGCTAAGCACACCACGTTCTCGGTTGATCACCCATATTTCAGATGTCATGTCTGTGGCTGTAAATCTGTTCTTTAGGCAGGTCGGCCAGACTTGCATTGGTTGAAGTTAATTCTTTTCCATGTCTTTCCAAACTGCTTTTGTTGCCATTCAAATCACACATGCAACATAACAAGGTTAGTTAAATGCTGCTAATCTCAGACACTATGAGTTCACTCCCAGTTGTGTCTGTTCCAGTTTAAATTTTTAATTCAACTGGGGAATGAAGAATTAACTAAAATCGTCCCCACATAAATAGAACTATCTCCTCACTTTATTCCTCACTGTTTTCTACACCTAATGAATTATGTTGCTATGTTTTGTATTATTGTATTTTGTGCATCATTCCCCCCAGTTTGTCAAAATCAGAGATATTGTGCATGATGGACAAATAAATAAACAGATAAAATCGAGTTGTAGCTCCTTTCCCAGTTTTGTCAAGTAATTTACAAATGGAAATCATGTTACATAAAAAAATCAATCACATATTACTTCTAGTCTTTCTGAAATTCCAGTTGGCTCAGGGGGATATATTTCAGCAATCAGCATCAACGGTCTGATGTTTGTGCTGGGATTTAAACGTTTTCAAAATGTGGTTCTGACGGAGAGCTGAGGTCACACCTTTTTCCTAGCTAGACTCTGTCGTACTAGCATCTGTAACCGTATTCCTTTAGAAGGTACTTTCATTGCTCTTTGCGAAAAGCTGAAACCTGATAAAACAACAACAATTTTTTGTTAATGTTCTCCACCACAAGCCTCGTGGTAGCTGTGGTTTTTGAGAACTGGCAGAATCTTTGTTTTATGTTTGTTAAATGGACACGATCTTTATGACTATCCGGTAAGGATACCCGTTCATCATCTATGGATATGGACTGAAATAAAGTGTTGCAGTTACAGTTTTGCAAAAATGGAGGAGTTATTTTAGACATCCATCCTTTTTCACAAAGGCGATTTGTGAGCTCTGCTTATACGCCAATCACAAATGGTTGCAGCATCACTTTTCACAAATAATTTATGCTCGCAAATTGATACATTTGTGAGTCCTTCTGTACAGAGCGCTCACATGTTCTTACACGGGTCGCAAGTACATTTGCTTTGAAATGTGTCAAAATTAACGTGAGAGGAGATGATCCCATGTTGCAAATTTGGAGAAACAGGCTCCAGAATTCCAGACACTGTTTACAGTATTTTCTCCATAGACAATGTTAGGTCAGTGCCGGCTGGAGTACTTCCAAGGCTTAAAGGACATGAACCTCCTGGCTGAATTATCGGTACAAAAGATAAGCAAATGCATTAGAAAATACCTGTTTCTTTTATAATAAGATAGAATGTGTATATACAAAGTGAGGAGAGAAGTCAACAGTGACTCCCAAGGAGTATTTCTGTAGAAAACACCCAATCAGAGAGCTTAAAATTCTCTTATGTACAGCTGAGCCTGAGCTGAAGCTAAAGGTTTCGCTTTGTGGAAACCTGAAAATGCAGTCAGTTTTTGGAATCTAAGTCAATTTTGAAAAAATATGATAGCGTGTTGTGTTCCTACTTGAGACAACAAAGGGTTCTGAATTTGCAACAGCTCTGATTCATGACTCTGACGGGTGTCTTAGGCACTGAGGGATTTAGAGCCATTTGCACTTCTCAACAGGCAGAAAAAAAACATGATTTCTTTGGAAAAAAGAAAGTTGAAATAATTCAAACTAATTGCGATAACATAGATGGAAAGTACAGTTAAATTATCCAGAAGACTGTATGTTTCTTCGTTGAGGGACATTGACCATATCATCAAAAGAAACCTCTCAAATGTGAATTTACAGTGGCAAAAATGATTGCCTTTAACTTGACTTATATGCTATAAGCACAAACAAATTCTACAAATAGTGACTTTAAGACAAGTAAAAATAAAGACAAAAGTTGTTGCCTTGGATTTAAAATCTTCAATCATTTAGTTGCAGTTGTTTGTGTATCTAACTTTTTGATTAATGTATGCTGACAAGCACTGATGTAATCACAGTTAGTGAGAATTATCAACAGTACAATAAACACTGGGTTACTCTGTCTTTTGACATTAGAGTGAAGCCAGGGATGCATGTCAGGCCAACTCAGGGAAATGAGCTACAAATGACGCTGCTGACTGAAAGAAATAATTGCTGCATCGTTTGATGTGTGAAGGACCTGTGTGTGGAATACTTGAGAGTCATTTGCAGCTCGACTTAAAATTGTTTTCGCATTTATTTCATTTTGTGGCGAGCCATCAATGTTGTCACTGGAGCAAGAGTTGACCAGCCTTTTTATTCTTCGGCAAAACACAGACACACAGACACACAGACACAGACACACAGACACACACACACACATACACAAACACACACACACAGAAGTACACATGCACGCAAACAGCTACTAATCGAGGTTCAGTATTTTAGCTCTTTTCTGCATGGGTATAAGTTTCACTGTGAGGAATACAATTCTGATCAGGAAATACTGAATCCCTTTATGTTTTAAACACTTTCATTGCTTAAAAGTAGTTTAAAGACACTTATAGAGTTTAAAATATTTTTGGTATAAGCGTAATAAAAAACGAACATGTCAACGCTATTCAGTGAAACTTGTATCTCCAAATATGGTTATTTTCCTATTTTCAGAGCCGAGGGCGTTGGTTTGCATATGGACGTTAGCGACATGTCTCTACCAAAGTTTTGGGAGGACGGAATTGTCCCTACCAATATTTGAGTGAACTTTTTCACATTATCTTTGGAGTGAAGTCATATTAAATCATTCTGAGGTGCCCTCACAGAAGCTATGTCAAATAATTGGCTGAGATACATGTGACTATTGCTTAGCTGTTATTTCAGAACAATGGACAGCACAGAGAGAGAGAGCTGCGAGCTGCAAACAGCTTTTGACAGAGAATCGTTCATATATTCAGAACATATTTAGCACTCTGCTAGTGCTACGTTCTTATGTGAGTGCTCTGATTAATACATGTATTCTTTGATTTTGAAACAGTAGCCTTTTGCCGTTTTTTCTCTCTCACCGCATACAAGCTTCATCCCAGTGCCCTGCCAGAGCTTTTCTGCCAGAGAAAAACGCTATATGGATACAATTCCTTATGTTGTTATAACTTTGCCTTTCCGATGCTATTGCATGGTTAAATCAATTCATTTTATTTTATGGGGGGAAAAAAGCCCCCTCGCAATTTTTAACAGCCCCCTCAATCACTTCATCCTGGCACAGTCGGCGGGGGGGTGCTGTCGTGTCCCTACCACTGTTGAGACCAAACCTACGCCCTTGTTCAGAAATGTTGAAGGATCCAGTAAGTCCTTCAAACTAAACAATCAATTATGTCGTTTGTCATTGCCTACCAAAACAACCTGTGTGAGTGCTTCTCCGATCTGATGCCCCCATCAGCAGGATGACATCGTTTATCGGCACCTTTCAAAACCGTTACATCAGACTGCTGATTGATATGTTTTCTAAACTGCCATTACCATGGGCAACTGTTTGGTTAGGTTTAGGTAGAAATATTTGGTTATGGTTATGGTTAGGGACTGTGGTCAGGATTCAAAGAAAACAGCGTTGGCTGTTTGCCCAAAATGTGAAACAAGTCATTCAAAAGTCACATTCTTTCTAAACCCAACCATCCACCTTGACTTCCTCCCTATGAGGTTTTGGAGTGTTATACCAATGGCAAGCCACATCTCGCCTTTGTTCCTGACAGACGAGAGTCAAAATTCACATGGCCTTCGTAGGTCTTTGTCAGCCAAACATAAACATAGCTTGTTTTTGTCATTTATCGTGGATTCTCAAACAAAGGCTGATATTCAAATGATATCAGCCTCTCAAATAATAGCCAGGGGTGCCTAATAAATGCTGGTTTATAAGACATTTGGGAAGGTTTCCTGAACTCAGTGGTGGAATGTTACAAAGTCAGTTTACTCAACTAAAGTACAATTTTGAGGTACTTGAGTATTTCCATTTCATGCTACTTTTATACTTCTACTGCATCTTGGAGGCAAATATTGTACTTTTTACTCCACCACATTTATTTAATCATTTTAGTTACTTTGCAGATTTATGTTAATACAAAAAATAAATCAACTAATAAATTATGATTTATTATTATAGGTTAAGCTGCCCAGCAGTATATAAAGTAGTTGAAATTATCCCTACATTTACCAGCTGCAACATTACAGTAATGAACACATCAATGCATCAATAATTATAATCCAGTGATATAATATATATGATTCTAAAGTGGGCCATACCGCCTAATGAGTATTTTTACTTTTAGTACTTTAATTAAATATTTTAAATGCAGGACTCTTAGAGAGTGTTTTTACACTGTAGTATTGATACTTTTACTTAAGTTAAAGATCTGAATACTTATTTTACCACTGCCTGTACTCTGATAGCTCACATAGTAAATTCACTATATTTTACATTTCCACATCACTAATCATCAGTACTACAGTCTCATGTTAAACTCACCACTCTGGTTCCTCTTTTTGAAACAAATACTGTTTTAATTCACTCATTTATTCAGTTGCTTCCACTCTGCTGTTTGTTTTCCAAGCTTGGTTTATTCACAGCCTGTGAAACACAACACTTTTAACACAGATTAAAAGCCTACCAGAAAGGGGATGGATCATGCCCTTTGAGCTGCTTGAAGGGTTTTAATGTGAAACACCAATCCAGGAAGTGTAGAATTTCATTCATGGTAACCTACCCATGCTTTGAAAAACTGGCAAAATGTAAGCAACAAGAAATAATTAGAGAATAAAAACAGTATTTCAGTTAGAGAAGAGAAACTCAGAGCAGCAGGGTGGTGAGTATGACATAACTCTGATGAAAATATTTATGTGGAACTGTACACTATCAAGACAACAGGTAAACATGGAGGATGTTCTGAGTTTGCATCAACAGCAAATTAAAATGGGACCAGATCAGTAAACACGGAGGCTTCTTACTAAAAATCTGATAAGATATACTTATAAAATATAGGAATAAAGACCTGTCTAATATAAGCCTGTTTCAGATAAAGGTCTGGTTCTCTCTGCAGTTGAGGTAAACAAAGGCCCTGGAAACTCCTTGGTAAACAAATGACTAATGCTGTCGTTTTCCTTGTGAGGACAGTCTCAAAGGATTACATGCTACTATATGAGAAACTTGTCCAGCCTCTCAGGCTCACAAACCCCTTTAAAATCCCTCTGCACATTAGAAAAAGCACCTTAGGCTGATAAAACAACCAAATCCCCATGAAAAAATACAGTGGATCTGACTTTAGTGGCCCTGATTACCAGGATCAGAGCTATAGGTTAACAACAGTATGTGCGGTCCTCGCGTTCTACAAACATGCAGTAAAATCTGCTGTGTAAAACCACTCACCTTCTCCCACAATGCCAAGGACTTCAAACTTATTCATCACATCACCGGGGGCGGGGGCTCCTCCAGCAGGTGAAATGAGCTGCTCGGGCTTTTAGCGAGGAGACTCCTGCTTTTCCCGGCGGCTGACAGAGTGAACTGTAGAGTCCAGGAGAAACGTGGCAAGCGTCTGACCACACCCCATCTTCTCTCCTCTTCGACTTTGGCTTCTCTCTTCCTCACTCCACAGCTCTCGTCCAGCCTTATGTTTTCTAAATGTCAGTTTCTTGGATTTATGGATCTGACTCACGTTGTTTCAGTTGTCTCTCGAACTCCCTTTATTCCATCTCTTGAGGTTGTCCGTCTCGTACTTCTATCCAAACCTCCACACGGTCGTACCTGGAAGACCCAGAGACAAAACAGAGAAGGAAGGTGTTGAAATATGCTGTCGAAGGGGGAACACTCCAAAGTCCAGCCTCCCATCATCCCGTGCACACGCAGTAGCATGCTGGTGGTATTCCTGGCACAGATGGTGGCTAACTAGGACATGTAGATGTACAGAAAGGCATTTCCTTGAGGACACATTTAAATCATGGATGACCTAAAGATGACTTCCACACACTCATCCGGACCATCTACTCCCCTCAGCCCCACATTCACGCTGGAGAATGCTGAAAGGGTGACAGAATGAATGTATGATGGCTGGCAGCACTGTTAAACCATGCCTGCTTTGCACAGGTCTAACTTTGTCTCTCATCTCATCTCACTTCCTACCGCTTGTTCCCGTTTTATGGGTCGCGGGTGACTGGAGCCTATCCCAGTGACTTTGGGCCTTAGGCGGGGTACAGCCTGGACAGTGGCTAACTCGTGACACATAGACAGTCAACCATTCACTCTCACATTCATTCACTAGGGGGCAATTTATAGTTGTCAATTATCCTACACATGCATGTCTTTGGATGGCGGGAGGAAGCCGGAGAACCCGGAGAGAACCCACGGTAACATGGGGAGGACATGCAGACTCCGCCCAGAGAGATCGTGTGATGTCTAACTTTGTAGTTCACTGAAATATCTTAACAACAAATGGACATATTGTCATGAAATTTTGTACAGACGTTGATGGTCCCCTGACTTTTCCTCTAGCTGCACCATGAGATTGACATGGATGGACTGCCGTGACATTTGGTACAGACATTCATGTTTCCCTCACGATGAATTTCAATACCTTTAGTGATCTACTGACTTTTAATCTCGCGCCTCAACTGCACTTTGTGTTTAACGCACCCACAGCTCCCTGTTGCCGCCACATTCAAAATGTTGAACGTAATGGGTTAAAATGTGTGATAATTGAACATTCTCACTCTTCCTGTGCGCTAATATTTTGCCCTTACTATGTTTTTTCCCCCAATTTCCAAGAGACATTTCTGTATTTCTACCCACTAACAAAGCATTTTGTTTTAGAAAGAAAAACGAAAGGCTGAGAAAAATTACATCCAAAGCTTAGATCTCCTACTGTCACACATCCAAAAACTGACCATGATTATTAAATACCTCTTTTGTAATGCGAATGCTGTTGGACTGGAACCATCAAAGCTTCTCACACTGGCAGCCCAACTTCATTTGTATAACACTTGATTTATTCAGCAGTGCAAAAACACTTTAATGTTGATTTGGCTCATGTGCCTGTGTGGGCGTTTTCCTATGCAGTGTACACTCCACGCAGCTAAGTCTTTCCAGGGGAAGTGATTAGGTGGATGTTAAGGCCATCCATGGCTAATCATTTAAGGATATGGTGCTGCCAATGGGGAGTGATTAGATCCATACTGTACCTTGTCTCAATAGACAAATATACTCTAAAAGCCCACAACTGTAGCAACCTAGGATGCATTATTTCCTGTAGAAGAAAAATGTTCCTTAAAAAATGGGTACAGCACAGGGTCGGTTTATTAACAAGCTGCTGCTTCTCCTTGCAGCCATCAGGCAGACAGCTAAATGGAAATAAGGTGGAAACCTCACTGAGATAGTCCTGAAAATATTGACAGACCGGACTGGAGCATTAATCCTGCAACAAACGCCTGTTGTTGTCTGCATGCAAAGAAAACCACGGGAATGACTGAGTTTGGGAGTGTGGATTTAATGGGCAGGTGCGTGCGTCCGCGTGCACGATAGCATGTGTGTGCGCGTGTGTATATGAGGTGAGAGGGAGAGGGAGAGGATAGTAATGCTGCTCTCCCTCCGCATCGAAACTGCGTCTCTCTCGTCGCTGCGTTGCGGAGCGCACAGCCATTCCATCGCTGTCCACGCGTTCCTCAGCCTACACAGCAACCAGTGCTTACATTATAACGTAGTTCACGGACCAATGTTCTCAACAGTGTTGCACAACAAGATCCACAAATAGCACTTACCCACAACCCCATAATTAGACATAATTTCACGCGCGCAAAACACATGAACGATAAGAAAATAAATCGATCGCAGCCCGTCCATCATTAAACCAATGAACCCCCTTTTACCTGCAGATGTGATGTGTCGCCTGTGTGAGGTGAGAGAGCTCAATCTGTGAAGCGCAGAGCATCATGCCCGTGAAAATGATGATGTGGGAAGACGAAGCAACATCATGTGGAGCGACAAGAGGGGAGGAAGCCCGGGCCTGTGCGTCGTGACATGATCAAATATCCTACTCACTCAGTCTCTGGCCGGAGATGAGACCGCATCCGCAGGCATAACGCCGATGGCGGGGTATCCATGTACCCTCAACAGTTCTTCAGAGGCTCCGTGTTCAAAGCCTCAGTATCAGCTGGTTATAGCAGCAAAAGCGTCATTCCTCTGAGCGACGCTGCGGACAGCCAATAGAAACGCGGACGTCTGCGCGTTCCAGCAGTGGTTTTAACATCCAATATGAGCTGAGAAAAAATAAAACTTTGGGACGGAAATGGAATCCAGCTCTTTATTTGTTACACCTTAAATAGGCCTGATCTGAATCCCCCTCCAATAATACACAGATTGCACACTGTCAGGTCCGGATAGTGCTGTTGCTTCCCCTCTTTTGTTGGCCTGATTAAAAACCTTCCTGCAGCTTGTCTCCACTCTCTCCCACCTACACCTCCCCTTCATGACTGCACTAATTGGCAAAATAAGTGTGAATTCACTGGATTCACAGACACCGGGTCTGTTTCATAATGAGCAGGTGTTAGAAAATATTTTGTACATTAAATGCTGCAGCCACTGCCGCAAGGATCACCTTTTTCCAAAGGCAATGTGTTCTGTGTTTGTGTTCTGTGTCCTTTTAGCTCATTGTTCTCACTGCAACAACTTTATTGTACAGTTGTGAAAACACTCATTATAATAACTGAGATGATATGGTTTGGAGCAGCTTTATTATCTGACCAAAACGTCTTTTTTGTGTTCCCTGTCCAACAGCCAGTGGTGGAGGACCATTTCTAATATCATAATATAAATAAATGCCCCATTATATGTAGGCCTAATGTCTATATATGAACTATTACGTTCATAATTATCATAATTAGAATAATTTTAAAATTGAAAATAGCCTTCTCATTGTGTAGAATGAGCATTTTTATACTGTTATTAAATATATGCTGGACTGTATTAGTGATGCATTACCATATAAGCAGCTGTTTAATTCTGTAACTGATTGAGATGGAGCAAATAAAATCACTTTATATACTGTTGGATAGACGGGGCTCCAACAATGCATCATCATTTATAAAATTATCACTTAATGTGTTTTAAAATAAAAAAAAAGGCTAAAGTAAGTAGCTGTCAGATAAATGTTGAGGTCATTTTGTCTGGAATGCAGTAGAGAGAAAGCATACAGAAGCATAAAATATTCACATTAAGGTGCAAGTACACACGCTTGTAATTAAGTAGCCTACAGTACTTCAATAAGTGTACCACTACTCAAGGTTTTCACAAGTGGCCTATATGATGGGAAAGTGTAGCCTGACTCATCATCACTGTGGGGTATCATTGTCAGATATGGAGTGACATTTTACATTTGACTCTACAGTTGTAGGACAGAGCTGTACCAACGTGGAACATTTGGTCAGAGTCGTCGCCAAAGACAAACGTTCTCACCTACATTTGATGCCACATTTTGTTATTTACGAGTATTTAGAGATTGAGGTGTGAAAGAAATGATTTCATATTTTGTCAGTGACAGTTTCACTACTGGAAAGAACTGAGGTTCTTCATTTTAAGCCATTAGGCTATGTGGAGGTTTTGAGTATGGATAGAAATTCCAGTTGGTTTTGAGGTAATAATCAGCAGTTGTGATGAGTAATTTAAATCATGTCAAGTACTGTACGTAAGACAAATTTGAGGTACTCATACTTTACTTGAGTATTTCTATTATACTTTATACTTTTACTAGACTAGATTTCAGAGGGATATATTGCATTCTTTACTCTTATTACACTACTGGTTACTGAGATTAAGATGTTACACACAAAACACATGATCAGTTTAACATAAAATAATATCAATTTTACAGATATGAGGGAAATGAGCATTATTTTATTTATTTATCTCCTTAGTTCATTTGATAGGGACAGTGCTCACCATTCAAATGAGAAAAAACTGCACGAATGAAGCAGAGCTCATTAAAAGGCTCATTTATTTAATCTGCTGTTGAAACATGTTTTTTTTTAAAAACACCCGAAAAATAGAATTACAAAATGAATATAAGATTTATAAATATGCACAAAATTGTGCACATCCACCAATGAATAATGCCACAGTGCGGCACACGGCACTAAGTTAGCTACAATCCACAGTAAATGCATTTTATGAAATATGACTTTTACAGATCAAACTATGCAACAGCAGAAGTAGTTCAAATGAACTCCACCTCTACAAGCTGCTTAGGCCACATGCAAATGTATCAATATTAATAATCTGTTAAAGTCATATATAATCACTCTAAGAGGGACCATTCTGCATAATGAGCACTTTTACTTTTTTAATACTTATGTACTTTTACTTCAGTAAAATTCTGAATGCAGGACTTTTGTAACAGAGAATTTTTACACTGTGGCATTGGGACTTTTAATAGGATAAAAAGCATTTGGGTACTTCTTCCAACATTAATAATCGATCAATCCAGCAATAATCTCCATTAAGTAGGCTGGTTCATTGTATTATTACAACCATTTAATCCACTAATGGCTTCTGGAAATGGCCTGGGGTTTTTTTGTTAATTTTTTTTTTCTTCACTACCAGCCACTTCCATGAACCTGACCTTCCAGTACCTGCAGCTATATCTCATCTCTGTCATTCTCATCACCTTCTGATGCATGGAAAACAGGACACTGCAACACTTTCAGCTGTCATGTTTTCGTTTCCACGCGACATGCAGTTTATTATCAGAACCCAACATGAAACAATATCGGAGTTAATGAAACGACTAATTAATAATTCCTCTCCTCTGTCTCTCTGGGTTTTTTCTTGTCTTTTTTTTATTTTTTTTTTTATTTTTTTTTTTTAAAACCTCCAGTGGAAAAATAAGAATTACAGCACTGCGTGGTGGACATGCGCGGAGCTGCAGCGAATATGGCGGCTTGCATCCGATAGAAAGTGAGGAATCTCCCATCAAAATACCCTGTTCAAACGGTTGGTACGGCTCATGTCTCATTATTACTCTCATGTGCTGCCGGTGACGGGTTTCTCTCGCGTTTTGTTTTTCCGGGCTGGGATCAAAAGCGGTCGGCTTTCCTGCGGTTTGTCCCTGCAGCGACAGGCAGATAGCGGAGCGTGTTCGCACTGTATGCTGTGCAGGCGGGCAGCTTGGTGCGTACAGTGGCGACATTGAACTCTGCAGATTTCCCTTTGCTTTCTGTTTACTGGCTTCCTGCAGAGGATTACGCTGCAACTAAGAAAGCGCTTGGCGTGATCCTGCAGCCCCGCAGCCTTGCAGGATCACGCCCCGTTGCTACAATGCAACGTTAGCACTGTTTAGCCTGTAATAATGACGACAGTCCCGCCCACGAAATGTGACCATAAATCAAAATGGAAATGCATCACACACTTTTCCTCCGATTAAATTGTTATCTTCTGCTGATTCAGTCTTTCCCCTCTGGAACCTAAATCCTGCAAATGGCGTAAAGAAACGCTGCTATTTGTCAACCCCACATGCAACAGAGGCATGATGCAACTTAACCTAAATGTTGGTATTTAAAAACAAAACCAACTCTTTCGATGAAAATTGCTCCGTGATGAAAGTTTTTGGAGGTGAAACCACAATATTACAATCGCGGAGGTGACGCCCTGCAGCGGCTCACACCCCTCAGCCTCTCTGTAGTAATGTGATCCTTTAACCCCCCCTGACTCCGAACTGTCCTGCCTGACAGAGAGAACACCAGGTGAGGCTGCCAGGAGCGTCTTCAATCTGGATTTGTAGGTTAATCTCATTATTGTCAAATGATAAGAAAGGGCCCCCCACCCCAAAGTCCCACAGAATTATGTGCAGCAGTGTAAACTCACATACACTCACTTTGCCAATACCCTTTTTAAGAAAAGTCTTTATGATTGAAATTAATAGCAAATGTAATAGTGCTGAAACGATTAGTTGATTAATCAGCAACTATTTTGACAATCGATTATCATTGAAGTTGTTCGCCAAGCAAAATGCCAGATTTTTTGCCAGCTTCTCAAATACGAGAATTATGCTGCTCCCTGTGTTTGATATCATTTGTAAATCTGATAATCGATGAATCGTTTGTCATTTTTCGAGCAGGAGTGTCAAATATTACCTATAGTTCCAGGTTCTCAGTTGTGAGGATTTGCTTAGGGCTGCAACTATTTTCGTCATTGATTAAGCTGCCATATTTATTTGTCTATAAAATGTCTTGTCAAAAGTGACATTCAGAACCCAATGATATTCAGTGTACAGTCACGTTAAATCAAAGAAAAGCAGCCAAAACTCACATTGGCTAGAACCAACAAATTATGTGGCATTTTGGCAATCAATGATTAAGCAATCAAAATAGTTGTTAATTAATTTTCACTAATCAGTTAATCCACTGATTGTTTCAGCCCCAGATTTGCTGCTTTTCTTTGTCTAATGTGATATTAAACTCGATACCTTTGAGTTTGGAACTTGGTGGTCGTACAAAATAAGCAATTTGGAGACAACTAAGAAAAGTTAACTTTGTATTTTGGCTCCATACCATAAATGCAGGTGAAAATAATCGTGTGACCTCTGAGAAATTGAGGCCATTTTCTACTTTAAAAAAAATTACAACTTTATTAGTTGTACAAAAATATCCTCTAAACTTGTGTAAGCACATGTCCTCTGGGTGTTAATTCTGCATAATGAAAACGAACAACATTTCCTTACATATGAAGATGTTTGTCTTACTTAAAGAAACCTATGCAAATGTTATCAGTGCCGAAACAATTAGTCCATTTATCATTAAAGTTATTTGTCAAGCACAAAACGCCAAACGTGCTGGTTCCAGCTTCTCAAATGTCAGGATTTTCTGCTTTTCTCTGTTTTGTACTTGTAAATTGAACATTTTTGGATGTTTGGACTGTTGGTCACAAGACAAGCAGTTTGAAGCCGTCGCCTTTAGCTCTGGGAACTTGTGAGGGGCTTTTTTTCTCCCCACAGACTTCTGACATTGTATAGACTCAATTAATTATTTAATTGTGAAAGTAATGGACTGGTTATTGATTTGGTAATTAAATTAATCATGCGTTACAGCCCTAGTATTAATGGGAAACAGGGCTGCGCGATATGGTAAAAAAAATCCTACTGCGATTATTTTGACAGATATTACGGTTTCGATATGATTCCCGATTGGTAGGAATGATCATTTGTGCATCTCAAAATTCATTTTCACTGAAAAAAACGATTCAAATCATGATGATGTGACATTTGTTGGGGTCTGTACCAAGCAAACACGTTTTTCCTACATCTGGAGAACAACATTTGTATTCCAGGGCGTCTCTGCAGCACCACAGTACCTCACTGTAATGCTGTTTTGTGACACATTTTACCTTTCATCAAAAAACTGTAGCTTCTGCAAATTGGATATTGCACTTGGCCATATTGCAGTTTCGATAATATTGCGATTTATTGTGCAGCCATAATAGGAAATGCAGAAATTATCTACTGTGACATTACGTCTTTCACGTAACTTCAGGTGAAATTTATAATTACACTTTGTGAAGTATTTGGGCCAGCGTCAAATATAAAAAAAAAAAGCATTACATTATTGTTTTCATATTTGATAAAATATTAAGTTTTACCCAATTTTATTTTTCTCCACATTACTACCATCACTTACATTTTGACAGCCCCTCCTGTCAAGGAAAAGTTACAACCTCTCCTGAAACCAGGTCTCGGGTCATTTTTCAGACCTTCTCCCTGTTCAGGTTCCTGAACATTACACTAATCCCAGATAAGTGGCCGCCTTAGTGGAAGTGGAGGCTGTAAAAATTAAGTGCTTCCTGGTCTGACGGACGGTTTTTGTCTGACCCTCTTGAGCTAGGCAGACAGACCAGCGCAAACACTGAAAGCAGTCTGGAGCTGAGTAAGGAGCAGAGCTGGAATCCTTTTCATGTTGGCCAGCAGACGTCCCACATCCACACGTCTTAATGGCTTTTTATGGCAGCTTGGAATCTTTATGGCTCCTTCTGACTCAATGGGATTCGCTGCAGAGACAGAGGGGTCTTCAGAGGGAGGGACAGCCACAATACATTGCAGATGCTCAAATGTTTTAAACACAAGGAAAGGAGACATTGTCTGGCTTCAGGAGAGATTTGAACATTTGAATTTCTGGATTTCATTTGGAATGCATCACTCGTTTGATTCTCTGGTACCTTGGATTGTTTTTCTGCTTCCTTTTGAGCTTCCACTATGTCCGGACATTGCAGGGAGTGGGATTTTGCTCAGAGGTTTTGTAAACCTGGATGTTTGGGCCAGATTTTCAGCATAAAGAGTATGGTAACAATTCTATTTTATTAATAATCCTCACAGTGCCTCAGGAGTAAATGTTATTAGTGGGTCAAAGCTGCTAACCCAAACTTTATGGCCAGAGGAGTTCATATGGACCTGTGAAAAAACAACACATACCATTTGTTGGACTCCGTTTTATTTTAAATCCCCTCATCGAAATGAGCGCACATGTTGGTCTTGTTTATGCTGTATTGTTTATCATGCACAATTAATAGGATTAGATGTTTTTACTGGGATCTAATGCATCCTTTATGACTCGTGTATTTTTTATGTGCAACATTTCAGTAAATTATAGAATATTGTCTGTTTGTATCCAAGTCGTGAGATTAGATATCACAGGATTGTGGTAATAGGGACAGAAAAATATGAATACCTATTACCTGTGACAATTATAAAATGAAACCTGAAGCAAACAAACTGCAGGAAATTGGCTTTGATTGTGAGATTATCTTGTGTTTCTTACCATCAACACAGCCCATGAAAAAAAATCAAAACCACAATATGTTAGTTGCGCTGGGTCTGAAGTCCATTCGTTCCTAATGCAGACAAAAATCTTTGTGTTGCAAATATATAGTTTTAAAAAAGGCTACGTAATTTTCAGCTGGATAGTGTAGGTTTTAGCAAACGTTACTCAAAAAGGAGTAATTATAGCATTTATAGATGGACTTAAAATAAACCACAGTGTGTGTGTTCATGGTAATGAAGGAACAGGTCACCCAGTGCAACGATGTGCCTCACTGATGTGTTTTTTAATAGTTTGGGACAACAACTCTGGCTTTGGACACACGGATGATGCTTGTTTGTTTCATCAGTTCATTGTTGGTTTTGGTCTCTTCATTGGGTTTGTTGACCGTAAGAAAAATATCACCAGACTTAATCTTCAGAACCCACTGTTCAACATTACAAGTTCATTTGTGTAGCACCTTTCAACAACAAGGCAATTCAAAGTGCTTTACGTGAGACATAAAAGGCATTAAGAAAAGATTTAAAAGAAACACAAGGCAATATAAAAAGACGATATGAAAAGACAGTAAAATTGTAATTAATAGGATAAAGTAGAAGAAAGATATAAGGTATAATAGAATAAACACTAGTATAAATTGTACAGTGTAGCTACAGTTCAGTGCAAGATATGAATAAAGTGTCTCATTTAATTTGATAAAAGACAGTGGCAAGCAGAAAAACCCTGATTTAAAAGAACAGAGAGCTGGAGCTTATCTCAAGTTTCCTGGGAGTTTGTTCCAGATATGTCGTGCATAAAAAACTGAACGGTGCTTCTCCGTGGTTATTTTTGACCCTGGGAACAGAAAGCAGACCTGTCCCAGACGATCTGAGAGGTCTGGAGGGTTCACCACGGAGCAGCAGATCAGAAATGTATTTTGGCCCTAAATCATTTGGTGCTTTATAAAGCAACAGTAGTATTTTAAAATCAGTCCTTTGACACACAGGAAGCCAGCGCAAAGATCTGAGAACTGGAGTGAGGTCAAGCACTTTTGTTGGTCTTAGTGGGGAAAAGAGTGGAATGAATTTTGCGTGTAAGTTTATGTTCTCTTAATTTTGATGGGGATGCGCATCAGTGGGTCAAAAGAATTCCAAGATGTAGTTTTACAGTAGGTCTGTACGTTAAACGTTTTTGGACTGTATCTGTCTCCTCTCCAGCGTCTGTGTGGGTAAAAGCCCGTCTGACTTCACCTCCTCTGCAGCGGCACGTTTAACTTTGCTCATCATGGGCCGAACACCACACAGAGGTAGGCCTTCATAATGCAGTTCTTTCTGCTTGTCCTGTCTGTGTTGTACTTAGACCGATTTGTTCCCTTGACGTTTCCTACCACACAGTTTGAAATATTGTCGTTTGATATGTTTTGAGACTCGTTAAATTTTTTCTCAGAACTTATTACAATCACCGGTTTTGTGCCTTCATTCTCACAGTAATTACAGTCCGTATATCAGTAGCTCCCAAATCCTGATGAGCGCTTCAATCATCTTTTGATTTCAGATCAAAAGGAGGAGAAGGAGAGACGAAGCAGCATCACAGCAGGCTCTGCCCTCGACAAATCTAATGGTTGGCAACTCTGATCTCTGGCTTGTTCCTCTTCATTGTTGATCCTTTCATTAATGGTCTAAAACCATTTGGGGATAATAGCTTTGTCAGCAGCTTCTGTTGCTGAGATTTTGGTTACTGCTTTGTGGCTAAAGGCCCGTTTATTAAACGTTCCTTTAAAAGAATTATTTCTTAAAGCGGCTACAACCGATATTTCGCTCGTAGTGATGAAACCACAGCAAATGATCAACTGAATCTGCTGCTCTCCTTGGCTTTGTAGAGCTTTATAGTCTGCTCATTGTTTAGCTGTTCCAGTCATTTTACTGTTGCTCTCATAGTGTCGTTTCGGACGCAGCAGGCAGTTGTTTTCAGCAAGAAAGCTCTAAAAGCCCACTGTACGCTACCTGCTCGGCACCAAACGGCGAGATGAAGTGGAGCATTTAGCAGCTAAAGAGCCAGATATTTTCTTCAGGAGTTGGTAGAGACCAAAAACAGAGCTTAAAGAGAGTGAATCTTGGACTTACGCTTACCAGGTGGCCATAACACGACTCCAAATGAATGATACTGTTGCTCCATAACTTCTGGATTTATATATACGCATCTGTTTGCTAACAAGTTCACCATATCAACTTAAAAAGTGATGACAGCTCAATGCTGTGTTCACAAAAAATCAGTTATTGCAGGTTTAAGACGAACAATAGCACTTCAGAAGTTTCATTCCTCCTTAAAATGTTTTGTGAACTTAGCCCCCTTATGTTTGGGTCAATTAATTGTCGTAGATTTTAGTACTTTACTTTAGTTTATGGTTGTCACTTTACTGTATTTTCTCTCACACTTTCCCCTAACAGATTTGCAGTAATCAGTAGTTTGTCTTTGTTTCTAGAACCATTCAGTTGGGAAGACTATCTGAGAGAAACGTCCTCCACTGCAGCGTCGCCTACTTGCTTCAAACAGGTAGCTGTTCATTAAGATGCATCTCATATCATTAATCTCCCTTATATTGTTTCGTTGAATGTTTCCTCATGTTTTTAATATTGTTAAATAAAGTCAGTCATGGCTCAGGACAAGCACGTCCTGTCTGATGTTTTGTTGCTCAGTTTAAGGGATGAGTCTGGTGATATTATATTTTCTTCTTATTGTCGACAAAGACCAAAACGAACAATAAAAGACAAGTGTTGTCTGAAGCCTGATATATCGTAGTCCTCTGTGCCACAGAGCTCCATTGTTGTCTAAAACTATTAAAAACACATCAGTGAGCCACATGTGACATGTTTCTTCATTATGATGAACATGAGCATGGACGTTTACTTTTAATTCAGTAAAATAAACTGGTGCTTGTAAATCCATGGAAACAAATTGTGTGCAAAGTTTCCTCATACGTGACAGTGACTGAGGGTCCCTGTGTGTCCCTCTGCAGTCCAGAGTCCCCCCCTCCAATGACTTTAAAGCAGGCATGAAACTTGAGGCCCGGGACCCCCGCAACTCTAACTCTGTGTGCATTGCAACGGTGATGGGCATGATGGGTACTCGTCTACGCCTGCGCCTGGATGGTAGTGACAACACCAACGACTTCTGGAGGCTGGTCGACTCGTTAGACATCCAGCCAATAGGAACCTGTGAGAGGAACGGAGACATGCTGCAGCCACCCCTGGGTCAGTGTCTTTAAACTGGTAACATGTTTGGCTATTTTGACGTGACTTGACTTTGTTTCTGAGGTGAAACATTTAAACACTCACAAAAGTAACAGTGTCTCAAACAAGTCTCTTACTCCAAATGTGATAGACAGGTTTAGTGGGTCTGACACGTGTGCGTGGACCACACTTTCCGCGACTGTCCTTCAGCACTTTGTTGCAAGACATCAGACATGGCAGCGAAACCTCCCATTAGTAGCATAAAGAGACAACGCATTCACAGGGTCTCCCTTGTATATAAGCTTTATGTGCCTTCCAGGGAAAAGTCCAGAACGATAAGAGAAATAAAAGCAAACGTAAAGATAAAACAAGCACTGAACTTCCTATTGAGACACAGAAAGTTCCCCTCTCGTAGAAAAGTGCATTTTACATAAAAGCATATTTACTCTCTTAAAAATACACTAATACTTAAGGAAACCATGAACATTAGGAAATATAAAAGTGGCAACATGTACCTAGGGTTAAAATAAAAATCCACATAGGATTCTACAGGAATTTATAACGCTCAGTTAATTGACTGCAACAATATCCACACTACTGCAGAAGCAAACACACTTAAATAAAAATATAACATTATAATAACATTATTTGAACCTTAAAGCCGCTAAACACACACACACACACACACACACACACACTCTTCCTCTCTCTCTCTCTCACTCTCTCTCTCACACACACACACACACACACTCTTCCTCTCTCTCTCTCTCTCTCTGTCTCTCTCACACACACACACACACACACACACTCTTCCTCTCTCTCTCTCTCTGTCTCTCTCTCACACACACACACACACACACACACAGGTGTTTTCACTTATTTGACTGGTTAGACCTCTTTTCAGGACTGTGTGGGTATGTACAGACTTTGCTTGATTAACAAGCCTTTTTGACACGTCAGTAGAAAAAGCCCAGGTGTAAATAATAAAATGAATGATGTCTGAATTCATTTCGCTGCCTCAGTTTCAGAGTCCTGGTATTGTGCCTGCTGGCTCGCTGTCACACTGTCATGGTTTAGTGGGACACTTAAATAGAACAAAGCCATCATTAATGTAATTAGTAGACACCTGTGATTTTCCTACTATGAGAAGTCAAAATGTCTGCTGTGAAAAAGGCCTAGCTCCCCCAGTCTCCCATTTGATTTGACAACTTACACCTTTATCATTTAAATTAGTACTTGGACATCGTGTCATTACCAGCACGGCGAGGCGCAATTTCACCCTGAGCAGAGCTTGTCTGGCTCCAGACCTTTGAATCACCGCTCGCATCTTGATTTGTACAGCGATCCAAATCAGTCTGGTGTTGTGATCACTGATGGCTGTTGTCCCAGTTTGGAGAAAGAGTTGAGCATTTAGCTTTGTCAGAAGAATACTCAACAAATACCAAAACAAATCAAAGTACGTTGTCACGCTGATAACTGCAGAAATCATATATAAATCCAGTATTGTACATAAGGAGGCACAAAGGCCTAATATATCTAGAAACATGAAAGGGACAGGTATCTCAGTAAAAAAGGTTAACAGTAGGCTAAAATAGTTATCGCCACACAGTATATATCATCATATTGCCCACCCCGTCTCCATTCAGATAAATCTGACCTTGTGTTCAGGTTTCAGGATGAATGCCTCCTCGTGGCCCATGTTCCTCCTGCGGACGCTGAGTGGAGCAGAGATGGCCCCTGCCTCTGCTTTTAAAAAGGTAATGACAACTGGAAGAAGCTTCCCGAAGGCCAACACGGATATTACTTTCTTTTATACTGAGGCTGATGAAACTTCGAAGTCGTCAAAATTTAATTGACTGATGTGATGTCACAAAAATTTAAGTAATCTTGTAATCTTCTCTTAAATCTTGATTTTAGGACTTATGAAATGTTGTAGTTTAAACCTTTCTTACTATCATTATTGTAGTAATCAGCACAGACACAAGCAGGAGCCACTCATATGTCATATCCACTGTGGCTCTGACATGTCAGCATGCCAGTAAATACAGTATTTATTTATGTAATTTCAATCATGTTTAGTCATAAGTAAGCTTGTTCAAATACTTCCCCATAATTACTGAGTTAATGTTGATAAATAGAATATTTTGCTCAAGATAATCACACTATGAAATGTGTAGTTTGGTACATAATGTGACCAGATATACTTGTTTACCTTTTGCATATTTTTTTTGTTGGACTTTGAAACAGAGATGCTGTGAATGTACAGATTTGTACAATTTGCTTGTTTATGTGTACGTACGTATGTGTGTTGCGTGTATGTTTAGGAACCAGCCAGCCCTCCTAAAAACTACTTCCAGCCTGGTATGAAGCTGGAGGCGGTGGACAGGAAGAACCCCTACCTGATTTGTCCCGCCACAGTGGGAGAGGTCAGAGGTCAGGAGATTTTCGTCATGTTTGACGGCTGGCGAGGTGCCTTTGACTACTGGTGTCCCTTCGACTCCAGGGACATCTTCCCCGTCGGCTGGTGTAGCCTGACAAAACACAGCTTACAGCCGCCGGGAAACTTCTGTGAGTGCTTTGATTCTTTTTTTCTTGTCTTGCGTTGTGTGGAATGTGCAGTCTGGAGATTGTGAATTCCATATGTTTTGAGCAATTTTGCGTCTCAAGAACAGTAGATGATAGAACTTGCATTGATACCACAGGTTTCCACTATAAAAATAGATCATATGATTTATATTTTGGATCACCATGATGCATAAATGGGCATCCAAATAAAGAAAACTAAGATGTGATTCAAGGCATAATTCCATAAGGCTGCAATATTTTATTTCTATTGTGTTTATTTAATGGTTTAATTAGCTAAGATAATTATATTTAAGATACTGTGACAATTAGAAGAATACATGACTTCTCAAGTGCTTGTGGACTGAGACTGAGGCGCATATGAGATTCAGAATATGGTTGTTTGATAGCTTTAATGTTATCGTTTCTAACAGTCAGAAGATGCTCATATAGGACATTCAGTGTAAAAATAAGCCAAAAATAAGATTTATACAATTTAAATTAATATATAATTTATATTCATTTTATCACACTGATTTATTTGGTTGTTCTTGTTTTGATGGTGGACAGGTGTTGTATCTCAGATCTTTAAATAACTTTATTCAGTTTTAACCACCAGAGAGCAGCAGAACACATATTCTGATGTATCTGCTTCGTCGTTACAGGCTGTGAAGTGAGTTGTGGCAACTCTGTAGCGGACATCTCATAGTTGTCGAGTAGACTTTAGAGTGAAACAATGTGTAAGCGGCAAATGATCGTCTCGATTGTTCTGTGCTCTCACCTCTCCTTTATCATCCTTGATACTGGTGTTCATATTTCTGTTGGCCGCAGACTCGAGCCATCATCAAGACAGAGAGGCCTTGTTCGTAGCTTTTTGAATCTGTCCATATCCCGCTGACATCAGTCGCAGTTTATACTCTACATCACAAGGTGTCTCGAACAGTTGACCAGTGGTGGAAGGAGTACCCAGATCTTTTACTGCAGTAAAAGTAGCAATACCACAGTGTAAAGATACTCAACAACAAGTAAAACGTACAAGCAAAAGTCCTGCATTCCAAATTTCAAAAGTATTAGCATCCAAATATTCCAAATCCAAATAATATATATTTTTTGTTGCTTATATTTTGTATTAATAATTCATTACAATATAATTAATATTTTGTGTGAATAAAAACTTGCAACTATAGCTGTAAAATTAATGTAGTGGAGTCAAAAGCACAATATTTCCCTCTGAAATGTTGTGGAGGAGGAGTACAAAGTATTATAAAATGGAAGTAATCAAGTGAAGTACAATAATCTCAAAATTGGACTGGTGTGATTGGCTAGTAAAGCGTTAGTTCCTTTATTCTTATAATAGGATACGTACTTGGAAGATTGTACCATTGTGTGACATCATGTAGATAATTATGCAGTAATTATTTCAGTGAGTACAAAGCAGTAACATAGTAGAAGAATTTTACTGAAGTATTTATTACGTTTATTAAGCAAAATACAGTAAGCTTTATAAACATTTGAATGTGTTTCTTTCTATTGTCTAAGGCACTGGTTTCCACTGAAACTTCTTCTTTTCCTTTCGGCTGCTCCCTTTCAGGGGTCGCCACAGCGAATCATGCACCTCCATCTAACCCTGTCCTCTGCATCCTCTTCACTCACACCAATTAACTTCATGTCCTCTCTCACTACATCCATAAATCTCCTCTTTGGTCTTCCTCTAGACCTCCTGCCTGGCAGCTCCAACCTCAGCATCCTTCTACCAATATATTCACAGTCTCTCCTCTGAACGTGTCCAAACCACCTCAATCTGGCCTCTCTGGCTTTATCTCCGAAACATCTAACATGAGCTGTCCCTCTGATGGACTCGTTCCTGATCCTGTCCGCCCTCGTCACTCCCAAAGAGAACCTCAACATCTTAAGCTCTGCCACCTCCAGCTCTGCCTCTTGTCTTTTCTTTAGTGCCACTGTCTCTAAGCTGTACAACATCGCTGGTCTCACCACCGTCTTGAACACCTTTCCTTTCATTCTTGCTGATACTCTTTTATCACACAACACACCTGACACTTTTCTCCACCCGTTCCAACCTGCTTGCACTCGCCTCTTCACCTCTTTTCCACAGTCTCCGTTGCTCTGAACCGTTGACCCTAAGTACTTAAAGTCCTGCACCTTCTTCACCTCTGCTCCCTGTAACCTCACCGTTCCACCTGGGTCCCTCTCATTGACACACATGTATTCTGTCTTACTGCGGCTAAGCTTCATTCCTCTGTTTTCCAGAGCAGACCTCCATCTCTCTAGATTCTCCTCCACCTGCTCCCTGCTCTCACTACAAATCACAATGTCATCCGCAAACATCATAGTCCATGGAGATTCCTGTCTAACCTCATCCGTCAGCCTGTCCATCACCAGAGCAAACAAGAAGGGGCTCAGAGCCGATCCTTGATGCAGACCCACCTCCACCTTGAACTCCTCTGTCACACCTACAGCACACCTCACCACGGTCTTACAGCTCTCATACATGTCCTGCACCATTCTAACATACTTCTCTGCCACTCCAGACTTCCTCATGCAATACCACAGCTCCTCTCTCGGCACCCTGTCATACGCTTTCTCTAAATCTACAAAGACACAATGCAACTCCTTATGACCTTCTCTGTACTTCTCCATCAGCATCCTCAAAGCAAACACTGCATCTGTTGTGCTCTTTCTAGGCATGAAACCATATTGCTGCTCACAAATGCTCACCTCTGCCCTTAGCCTAGCTTCCACTACTCTTTCCCACAACTTCATTGTATGACTCATCAGCTTTATTCCTCTGTAGTTGCCACAGTTCTGCACATCTCCCTTGTTCTTGAAAATTGGCACCAGTACACTTCTCCTCCATTCCTCGGGCATCCTCTCACTCTCCAAGATCTTGTTAAACAAGCTAGTCAGAAACTCAACTGCCACCTCTCCTAGACACTTCCATACCTCCACAGGTATGTCATCAGGACCAACTGCCTTTCCACTCTTCATCCTCTTCAACGTCCTCCTCACTTCACTCTTGCTAATCTTTGCCACTTCCTGCTCCACACCAGTCACCTCTTCTACTCTTCGTTCCCTTTCATTTTCCTCATTCATCAACTCTTCAAAGTACTCCTTCCATCTTCCCATCACACTCCTGGCACCTGTCAATACATTTCCATCCTTATCTTTAATCACCCTAACCTGCTGCACATCCTTCCCATCTCTATCTCTTTGTCTGGCCAACCTGTACAAATCCACCTCTCCCTCTTTAGTGTCCAACCTAGCATACAAGTCCTCATATGCTCTTTGTTTGGCCTTTGCCACCTCTACCTTCACCTTACGCTGCATCTCCCTGTACTCCTGTCTACTCTCTTCAGTCCTCTCAGTGTCCCACTTCTTCTTTGCTAGCCTCTTTCTCTGTATACACTCCTGAACTTCCTGGTTCCACCACCAAGTCTCCTTGTCCACTTTCCTCTTTCCAGATGACACACCGAGTACCCTCCTAGCTGTCTCCCTGATCACATTAGCTGTAGTGGTCCAGTCATCTGGGAGCACTTCCTGACCACCCAGAGTCTGTCTCAGCTCCTCCCTGAAAACTAAACAACATTCTTCCTTTTTCAACTTCCACCACTTCGTCCTCTGCTCTGCCTTTGTCCTCTTCATCTTCCTCACCACCAGAGTCATTTTACACACTAGCATCCTGTGTTGTCTGGCTACACTCTCCCCTACCACTACTTTACAGTCACTGGTCTCTTTCAGATTACAACGTCTACACAAGATGTAGTCCACCTGAGTGCTTCTCCCTCCGCTCTTATAGGTCACCCTATGTTCCTGCCTCTTCTGGAAGAAAGTGTTCACGACAGCCATTTCCATCCTCTTTGCAAAGTCTACCACCATCTGTCCTTCTGCGTTCCTGTCCTGAAGACCAAACCTGCCCATCACATTCTCATCACCTCTGTTCCCTTCACCTACATGCCCGTTGAAATCTGCACCAATCACCACTCTCTCACCTCTGGGGATGCTCTGCATCACTTCATCTAACTCACTCCAGAATTTCTCCTTCTCTTCTAACTCACATCCTACCTGTGGGGCATAACCACTCACAACATTGAACATCACCCCTTCAATTTCCAGCTTCAGGCTCATCAACCTGTCTGACACTCTTTTCACCTCAAGAACATTCCTCACGAACTCCTCTTTCAGGATAACTCCTACTCCGTTTCTCTTCCTATCCGACCCATGGTAGAACAACTTGAACCCTGCTCCTAAGCTTCTAGCCTTGCTACCTTTCCACCTGGTCTCCTGGACACACAGTATGTCCACCTTCCTTCTCTGCATCATGTCAATCAGCTCTCTAGCCTTCCCTGTCATAGTCCCAACATTCAAAGTCCCTACTGTCAGTCCTACATTCTTAACTTTCCTCTTCTCTCTCTGCCTACGAACACACCTTCCTCCTCTCCTTCTTCGTCTTCGACCAACAGTAATCCAATTTCCACCGGTACCCTGTAGGTCAACAGCACCGGTGGCGGTCGTTGTTAACCCGGGCCCCGACCGATCCGGTATGGAAGTCATTGTCATGATTCGCATTTTTAGTTTGGCATGTGTTTTACGTCGGATGCCCTTCCTGACACAACCCTCTGCATTTATCCAGACTTGGGACTGGCACATGAAGACACTGGCTTGTGCCCCCCTGCGGTTGCATTCTGGTTTCCACTGAAACAAGTTTGTTAAAAATGTAAAAAGACATTGTGAATAGTAAGTCAGACTTTCATGTGTGCGTCCTCTGTGTGTCTTTTTCCCCTTCGCTCTATGTCTCTGTCTTTGTTGACGGGGTTGTGAACCGCAGCTCTGACCTCCACATTGAGTCTGCAAAGTTCCCTGAAGATTCAGCGAGCCTGCTTGAATAGATTCCAGTTTCTGATCTTTTTCTTATTTATGAATCCACTGCTTCACCTAACCACAGGTAGTTTTTTTATTTTATTTATTTTTTTATGTGTGATTGTTGGGCCTGTTTTTGGCTCCATTTTGCCTTTTTTGAAAGATGTGACAAAGCAGCCTGGCAGTTGGAGCAATAAAAAACGATCACTGATTTTCCCACAGAGATACATGTACATTTAGTCATGTATGCCCAGAAATAACACATTTCAGATTATTATCCTCTGAATAGTGTTGTGTTTGCACGTCATCAGATTTAACTGATAACTGTCTCGGTCTTCTTTAGTACTTATTTTTCCTGCTTTGCATCCAAAATGAGTTTTTCTGAAGAAATCAAGTATGTAAGATGTAATCTACTGTAATAAAACAACGTTTTAATAGTTAAGTATATTTGGTGTAAAATAAATTATTTAAAAAATATATGAAAATATTAATTTAAAGATACATTTTATGTCTCTTGGAGTGTAGCTTAATGTAGACAGGGAAGCAGTCTGTTTAGATGAGGACCAGCACAGAGGGACAGTTTAAAAATTCATCAAGTGATAGGTTTGAATTTTCATGTTAACCCTCTGCTGCACACAAAAAAATCATCCCAGGTTGCCTCAGGGCAAGGCTGTGCTATTTGGAAAATCTGACAGTTTCAGAACATTTATTTATGTGAAATACATTGGAAATAAACACTCTTTTCATTTGTTTTTACATAGTATTTGTTCAGAACATTTGTATTGGGCAGAAAGCCCACTTTTATTAATTATCTTGTAACAGATACCATAAAAACAAGAAAAAACAATTGAAATTACTGGTGATTTACCATCCTTTTTTGACCAAGTTTGGAAGCGTGTATTTATTTTTACTTTCATTAATCTTTATTTAAAACCAGATAAGCCCCGTTGAGATTGGAAACCTCTTTTGCAAGGGAGACCTGGGCAAGATGGTAGCATAAAAAGTTGCAGACAAAACAACAGAAAAACAGGCAATGGAACAAACAATACAAAAAAGATAGATAACAATACTGAAGATATTTAAGATAAATAGGAAAATGCAAAGTTTCAGAATAAAATGACAACAGAGGTGGTAAAAACACTGTAAAATGCCGCACTACACTGGCACAGACAAAAGACGTGGTGTAGTGCCGTTATCCTAAATGACATGGTGAAGCAGTAACTTTTTAGATGTAGCATTTCCATCAATATGTGTTTATTTTAACTGCATTTGTTTAGTCTGTGACACCAACGCATTTTCATTTATAAATATTATAACTAATTTGCAGTTTCTTCTGCTTTTGCATTTGGCAAGAAATGCAGGTATTTAAATGCTTGTAAAAAAAAAAATCAGCTGGTTTGAATATTTTAAAACGCTTCTCTAACCTTTTTAAGATTTATCCAAAGTGCAAAGTTGCCTGAGGCCCCTTCAGATAACAAAAGCATTTCCTTCTGTGTATTTTTGTATGCTCCTACTTTTTGTGTCTGCGCAAATTAGAGCTTTGGTTGATATTGTTTAAGGCAGTACTGACCTATTAATTATCAATCAGGATGTAATTATATGGTAATTACTCTCAGCGATTACAGGAGTATGTTACCATGTGATTTCCACTAATGCTGAAGCTTATGTTCAAGGTTTAGCTGTTTAGTTTCTTTGACAGATATTTAGACATTTGTCATTCATCGAATTCACTTTGACAAATGTCTCTGGAGTGAGTCTGTTGTCTCTGAAATTGGGGTTTTAGCAGGTGTAATAAATATCACTCATCATGTTTGCTGTTACGTTACATTAGCTCCCATCCAGCAATTTTCTCCCCTTTACCCTGTTGTCGGTGCCCACTGGTCAGGAAACATGTGGCTTTGAATAACCCAGACCAACAACCTTCATGATTAATGGGGAATGTGTGTGCGCGGGTGTGTATGTGTGTGTTTGTTTGGGTTTCCTCCACTTTGTTGATGGATGACAGCAGTTGCATGTCTGTCAAAGCATGTTCTTAGTCCTGGGGCAGTGAGGCAGCCAAGTTTTCAGCCTCCATTAAGTGTTTATGTATTGATACACCAGAAAGACGGTAATGTCTGCTTCAAATGTAATTCCATACAAGACTGCCTCGCTGACAACGACGAATCCTTGTGGATGATGGGAGCTGTCATGAAAAAGATATTTTAGACTGTTCTGTAGCATTAGGCCAGTCTTACTTTTGCTCTTAGATTAGTTTAATGACAGTTTCACAAAAGTTAATACTGACTTATTTTAAGCCTAAATTGCCCCCAGGCAGACCCATGTTTCCATGGTAACAATCCTGCTGACCAGTGGCACCAATGACAAAAAAAGGATGAAAACGTGGCTCATAATTTGTGGTTGTCTAACAAAGTTGCGCTGAAACGATAAGGAAGGAAAGAGATTTAGAGAGCGCAGTAATCTGTTTTTTGGAAAAACTATCCTGAGCCTGACGGATGAGTTAACAGAAGCACTCTGTTCTGCCACAATAACAAGCTCAGCTGTGTTACAGGTCTGCACTGCACTGAGATTTTATACTACTGGACGTTTTGTTTCACTCTTCGCTGAATTTTCCCAGTAAAATGTCCTTGTAGTTGTTGGATTCTTCCAGAAGAGAAAATTTGTCTGCGGTCACTCACTCAAGCCATGTTTTTTTTGTTTGGACAAAAAGTTTTGATTTACCCAGAATTCATGGCAAATTAGTTTTACTTAAGGTAGTCCAGAACTAGGCAACTTTGCGCAACAGGTGAATTTAGATGTCTATCTGGAGCCTGATCATTAGATAGATCTAAGCCACAGTCAAAGTCTATCTTTGTAAAACCAGCCCCCGGATCTGTGCTTGCTGAGAGACATAGCACAGATTTACCCTTTGTGTGTGCGTGTGGAGGGGGAAAAAAACAGGAAGAAAGGATCATGTAAATCACCAGACAGCTATGTTTGTATGCGAGTAAGTGAATAAGTAGGGCTTGGTTGAGGTGTTAATGAGCTGATGATTAGCCGTACATGTGAGAGAAGGAGTGAGCGACTCTGTAATTACTACTACATTTAAATTTTCTAATTAGCTTTCATCAAAATTGTCCCTGCTACACATTTTTGTAAAAAGCTACAGAAGATGGCAAAATCGTCTATGTAATTATTGTCCTTTTTGTACAGTAAGCGTTCATCGTCAAGCAAAAATGTTTTTTTTTTTTTTTTTACATTTTGTGTATTTTTGGATACGTCTTTGTCTTTGCTCGTTGGCATTAAATTGGGTCAGAATACAGAATAGTGCTTTCTGAATAATGCATGAAGAATACAGCATGTCCATATTTTAGCAGATACAGACACATGGCAGTTGTTTTTGTCTAGTTAAGTAAAAGAATAATATTTCTTTTTGTATGTCTTATATTCTATATTTGGGCAAAATTCCCTTAGACATACATTTCATTTTCTAAATTCTTAATTCAGAAACAAGAAACAAGATATTAATATCGAAATGACTAAAAATATCAAGTGTATAAATGTATTGCTTCGTTTTGATGTAACTTTCTAGCTCTTCTTTTATTTTCAAATCATCAACCATCACTATGATTTGGCCCTCGTAGACTAAACAAATCAAATTTTCAGTGGGTCTCCAGACAAGAATAGACTTGAAGATACATTATGAATATGAATGCAAGAAAAGTGTTAAATAATTATACATACAATAAGCCGTATCTCATTAAGAAACACAGTGCTGCACACACTCATGCACTCAAATAGGTATTTCTTTCTTGAATCTGCAACAATTAGCCCTCCTGTTTGTCCGTTTAGAAGCAGATTAAGATGTCTCTGACTGAAGGGACTTTTCCCATACAAGGCTTCCTCTGACTGCTCTGCTCCACATTGTTCCGGAGCCCGGGTGATATCCGACTGTGCGACTGTTTCCTGACGATGGACCTGGCCATCTTTCATCAGGGAATGTCTGAATAGGCTAGGGTTACACTGAGGGGCCACCTCCTTCTGGGCCGGGAGAGTGCGCGTGTGTGTGTATGTTGAGGGAAAGCTTGCTTATGTGTGCACCAACTCCAGGAGTTTGCCCCTTTTCACCAATTTCAATCAGGACTCTTCTGATCCAGTTTAACCTTTTCCCCCCCCCCCCCATCCGCTCTTGGAGCCCCACCGTTAACCCCTCTCCCATGTCATCTCCCCCTCCCCCAGAGGCTCGCTGAGAAGCAGGTGACTGATTTAGACTGTCGATATGGCCTACAGATAACATGAATAAAGGGCTCAACTCACCCCCTCCTCCCCCTCACCACTACCCACCACACCCACCCACTTTTCCGTCCCTCACTCTACCCCTCCTCAGCCCCAATGCAAATCTAAACCCCCCC